>KE373143.1:174618-195992 GCA_000418225.1 Zizania latifolia | reverse complement strand
CACGAGGCGTGGCTCGCCCCGAGGAGATCAAGGCGAATGAACGCCTAGCTCCACTCAGCGTTCGCCGACCCGTCTCCATCAACTCGCCCACCGATATCATCATCTTCGCCAACTCAGGCAGGCACACGGTCTAGCGACGCCAATTCACCAAGGTCGCCTCAGCACCGACCAAGAGGCAGAACATGTCGGTCACACTGATGCCTCCTCCCACAAGGGCCGTCTTGATGATGACGGCCATTGTTTCTGAGGACGAACTCACCATCAACGCCGCCAAGTCTAGCACTCATCAGCTGGAACACTAGAGGCGGAATGCCTCCTGCCAACTTCGTCGAGGAAGGGTTCAAGCAGCCGGGACCTCATGACAAGACGTGCAAGATGCATTCATGGTGGACTTTGAAGGTCACGCCGTGTACCGCACGCCCACGGTGAATCTTGTCACCATTGAGAGGGCACTCTCTGCCCTCCTTGACACACCAGAGCTCTAGAGGGCTCATGCCATGACGCAGGCTACTGCCACCCAACTCGTTGAGGAGGCACCATCCGCGCGGTCATGATCTTTCGACAGCAACACTTCTCCCTGATCGTCCAATCGATCATGGTGCTCCCGACCGAGCGAGCGTCATGAGAGTTCCTACTCGGGTGATGCCCAAGAGATAATTAATCAAGTGCACGATGCGCGCAACACTATTTCTCGCCGCCGCGGTGAACGTGAGCACGGCGAGCTTCGTCGCCGAAAATGCTTTGACCGAAGCCACAAAACACCAGGAATCAACCAGGCAGAGGACTTTGACTCCTGCCACAATGGCTTCTCGGCCTTCACCAAGCGACTTCATCGAGTGGTATGGCCATGAGGTTTTCGCCAATCAGGGATAGAGCCCTACGACGGTAAGACAGGTCCCTCCCAGTGGCTACGGCTATACTATACAGCTATCCGAGCAGCAAACGAGGACCACAATGTGATGGCCAATTACCTCCTCGTCATGCTCGCCCCAGCAGCTATCAGTTGGCTAGCTGGGCTCCCAGAGAACTCTATCGACTCCTAGGATCAGATGTGCGATGTTTTCATCGCCAATTATCAAGGGACTTGACAAAGGCCAGCCTCTCGGCACGACTTACGCTAAATACGCCAGAAGAGTGATGAGTCCCTTTAGAATTATATTCACCGCTTTTTCGAGCGCCAGAATGCCATCGCCAGTATCTCCAATGCCGATGTCATCTCCATCTTTCAGGATAGACTGAGGAAACCATCGGAGTTATTTTGCTACCTGGTGATGAACAAGCCGGTGACTCCAGGCGAGATTATCACCGGAGCCGAGCAATTCATCAACGCCGAGGATGCCGAGCGGGAGCAAATGCACCTGACTACCCAGGAGTCCCGCAAGGATAAGAAGCGTTCGGATGATCGTCGCCGATCACCATGACGTGATGATTGCGATAAACCAGAGTCCTCTCGATCGAAGGATCGAAAGAGAAAATCTAAGCACGTCATGGTGGCCGAGGAGAAACCCAGATCTAGAGGTCAGAGGAACTCGGCGATGCAGGAGATGCTGAATAAGCCCTGCATCTTTCATCCAAATAGCAGCCACATCACCAGCCGGTGCTACCAGCTACAAAACCAGATGGTTAAAGAGAAGAAGCCTCATCGGGATGACAAAGACGCTGACCCCCCGGCTGAGAATGACTTCCAAGAGCCCGCTTGGACGGTCTCCATGATCTTCGGCGGGGCGATCGCCACCGAGTCCAAATGTCAATAGAAGATGCTTGCCCGTCGCGTCAACACCATCAGTGACAAGGCGATCAAGCGCTTACGGTGGTCAGAAATCCCGATCACCTTCAACCAGGACGACCAGTGGACGGACGTCCCCAAGCCGGGTCAGTTCCCCTGGTGGTCGACCTAGTCATTCTCAAGGTGCGCCTAAAGAGGGTGCTGATTGATGGCGGCAGCGGCCTTGATGTCCTGTTCAAAGGGACGCTGGCGGCACTCGGCATTGACATGTCGACACTGTAGAAGATAGACACGCCTTTTTACGGGATTGTCCCAGGGAAGACTTCCATACCTCTCAGCACGCTCACCTTGCCGGTGATGTTCGGCACTCGGGACAACTACAGGACCGAGCACGTCAAATTCTATGTCACCGACTTCGAGACTGTCTACCACGCTGTGCTTGGACGTGCGCCCTCGCCAAGTTCGTGGCGATACCCCATTACATGTACCTGGTTCTCAAGATCCTTAGGCTAGAGGGGGCCTTTTCGATGAAGGGGGACGTCACCATGTCTCACGCGTGTGAGCAGGACAGCCTCGCCTTGGGGGAGGCAGTTGACATCTCGGTGCGGATGGAGGAGACCGTCCAAGCGGCCAAGAACACGCCGACCCACGACATGGAGATCCCGATCGCCACACCATCAACTTCAGGCTTAGCGCCCTCGCCAGCTGAGTATAAAAGTATTCAGCTCTCGGATGCTAACCCCTCCAAGACGGTGCTGATCGGGACTGTGCTAGATCCTAAATAGGAAAGCGCGCTCGTTAGCTTCCTACGTGCCAACATCAACATATTTGCCTGGCGCCTCTCCGACATGCCGGGCGTACCGAGGAAGCTGATTGAGCATGAACTCCATGTCCTTCTGACAGCTAAGCCGGTCAAGCAAAAGATGCGCCGATTAGCCCAAGATCGCAAAGAGGCCATCAAATAAGAAGTTACCCGCCTATTAGCGGTTGGGTTCATAAAAGAGATTTATCATCCTGACTGGGTTGCGAACCCAGTCCTTGTAAAAAAGAAAAATAGAAAATAGAGAATGTGCATTGACTATACAGATCTCAGCAAGCGATGCCCAAAAGATCCTTTTTCACTGCCACGCATCAACCAAGTGGCCGACTCTACTGTCGGTAGTTCCCTCCTTTGTTTTCTAGATTACTATTCGGGATATCATCAGATCAATCTAAAGGAGGAAGACCAAGAGAAGACATCCTTCATCACTCCATTCGACGCCTACTGCTATACGTCAATGCCCTTTGGACTCAAGAACGATGGAGTGACATATCAGCGAGCCATTCAACGTTGCCTCACAAACAAAATTGGGCGCAATGAGGAGGCTTATGTAGATAATGTCATCATCAAATCCCGGTGCTCTGAAGATCTTATTTCCGACATCCAAGAGACTATTGACAACCTCCGCAAGTTCAGGTGGCGCCTCAACCCTGAGAAATGTGTGTTCGAAGTGCCGACCGGGAAACTACTCGGTTTTGTTGTCAGTAGTCGGGGAATTGAAGCCAACCCCGACAAGATTTCGGCGATTATAAATATGGCCAAGCCAATTAATGTCAAGAACATTTAGTGCCTCACGGGTTACATGACTGCACTCGGACGCTTCATCTCCCAACTCGGCGAATGGGGGATGCCATTCTTCAAGCTTCTGAAAAAAGAGGGTAATTCTACATGGACTCCGGAGGCCGATCAGGCGTTCGTCGACCTCAAAAAATTTTGCTCCACACCACTAGTCCTGGTCATGTCGACCCCTGGAGAGACGTTACTCCTCTACATCTTCGCCACGACCCACGTGGTCAGCACCACCATGGTCACCGAGCGTCCACAGGAGGGCCACGCCTACCCAGTCCAACGACCGGTATACTTTATATCTGAGTTACTCGGACCATCCAAAATCTAATACCCTCAGGTCCAAAAGCTCTTATATGCCATCCTCATCACCGCCCGAAAGCTCAAGCATTATTTCTAGGCACACTCAGTAACCGTCATCACCGAGTATCCACTGGGCGACATCCTTCAGAATCGAGATGCAACCGGTCGGATTGTTAAATGGGCTATCGAGCTGGTTGAATATACCCTCGATTTCAAGCCCTGGACGGCCATCAAGTCTCAAGCCCTTGCCGATTTTATCGCCGAATGGACGAAAATTCAACTTCTATCGACCGTCGATACCCAAGAGCATTGGGTCATGTATTTTGACAGCTCCCTTTGCATTGACGGAGCAGGCGCTGGGATTATCTTGATTTCTCCCCAAGGTGAAAGACTAAAATATGTTCTTTAGATATTATTTATGGCGTCCAATAATGCAGTCGAGTATGAAGCACTCATCAATGGCTTACGAATCACCATCTCCCTTGGGATCAAGCGCTTAATGGTGTATGGAGATTACAAGCTGGTTATCAGTTAAGTAAATATAAACTAGTCCTGCACCAATGAAAAGATGGATGCATATTGCAAAGAGGTCCGAAAACTAGAAGGCAATTTCTTCGGCCTTGAGTTCCATCATGTCCCCAGGGACGAGAACTCGGCCACCAACCTTCTTGCCAAGCCGGGATCATCTCGAGCACCAGTGTTGAGTGGGGTTTTTCTCCAAGAGCTCCAAAAACCGTCGGTCCAACCTGACGAGGTACAACCCTCGCACAATAAAGAAGTTCCTTCCATCTTAATCATTACTGATGATGATGACGATTGGAGACAATCCCTCGTTGACTTTATCCTCACCGCCAAAGCTCCCGAAGACAAAAATTCAGCCATTCGTCTCGCTCGATGGAGCAAGCAGTATGTCATTGTGGGCTCAGAATTATACAAGAGGGATGCTTCGACCCGAGTGCTTATAAAATGCGTCAGCCGATCCGAGGGGTCGGACATATTGAAAGAGGTGCACTTGGGAATATGTGGCAATCGTGCCGACGCCCGAACACTGGTAGGCAAGGCTTTTTGATCGGGTTTTTATTGGCCGACCGCCAACGAAGATGACAAGCTACTAGTTTGGAGTTGCCAAGGATGCCAATTTTTTGCCAAGCAGAATCATCTCCCTGCTCAGGTTCTCCAAACCATTCTGCCTTCGTGGCCGTTTGAGTGCTGGGGGATTGATATGGTCGGCCCATTTTAGAAGGCCCCCCAGGGATATGATCGCCTCTTCGTCGTCGTTGACAAGTTCACGAAGTGGATTGAAGTTATGCCACTCAAGACCAGCACCGTCAAAAAAGCCGCAGAGTTAAAAAAGCCGCAGAGTTCATTTAGGGCATAATTTACCAGTATGACGTCCCCAATCAGATCATCACTAATCTCGGGACTTAGTTCACCGGCAATGACTTTTGGGAGTTCTGCGAGGATCAGTGCATCGAAGTCAAATATGCTTCCATGGCACATCAAAGGGCAAAAGGACAATATGAACGAGCTAACGGCATGATACTCCAAGGCTTGAAGGCAAGAGTTTTTGACCCTCTCAATAAATACGGTGGTCGGTGGATAAAGGAACTGGTAGCTGTTCTTTGGGGACTGCGCACTCAGCCCAACTGTGCCACCAGTAGGACTTCGCTTTTCCTAGTATATGGGTCAGAGGCCATTTTACCGGTGGATATGCTTCACGAATCCCCAAAAATCCAACATTATGAAGAAGGAGCCACCGAACAAACATGTGCAGAAGATATTGATAGCCTCAAAGAAGCTCGACTGGCTGCCATGGTACAGTCCGATTGGTACCAGCAAGTACTTCACTGATACCATGATCACAACGTGCGTGGTCGGTCATTTCAAGTTGGTGACCTGGTCCTTCGCTAAGTACAGTCTGCGGTCGGCGTCCACAAGCTTTCTGCTCCATGGGAAGGCCCATTTATTGTAGCAGGTGTGACCCGACCAGGTTCTTATCGGCTCATCCGAGAAGACGGCCAATGTGTTCCTAATTCTTGGAACATCGAGTATCTTCGCTGCTTCTACCCATGATGTTATGAGCTACGCACCTTTATTTCAGGATAATAATAATATGTTTTTCAAAAACTCCGTATTTTAACCCGCCCAACCCGAGTGCTTGAACATTCTATCACTTTACCCTAGAGTCTATGACCTGCTCTAGCTCTGGCGACCAGTCGGACGCTGCTCCGATCAGTTATCCTAAGTTGGTATTCATTTTACTTTAACGGGGAGGTACTGTTGATATGTTTGTCTCAAGCTCGGGGGCTCGCCAAGTTCGCCGCAATTCTTCTTCGCCATAACTGTTGCCCGACCTCTTCTATTGTTTTTCTGACTACTTGTGAAGCCTGACGTTCAGCATGCATGCACGCGGCTCAGTTTCCCTACGCTACGAACTAAGGCTATACCAATCACTCGAAAATAAATTGAAGGTGGTTGGGCACAGTGCACTTTTTATTCCAAAGGATATTTCATTAAAGGATAAACCTGTACATAGTTTTTCCTACTTTTATCTATTTTTTACACTACTCGGCAGGATTTTCAGGGTACGTCTCCATGTCTTAGACAAGGATAGTGGCGGCCTCCACCTCCGCGTAGATACGCTCCACGTCGGACTCCTCCACAGTCGCCGGCCACCCTGCTTGGATGCGATCCATCCATGCAGACGGGTACAGCGCTCGAACAACCCTGAGCACATGTGTAGCCACTGGCTGCATGAAGTCCACGTCTGGTTACGCAGACGCATCGCCGACCCTTGAAGTCGCTCCAAAAATTGCTCCATCGACCACTTGGTGCTAGCGGGCTCATTATCGATCATTTTTGCCAGCACCTCCGCGCCAGCCCAGCAGTGGTCAGGGTGCGCCTGAGTGCTACTCATACGTGACTCTAGGTCAGCAAATTGTGCATTCACACGCTGATGCAGCTTTGCCAAAACAACATGATGGTCAATAACAATCTTTAATGCGAAGAATAAGACAAGCGTCGGTCAGCCGTATTTTGTACTCACCGACTGTTTCATCGGCTTTCTTCTTGGCGATGATGGTGGCAGCTTCGGCTTCAGTCATCTTCTTCTTAAACGTCGCCGCCTCAACTTCCGTCTTTGCCTGACCCTCCTTCGCCTCATTGGCCTTAGCGAGTGTGGCCTCGGCCGACTTCATGGACTGCTCCACCAATGAAGTCGTCACCTCCAGCTGTGCCTCCAGGTTCACCCAGTCTATTGATCAAGTTAATTAGATAGACCGAAGCAAAAAGATGCTAACAGCACAGAGAAGATTTAATATCCTTACCAAAAGATCGGATGTCCAGCTGAGCACGGAGGATCTTGTTGTCCTTCTCAACGATCCTCCAAGCCGCCTCGGACTCGGCCAACTGCGCCGTCAACTACTAAACTCGGGCATTCAAAGCTCCCAAGTCTAGACTATCGGCGGGGTATGCTAGATCCACATGCCTGACCAGATGGTTCAGCACGCACTGCAATACAAACGGGGTCAGCCATAAACTGTTGAAAAACATCAAGCGAAGGACAAAGTCATCATGACATACACAGGTAGCACGACTGAGCTGATTGAGCGCATCGCGGCACTCCTCCACGTCCCGCCTTACTTCATCAGCAGGAGCCAGAACGTCTTCCGACTCCGTGGCTTCCGTCGCCACTGGCGGCACGTCAGCCGCCTCCTCGATCGCTAGGTCAGCGGTCGGTTGAGACCCCACCGACCCAGCACCAGTCAGACCGGCCACGACCGACACATCTTTAGCCACGGTTGACACCTCTGTAGTAGGTGCATCCATGGTCCGCATCGCAGTAGTTGGTGCATTAGCGGACAGCGCATCTGCGGTCAGCACCACAGCGGTCGGTGCCCCCATGACCAGCGCCCGCGTGGTCGGTGTGCTCGTGGTCGGCTTGGTGGCGGTGGTGAAGACCACCATATCAGTGGCCGTCACCCCCGTGTCCGACACTGCCATGTTGGACAAAGGAGCCCCAGCTACCGCGTCACCTCCACCGACCATCCCGGAACCACCAGCCACCGGTTGGCTATCACCGCCCACCGCCCCTGTGCGCGTGGTGTCGACATCGTCGGGCAAAGGCGTCGGCGTCCTACCAATAGACAAAGTTAAGCCAATAATTTTAAAGATGTTTATCAAAACTGTCATAACACAACTTACCAGGTGGACTTCTGGAACGCACTCCTCTTCACCCATCGGTACTTGCCCGATGGACCTCCTGATGGAGGAAGAGGAGGCAAAGGTGGGGGTGATGGTGATGACGATGACGACACCATCACTACCGCCCCACCAGCCGACCAGGCCTCGAACGTCTCTGAGTCGATACCAGCCTCTCTAGGGAACGACGACGGCATCTTAGGTTTCCCCTGAGACGCCACCATCGTGCACGGCTTCTTCGCCGCAGGAGGGACAACATCCTTGTCCTTCCTTTTCTTTGTCCCGATCGGCCCGACTGGCCGATCAATATCTTTCTACCTGACTGCCCGGGGCTATTCGAGCAATGACGCCAGAGAGCAGTACGCCTCTCACCCCTGCATGCTCAAAGCAGTCAGCACCCGGCAGGTGATATTGCAAACAAGCAAATATAAAAGATAAATTGACTACAATGCCTTACCGTCGGTCGGGGGTTGATGAGCTTGTATGATCTCGGGCCATCCTCACTGCCGACCACCGTCTTGAGGGCGAGGAGATCTTGGACCCACGTCGTGCCCTCAGTCAAGCTCAGGAGCTCCGAGGACTCCCGAGAGGGGTCCGACCAACCCACGTACTCGTATCCCGGCCACGCTCGGCTCTTACAGGGCCGAACGTGATGAAGTACGAAGTTGAGGGTCACGTGGACCCCCATCAGGTTCTGCCTCCGGAGCTCGCCGATCTCTCGGACGAGCTCATCCACCTGACTTTGCTCCTCTGACCCGTAGCAGTCAGTCTAAGTCAGTGCTGGGGTCAGCACTTGGTCAGTTTCTAGAGAAAGGGTTGGCTCCTGGTTCTTGACGTAGAACCACCGAGAGTGCTAGCCCTTGTTCGGCAGGGGGACTAAAATGTACTCTGCTGCCTTCCCGTAGCAAAGCTGCAGTCTGGCCCCGCCAACAACCCTCTTGGAGACAGATCTCAAAGAAAAGAAATAACGAAAGAGATTGAAGTGGGGATCGATACCAAGATAGGCTTCGCAGAGTTGGATGAAGATAGAAATGTAGAGAATGTAGTTGGGATTTAGATTAAAAAGGGAAACATCATAATGATGCAAGAGGCCACGAAGAAAAGAGTGAGCCAGCAAGCCAAACCCATGAGCAAAAAAGGACTCGAACACTACCAACTCGTTAGTGTTCGGAGTCAGGAATCCCTCACTAGCCACCGGGCGCCACAGCAACAACGCCTTCGCCGGGAGGACTCTGGCCTTCTCCAGAAGTTGAGTACTCCGGTCGCTGGCGGTGGACTTCTGGAATTCCGTTGAGTGGTCGGTGGCGGAGTCGGTTTTCGCCATCGGGACGGTACACGGCGGAGCGAGTGGCTTTAAGTTGAACAAGCGACGAGCCTTGCGGTAGCACATCACGCACTGGCAGTGGCGGTCGGGGCGTCGAGATGCCAGCGAGAAGGGCTCAGGCACGAGGAAGAAGATGAACAGAGATTTAGACGCAAAGAGTAATAGCATGCGGTGGAAGGATCGCGTTGGGAGCAAATTTATAACCGTGATTGCCTCGGGTATGCTGCAAGGGTGAATCCCGGCCATCATTATGACTGCTCCGCATATCCCGAAGCCTCAATCCCGCCGCCCAAAACAAATCCGACAGTTGACCAAGGGCGGCGAACCGGCGCACGCCGTTCCAACCAACATTCGAGTGCCGAGGCACCTAGGGTTTTGCGCGCCTCTACACGCCAATTAATTTGAGCAGTCGCCGGTCTCCTCCAACAGACACCTTTTTGCCAAATCGCCTAGGGGGCCCATGTACTCCACTACTCCGCTCTGCTCCAACTGACGTCTTTTCGCTAGAACTGCCAAGGAGGCCCCACACTCTCAACTACGCTAGTCGGCTCTCACAGACGCCTGCTCGCCGATTACTTAGAGATTTATACATCCTTCAACTCTAACGATCGCCCAAAATCGCCCAGAAATTTAATATTTCTGCTTCAAACAATTTCGTTGATTTAAGCCAAATTTTGGATCCTAGGGTTTATTCTACTAATAAAACTCCAGGCTCAGGGGCTACACCTGGCAGGTGCACCTGATCGGTGCACTCACCGGGTAAACAAAAAGGATTATATCAAGGCCAGTTTTGATGCTCCTTAAGGCTTCTTGACTCCAAGAAAATCATCTAGTTACCGTCAAGAGCTCGAGGCTGTTGTCGAAAATATGACCCTAGGGTACTTCCCAAAGATGATAGTAATGAAGTACAAGGAGAGGTCGGGAAACGAAACATTGAAGACGACCTAGAAGGGGTCAGATCATTCAATAGCCGAAGAAGCGGTCGGTGGTCTGAAAAGCTCCCGAGTCCCGCACTCGGGAAGATGGCCCGACCGCTAGCACTCGGATGGTTAACGCTGACAGCTAGACCGCCCCTTCACTGACAATAAAGCCCAGGCGTGTAACTGCTCAATAAATACAGCAAGTAACACCAGGGTTAATAGCCCACGTTTCGACCGTTTTAACTGTTGTAAAGGGACTTAATTGGACACATAAAGCCTAAACAGTAACCGCCCAGCCCTAACAATATATAAAGGGTTCGGGGTAACCTCTTATGGGCACGTAGAGACGACACAATTGTCTTTGACTACATACTCTGTTGCGCTTAAGGCTATTTCACGCCCTTAAGCTCATATTTCCACACAGGACTAGGGTTATTATTCTCCAGAAGGCCCGAACCTGTCTTACTCTCGTGTCTCTTGTTTCTTGTGGCAACCATTAAATTTCGACCACAGTCGATCCCTTACACCTACTCAAAACACCTCTGTGTTAACTCCGTAGAGGATTGTCATACTTACACAGCGACAGCAGTGGAGGTAGTCACCGTCGGGTCTTACATCAGCAGGCTAGCACACGCAAGAAAGCTACACAGAATAAGGTATGTTAAGTATCTCTAAATTATCTCTAAAGTACGTTTAAAGTACCTCTAAATTATCTCTAAAGTACTACTAAATTATGTTCAAAGTACCTCTAAATTATCTCTAAAGTACCCCTTAAGTATCGCTAAAGTATGTTTAAAGTACACCTAAATTATCCCTAAAGTATTCCTTAATTATCTCTAAAGTATGTTTAAAGTACCTCTAAATTATCTCTAAATTATGTTCAAAACAACTCTAAATTGTCTCTAAAGTATCCCTTAATTATCGCTAAATTATGTTTAAAGTACCTCTAAATTATCTCTAAAGTATTCCTAAATTATCTCTAAACTATATTTAATTCTAAAGTACTATTAAACTATCCATAAAACACTGTAAACTAGTTCTAAATTTTTGTTGCTGCAGCCTGCTAGCCTGCATGCATCATGCGCGCGCGCAGCCCAAGCTTTTGGCAGTGGGCAAAGAAGGTTTGGTCCAGGTTGGACCGGACCATTTTAAATTGGGCTTGGTGATCCATTAGGAGTCTATGAATAGAAGTACTGTTTTGTTTTCTTCAGCGGTTTTTAGCAGATTAGATTAGCCACGAGATTAAGAGTTTAATCTAGGTTTTTTGTGTCTTCATGGAGAACTTCTGTGGGAATTTTTGAGACGCATCCAGTACACTTGATCTTGGAAATAAAGTGAAATCTTCACATGATTAAGTGTGGTAATCTTGTTCTTTTTAGTTTAAATGGTATTTGTATGTCTTGCTTGTAATTTTAGATTAAATCATTGGTTCTATGTTTAGGTTTGATTTGATTTGGTTAAAATCTATCTAAGACACCGTAGTGCTGATATGGAAAATTTAGTCCATAAATTTCATACGGTTTTTCGTTAATTGTTTAATTAGTGCTTAATCAATTTCTGTCACTGTTCTGTTCAGCGGTTAGTTCACAAATTTTATCTACTTTATTATGACAAAGTTTTAGGTAGATCAAAGTTATGGAGTTTAATATATAACTGTCGGTGAATTACCGAGCAATCCACCCAAGAGGGTATTCGAGGTGGTGATTAGATATACGTAAGGGAAGCGCAGCGCCTTCAAACCCAATGGTCGACTCTAGAACACAAAAACCAAGGTTTATACTGGTTTAGGTCTTCCAGAGGATAATAATCCTACGTCCAGTGTTTTGGTGTATAATATGACGGTGGAGCTTGCAATACGATGCAATTAAGCTATGGAAGCTTAGGGCGTCGAAAGCAAGAAAATTACGGTAGAAAGCTTGTCCTTTGGGGGGTGCCTCCCCTCCTTTATATACTCAGGAGGTAAGCCCAACAACCTAGAACTCTACCCCAAGTTGATCTAGGATTGCCTACCAGACTCGGGTGCCAAATTCCTAATTACAAGGATTCTGGTACAAACATGTCTACTAATGCCATATCTAGAGTCAAATCATCCGATAAGAACTCAACCTTCTTTATTGGAGACGGACCCCCCTCCGTGTGCCATACCGTATGGCAATGCTAGACTTAGCCTGCGCTCGGTTCAGACTAATAAGCCCAATCGTGGAATACCCGGGGGTCACCTCCCCGATAGCAGCCCCTGAGCTCTTCTTAGCTTGGTTGAAAAAATCTTCAAAAAAACCTTGATCTTCCTCTTTACGTGTGAGGTGCACCGTGTAGGTGCACCCACACGGTGGAGTCCCCGAGCCTCGAGTTAAATGGAACATTTAGCCCGAGGGTCAAAAATAATCTTCAAGAAAAGCCTTCTGAAACTTCTTATCTCCTGAAAAAAAACCTTCGAGAAACCCTTTCAAACTTTGTTGATGAACTTGTCCCCTGATAAAACCTTCTAGGAACCCTTTGAAACTTTATTGATGAACTTGTCTCCTGGGATTATTGGTGTTGAGACCTTACTGGGAAGAGGAAGCGGTCGAAGTCCTGAGACCATGGTGGTCTCAAGCATGGTTGATCTTGAATCTTCGAGCATGTCAATCTTTAGCCGTTCAGGTCCTCGAGCGCTCGGATACTCGAGAAGGCAGGGTTCTCGGGCTCGTGAGTCCTTGAGCATATGAGCCTTGGGGCACTCATATCCTTTGCCGGGCAAGCCCCCAGGCATGAGGGTCGTCGGGCGCGTGAGCCCCTGGGCGTGAGGGTGGGTGAGCCTCCAGGCATGGGACCCACAGGCGTAGATGATCTCAAATATCGTGGATTTCACCTGGTGTGCCCAAAAAGATATTTTATAACTTCTTCTTCTGTCTGCAATCAATGCACGACAGATGAAAGGATAGGGATGCCTTATTTCTGACAGAGCCATGCGTGAGGCGCAGAACGCGGGTGCAAATAAGGAGGTGAAACCATCCAATCCCTCTCGCCACAAAGCGCACGGCAACCGAAGCGGTGCTTTCTGTGATGATGGCAACAGGTGCTTGAGGCGGCACCCCTATTTAAACCGAGGCACCCCCTATTTAAACTGTATGGTCCTCACTGTATGGTCTGTGACCCTCAGCTTGGCGCTGTGCAGGATGATGCCATGCCATCCCTGAGGCTTTTTCCTGGTGTAGTTCTTTTTGCTGATGTTCTGTCGCCTAGTGCCTCCGTGCTACCTGTCTTAACATCTGGGTGCCAAGGTAGAGGCTTGATCTAGTGAGAGGAGTTGGCAATGTCTGCCGACGCAGGCGTCCTAGAGTTAGTTTATGACCTCGTCGTCGAGGTTGAGCTGTTTTTCCTCTCAGTGAAGAATGCGATGTCCCTTTGTGCTGGTCTCTTAGGGTCGGCGACTATCTTCTTTGATCGAAACGAGGGTCATGCGGAGTCACTGCTGCTGTAGCAGTAGTCCCCGGGATCCTTGGTACTCATCACGGTCATGATAGGCTGATGCTGCATCGTGTGAAACTGTGGTCAGAACCTCGTCGTCCACAGCCGCCACGTTTGTTTTACAGAATGCTGTCTCTAGCCGTGTGTACACCTTTTTCTTCTTGTCAATCGAAGGAGGTTGTGTCTCCTTCTTTGAAGTAAAATGTAGTCATCATAGAAGCGTTGTATCCCCTTCTTTGAAGTAATGCAATCCCTATAAAAGATTAATCTTGAGAAATAAAGATGCTTTAGTTTGCCTTATGCAATTTGTACCGTGCGTCATGTGCTATCACCCGTACGGTGGATTGGTGAAGTTGATGAGGATGCAAGACTGCAGGTGTACGGCTAAGTAGCCAACCCTCTCCTAGGTTCGGTTGCATGCACAGCAACCATGTGACGCCCAACTCGGAGGGGATGTAATCTGCATAGGTCAGTGAGTTCTTCAAAGATGCACGGTTGCGGGTGTACGACTAAAGAGTCGACCCTCTCCCGGGTCCGGTTGCATGCACGAAACTCATCTGATGCCTAACAAGGAGGGGGATGTAACCGGCATGGGTCGATGAAAAATGCTTGACTGCGGGTGTACAACCCTAAGACTGACCCCTTTCCATCCCAGTTGCATGTCTGGGGGACAAGTAGTCAGTGAGATCGGCGAGAAAATATGCTCAACTGTGGGTGTACAGCCCTAAGGCTGACCCCTTCCCGGCCCAGTTACATATCTGGGGGGAAGTAGTCGGCGAGGTCGACGAGAAAATATGCTTCGACTCTGGGTGCACAGCCCGAAGGCTTACCCCTTCCCATCCCAGTGGCGTGTCTGGGGAGGAAAGTAGTCGGCGAGGTTGGTGAAGGAATGGCGCCATGGGGTTGATGAGTGCCTGAACACATTTTATTGACAATAAATAAAAGTTATCTTACAAAATATTGTTACGCGTAAAATCGACGGAGGTGCTCGATGTTCCAGGAGTTCGGTACTGCTTGCCCATCCTCTCGCATTAGCCTGTAGGCCCCTGGTCTTATTACTTTTGGCGATGATAAAGGCCCTTTCTAGGGGGGCGGATAGTTTGTGCATCCTGACGATTGATTGTACCTGACGAAGTACCAAGTCACGGACCTTAAAGCTTCTACTTTGCACATTACGGTCGTGATACCGCCGAAGGGTCTATTGATACTGATCTGCTTGTACCATGGCTGCTATCTAGGCTTCCTCGATAGAGTAGATATCTCGGCCCTTGTTTGCTCTGCTGTTCCCTCATTGTAATATTGGACTCGGGGGGATTTGTGTAGCATGTCACTTGGGAGGATCGCCTCAGAGCCATAGACGAGGAAGAAAGGTGTCTATCCCATACCTCTATTTGGCTGTGTGTGAAGCCCCTAGAGTACTACAGGGAGTTTCTGGAGCCACCTCCTGGCGTACTTTTATAAGGGATCAAAGATTTATGCTTTTAGATCTTAAAGGATCATCCCGTTGGCACGCTCACATTGCCCGTTGGCTCGAGGATACGTGACTGACGCATATTTGACCTTGATCAGTCTTTCTTCGTAGAAGTCCTAGAAATCATTTGCAGTGAACTGAGTCCCGAGGTCGGTTATTATTTGGTTCGGGATGCCGAACCGATAGGTGATTTCTTCGATAAATTACGCTGCTTTTTGAGCTATGCAGTTTTTTAGTGGCATTACTTCTATCTATTTGGTAAATTTGTCGATGGCAACCAGTAGCCAGTCGATCCCTTGAGGAGCCTTCTAGAAGGAGCCGACCATATCAAGCCCCCAGCAAGCGAAGGGCCAAGTTGGCGGGATTGTTTGAAGAGCTTGAGTTGGTAGGTGACTTTGCATGGCGAAGAACTGGCACTCGGTGCACCTTTTAACTAATTCTTTGGCGTCATTGTTGGCTGTCGACCAATAAAAGCCTGATTGAAAGGCCTTTCTGACTAGTGTTCTAGCCCCAGCATGATGGCCACATGCCCCCGTGTAAACTTCATTAAGGATCTAGAGGCATTCGCTTGGTAGGATGCACTTCTGAAGTAACCTTGTTGAGGCTGCACACTTGTATAGTTTATCCTTGATGACCATGTATTGCTTGCTTCGACGTGTCAGGCGCTCGGCCATGGTTTTGTCTTCTGGAGTTGTGCCTTTTAAGATGTACTTGATGATGGGCTGTCACCAGTCATCAATATCTTCGGCCATGACGATGATTATTGGCGGACTGGTGATCTTGTGCTCGTCATATTTGATTGATGGTTTGGTGAGCTCTTGGATGATTGGGACCGTCGCTCGAGAGGACCCAAGGCATGCTAGGGCATCGGCCGATGAGTTTTCATCGCATGGGACATGGTGAAATTCCAAACCGAAGAACTTGCCTTTGAGTTTTCGAACCTCAACGCAGTAGGCGTCCATTTTGTCGCTGGTGCAAGACCATCCCTTGTTAACCTAGCTGATAGCCATCTTGGAGTCTCCGTAAACCATGAGTTGTTTTACTCCGAGCGACACTGCTATCCTAAGGCCATGTATCATAGCCTCATACTCGATTGCGTTGTTGGAAACCTTGAATAGCAGCTATAGTACGTAACGCAGCTCTTCCCCCTTTGGAGATATAAGGAGAATCCCTACACTAGCCCTATCTATGCTTAGGGAGCTATCAAAGTACATCGTCCAATACTCCTTTTCCTCTCGGCTTGGTGATAGCTAGATTTTGGTCCACTTAGCGACAAAATCGGCTAGAGCCTATGATTTAGTGGCGGTGTGGAATCGGAACTCCATTATGTATTCTCCCAGCTCAACGACCCATTTTATGATTTGTCTGGTTGCATCACGATTGTGGAGTATGTCGCCCAGAAGATATTCTATGACAACCATGATTCTATAGGCTTGGAAATAATGCTTCAGCTTCTGGTCAGTGAGTAGGACAGCATAAATGAGCTTCTACACTTGTGGATACCTCGCTTTTGACAGGCCAAGGACTTCTGAGATAAAGTATACCGGCCTTTAGACTAGAAAAATGTGTCCCTCCTCGGGCCGCTCGACCACCATCGCCATGCTGACGACATTAGTCGTTGCTGCGATATAGAGAAGAAGGACCTCCTCTAGATTTGGAGCCATGAGGATCGGAGGCGAGGTCAAAAACTTCTTCAGTGCCAAAAATGCCTCGTCGGCCTCAGTCGTCCATTGGAAATTCTCCTCTTTTTTCACCAGTTTGAAGAAAGGAGTCCCCTTTTCCCCTAGTCGAGAGATGAATCTCCCGAGGGCCGTTATGCAGCCTGTAAGTTTCTATACTTTTTTGGCGTTATTGGGTTTCTCCATTTTTATTATTGCAACTATCTTGTCTGGATTGGCCTCGATACCCCGGTTGCTGATGATGAACCCGAGTAATTGCCCTAATGGTACCTCGAAGACATATTTATCGGGGTTGAGCTTCCATCAAAGCTTCTGTGAGTTTGTGAACGTCTCGGTGATATCATTGATGAGGTTATCTTATTCTTTTGACTTTATGATCACGTCATCGACATTGGCTTCGACGTTGCGGCTGATCCAGTCCGAGAGACATCGCTAGATGGCCCGTTGGTATGTTGCCCTTGCGTTTTTGAGTCTAAATGACATGGTGGTATAACAGTATACTCCTGGTCTTCTTCTTTGAGGCCGATCTAGTGATAACCAGAGTAACAGTCAAGAAAACACAGGACAGAACACCCTGCTATTGAGTCGATGACTTGATCTATCCGAGGCAATCCAAAAGGGTCCTTTGGGCAGTGCTTGTTTAGGTCGGTGTAGTCGACGCACATTCACCATTGTCCCGTCTTCTTTTTTACCGGGACTAGTTTAGCGAGCCACTTTGGGTGGTAAACTTTGTGGATGAATACTGCTGCTAGGAGGCAGGTGATCTCAGCCTTGATCGTCACTTTCCTATCTTGTGTGAACCTCCATAGCTTCTGCTTTATTGGTTTGGCAGTTGGGTATATGTGGAGTTCATGCTCGATTAGCTCCCGAGGAACCCCAAGCATGTCAGAGGACTTCAATGTAAAGATATCTATGTTAGAGCGCAGGAAGCTAATGAGCACGATTTCCTATTTGGGGTCAAGCCCTGCCCCTATGGTTACTGTCTTTGATGGGTCGACCTCAGAGAGGATGATCTTCTTGGTGCTTGAGGGCGCAGTGGAGATCTTTGAGGAGGTTGGTGCCTTAGCTGGTACCTCCAAGGCTTCGGGAGGATGCGCTCGGACTTACTTGAGGGTCTCCTCCATATGAGTCGATAGGTCAAAAGCCTCGGCCAGGACGAGACTATCTTTTTTGCATGCGCGATAGGTGCCAATGTTTCCCCGTATAGTGATGACTCCGTCGGGACCTAGCATCTTGAGTACCAAGTACGGATAGTGCCCAACAGCCATGAATTTGGCTAGGGATGGCCTCCCGAGAATGGCGTGGAACGGGATGTCATACTTCGCAACCCAGAATGTTATATGCTCGGTCCTGTAATTATCCCGAGAGCCAAACGTGACCGGCAAAGTTATCGAGCCGAGAGGTATTGAGCCTTGTCTGGGTATAATACCATAGAACAAAAAATTATCCTCCTTCCGGAGTCTGTCGACTGATATGCCAAGGTCGACGAGGGACTGGTAAAAAAGGATGTCCAATCCACTCCCTCCATCGATCAAGACTTGCCTCATGCGTACTTTAAATATCACCGGGTCAACAACTAGTGGCCAACGCCCAGTTTTTGGGATGTTGGTCCACTGGTCATCTCGGGAGAAGGTGATCGGGACTTTCGACCATCATAGCTATTGAACCTCCTCGAACCCGGCAGCGTTGATTCAACGATGTGGACTCAACTAATGTGGGACCCCTAAAGACGATGTTCACCGTCTTGTGAGGTTCCTGGAAATTGTTGTTATCTTGGGGCCGATTATCTTTTCTCAGGGTGTCGTCATCATCCCAGCGTCACTTACTTTGTCGAGAATTACTGTGAGATTCTTTGACCAATGCGTCTTATAAGGAATAGCACTTGCGCATGGTATATTTGCCCTTCGGATGAAATGGGCAGAGTTTGTCATGTTCCTCCCACATGACTTCGTCTTTCTGACGTCGTGAGCTATAGGCCACCGCTACAGTTCTCTCTGTCTTTCTTTTTTGGTCTTTCTTGCCTCAGGAGGATCTTGGTCGATCGTCTTCTCATCAAGGGGACTGAGGGTGATCATCCCTGGTTCAGTGAGACCGGCTCTCATGGCGTGAACGTTCTATCTTCTCCCTTCGAGCGTCTTCACAACTAGTGTAACTTTCTGTAATAGAGATCATATGTGCTATAGTCTTTGGCTTCTTTCTTACGAGGGCCCCGTGCAGCTCAGAAGTGTGGTGCAGGGCATCGATGAAACAGTTAATGATATCACGCTCCTCGATGTCCACAATGGTGGTCCTCTTTTCGAAGAACCTCCGGATAAAGCTACGAAGCAACTCATCTTCTTTATGTCACAATTATTGCAGGTCATATTGAGTCCTAGGTTTCTACCATGTCCCTTGGTAGTTGTCGACGAAAGCCGAGCGGAGTTGCGCCCAAGAGTTGATGGAGTTCCTAGGTAGGCTAGAGAGCCAGTTGTTGGTGGATGAAGAGAGCATGACCGAAAGGTAATTAGCCATTACTCTTTTGTCGCCACTGGCTACGTGGACGGCTGTGTAGTAGAGTCATAGCCACTACGAGGGATCCGTCTTGCCATCGTATGGCTCGATCCCTGTGGGACAGAACAACCTTGGCCACCTGACTCATCTTAGGTGACTCGTTAACACGAGGAAACTGTCGTGATCATCTCGGCTTCTACTTCTTCTACGGTTGCGGTGATTTCAACTTTCAATCCCGTAGGAGTCGGCGTAGTCAGTGCTACTGCCGACACTACTGCCACCGTCTTCAAGGTTGTCTCGATTGTCCACCCATTTGTGGATCTTGAAACGTAACCTGTTCTGTCCTCCCGGAGGCGGCAGTGGTATTGAGTGATCACCGTGTGGACTATCAACAGGTGGATTCTGGTCATGCGATGGCTGATACTGGTCCAGATGGTCGTTCTCCTTGTCTTTTGGGGAAGGAGTCGGTGGTCAGGCCAGAGCCGAGGCCAGAGCATTGATTTGTGTTGCTGCCACCTGGGTTAAGGCTTTTGCTCATCGCAGTTCTAGTGTCTCGGGGAAAGAACTGACAGCCCTCTCGATTGCCACCAAATTGGTGGCCGGAGTTTTCAAGACCTTCTCCCTATCAAACTCCAAAGTGAATTCGTCCTCGAGGTTTCGGCGAACCCCGTTGTCTTGTTCGATCTCATTGCCTTCAGCGCATCGGCGCTGCTCACTACTGGTTGTGGATAGCGCTCCTTTGGCCATCATGATAAGATTAGCTAAGAATCGGAGGCCGCTCGGTCATCAACCAGCCTCGAGCTTGTCGACTGACCCGGTCTCGGGCCACCGGTGTTGGACTGTTCGACCCTTTTCGCTAGAGAAGATGATGTAGTACTCGAGGCCAGTCGGACCACGAGTATGACTCAGCCGATCATCCCAACCGAGGACCAGAGGAAAAGCTGAGTCTCCTGGCTTGGTCGATCTGTGAGTTGATGAAAATATGCCCAAGAGAATTCTGGAGAAACCAAAAGTTCTGGCTTAAGGGCGGAGGTTCCGGGTTTTAGAACAACCAAAAGTTCTGGTGCGACCAAAAGTTCCGAGCCAGCCCCAGTTTTGGTTTCTGGAGGAACCAGAAGTTCTGGTTGGACCAGAAGTTCTGGGCCTGCCTGAAAGGTGAATTCTGGACGAACCAGAAGTTCTGGGTGGAACCAGAACTTCCGGGTTGAAATAAATATGATATAGAATGTTATTTTAGGAAGTTCCGGTTGGACCGAAAGTTTCGGGTCCGGAAGCTCCGATTGGACCGAAAGTTCTGGGTCCGAAAGTTTCGAACAGAAATAAATTCATACAGAAGGTTATTTTTGACCAAAACTTCTGGGACAAACGAACAGATTAGATCTGTTGAGCATTAATACTTATTAAAGGCTCATAAGAGGGCACTATATAAGGAGAGGAGGGGCTAGGACGAAAAGGTTATTGGTTGCTGTTGCTTCGACCTAACCCTAGCCACCACCTCTCTTGGCTACACCGGTTGTAGCCGTCTCTCCCCTGACTTCTCACGTGGTACTAGCATACCGGCGTGAGGTGATCCCGTCCCTATACGTGTGGATACCGTAGAGGTACCGCTGTGACTGCGGTGCTGATCTTCTCCCGTGGAGATCGCTGGACTACGTCGTCTTCATTGCCGACGAACGGATGGAGCTGGACGAAGTTCACCGAGGATGTGCTTCACCAACTCTACTTCCGCTGCCCTAGCACGTCTCGTGGCTAGAGGTAATGATCCATGATCCCATTACTCACATTGTTCCTGGGTGAACGGGGTAGAAAACTTTGAATTCACTGCTAGCGTAGCCTCCCAACAAGAAAGTGTTTCAGCTCCTACTGAACCGTAACTCGATATGTAAGATGTTGCAGAACCTGTTGTCGAGACACTAATCCCACGTCGGTCGAAAAGGTTGAGTCGTGCGCCCGAGCAGTTTACATTTTTAACCACTAGGCAGCGTGACATATTATTGTTGGACAATGATGAACCTAAGACCTATTCAGAAGTGGTGATGGGATCAGACTCTGAGAAATAGCTTGGAGCCATAAGATCCGAGTTAGAATCCATGCGAGAGAATCAAGTTTGGAACTTGGTCGATCCACCTGATGGTGTAAAAACTATCGAGTGTAAATGGATTTTTAAGAAAAAGATAGACGTTAATGGAAATGTTCACATTTATA
>KE373143.1:136998-153396 GCA_000418225.1 Zizania latifolia | reverse complement strand
TCATCGGCTGCTCGCCATGGCGAGGTGAGGAGAAGAGGTTTTTTTTCGCGGGAAACGGAAGGAGGCAGGGTTAACGACCAGGCTACCTGCCGCGCCTGCACCCGACGTGCACGGCGCTGTGACAGAGTGGATCCATTTGGCCGGCGCGAGTAGGCTGTGGCCCACCTGTCGGTCAGTGCGTCGCGGCGGTGCAACAGGCTGTGCACTCACGTTCTAATATTCTCTCGACTACCCAATGATCAGAGCTTATTAATGGGTTTATTTATTAATTATTTTGGTTCACAAAGCAAAAACGTCCCATCATTTTTAATGAAACGTGGCATCATCATTGGTCGGGTCTAGTTTTTTTACTATGCATTCATGTACTATTTCTCATCCAAAATTAGACGTTTTTATAAGAAAATACTGTTGTGCCTTGATGGTGGAGCATAACGGTCATGACCTGCACGTACTTAGTTTGCACCTGGCAAAATAAAAGAAAACAAAGTTACAAGCAGAGCCACCGATGAACTAGATGCTATGGACTGGTACACGTACGTGCCAACAACTTATTGCTTAACTTTTTCCCTTTTGGAGATTATATTTATTAGCATGAGCTTGATCTTGATCTTGATTTTGATTTTGGATTGATGATTTCGGCTGTACTATCTTCATCCAAGTGATTCTCTCTTTTTTTTCTTTTTTAAGAACCCAAGTGATTTTCTACCCTTGCAGTTTTTTTTGGTTGTTTTGCATGTTTTAACCCATGTGATTTGTGAGTCGACCTTAGGCTCTATTTGGGAGAGCTCCAGCTCCCAACTCTATCATGGAGTAGGGTGTAGCTCTCCCAAACACCTTAGCTCCATAGCTTCGTAGAGCGACTAACTCCATGGAGTTGGGCCTCCCGTGATACAAAATGGTGGAGATGCAAAAGAGGTGCTCCACAGATCCAAATACTGAACATATCCACGAAGCTGAGAGAAATTTACCCGCAATGCCACTGGGGTAATACCCCGCCGTACGGATCAACAACGTCACTTTCCTTCATGCACCTGCAACCTCCACCCAAAGCCCCAGTGTCCTGATTTGACGCCTGTCCTGGTGCTCGCCGCCACCCATTCCGTCCCGATCCGATGCCACCGCCCTTCTCGGTGCCCGCCTCTGCCCCGTCCCTCACGATCCGGCGCCGCTGCCCCTCCTGGTGCCCGCTGCTACTCGTTCCCTCCTGATCCAACGTCACCGTCCCCTCTAACGCCTCTCCTGGTTCCCATAGCTGCCGATCCCATCCTGATTCGACGCCACCGCCCCTCCCGGTGCCCGCTGCTGCTTGATCCATTGCCCCCGCCCCCTCCCGATCCGACGTCACCGCCCCTTTCGTTGCCCGACACCGCCGCTCCTATCCGTCACCCCAATCTAGTATGAGTAATTGCACAACATGGCTCATTGTATTTGCTTTACATTTAAAGGTGAACTGAAGTATTGTTGGTCTGAACAAGCCATATTAAACAAGCCACTCTGGTATAAGAAAATTATGGTTCAGCTGGTTTGTCATCTTTATGTACGTACGTGTTTATATATGTTGATATTACTTATGACCATGCACCCTTGTTTAGATTAATCTGCTACAGGAGTTTCAGTTAGTTGCATTTCTAGTCAAGCTATTGCGTTCAGGTGTCTCAAAACGCAATTAATAACTATTTTATAGAGTGTGCTTGTGTTAGTTCAGTTTTACTAGGTTCATAATACATATGCCATTTTCATGCTATTTATTGTAGGATCTAATCATTGATATTTGAGACTCCCTGCAGTTTTTGGGTTTGGACACCATAGTAAGTTCTAAAAAATCAGAAAAGTTTTCATGTTCAATTTCATTGTTGTTGTTTTGTGAAATGCTTAAAGTATCCACACTTGTTCATCTTTATATCATGAAGAATTCAATGGTACATGCAAGGGCGGAGCCAAACCTAGGGCAATTAGGGCTTTAGCCCTAGGTTTGGCTCAATAATTATGTTTAAATCATATTAAAATTCCTCAAAAAATAAGATGGCTTGATAAAAATAGTTTAGTTCAGCCTTAGGCTTCGTTAATTGTTGGCTTTGCCCCTGAATACATGGCTTCCCATATTGAATGGAATGCTGAAAACACTATGATCATTTGTGGGTTGTTTGCTGAACAAGTTGGAAAAGAAAATCGATCAAACATACATATGAACAGTGTAGGCTATTCAGAGGTTTAACAAGATTCAAGGAAAGGACTAGATATGAGCTGTCTAAAGTTCAAGTCAAAAACAAGTGGGACAAGTTTAAAATAGAATTGTTGGCATGGCAAAAATTAATGTTGAGACAAACAGGTACTGGATGGGATAGTGCAAAGGGAACGATCAAAATGGATGATGAATGGTGAAAGAAAGCAAGAAGCATATGTGTTGATAAATCTATCCTACTATATAATTAACGAGTTAATTTATCTATCATCATCTATCATGTGTTAAATCTCAGTCCTTGACTCTTATCTGTTAAATCTCTATCGTTTATTCGCTCCTACCGATCCTGTGCCTCCCGCCTCCTCAACTGGCCCACCCCACGTCTGCTCTCCTCTAATCTCCTCTAATTTCGCTAAATCTGTTTCCTCCTCCACTAATATGTTTCCTCCTCCACTAATATGTTTCCCTCCCCATCCCTGCCGTGCGACTCCGCCAACTTCGCCTCGGGTGCTGTCTCCCGGCATGGCTCTCCCTCGGCGTGGCGCCTCTGCGTGCTCCTCGTGCTGGTCCTCCCCTGGCTCGCTGCGGCGGCCTTCAACTGCGCGCGCGTGACCTGAGTCACCGTGGCTCTTCATCACGAAGACGACGAGGTTGCCGCCATCTACCGTAGACGTTCAATTGTCGCCAGTCACATTCAACCGTGCCGAGGGACTTCAACCTCACGCTGCTCGACGAGCTCGAGGCCGAGCCTAGGGTGCGCCTCGTCGGGTGCTGCAACAAGCTCAATGCCGTCTACGTTGCCGGCAGGTACGCCGGCGCGCGCGGCGGCGGGGTTGGGGCCTGCGCCATCACATTCACCGTCGGTGGGCTCAGCGCCATCAACGCCGTTGTCGGCGCGTTCAGCGAGAACCTTCCTGTGGTTTGCATCGTTGGCAGTCCCAACAGCAACGACTACGAGAGCAACCGCATCCTGCATCACACCATCGGACTGCTCAATTTCACGCAGGAGTTCAGGTGCTTCCTGACGGTCACGTGCTATCAGGTAATCCCATTCTTCATGTTTCAAGGATTGGGTTGTAGCACGAGGTAATTTTTGGGAGAAAATCGTAACATGTTGTCTGTACTCTGTATGCACACGGGGAGGTGGAAGATTGAATATTTACACTCACAAAGGTTTGGGTGTCAATTCTGAATCGCATTATAATTCGTCTTTTATCTCTTTTAGAATTTCCTAGGAAAATTATTAGTTACTGCTGTAAGGTTTGGGGTTTATGTGTGTGTCAAGTGCCATCAAGTGATTACTCTTATGTTTTACTGTTCAGTGTGGTGGTGTGCCAGATTGAAGGTGTTTAAAGAACTAATTATGGATCTACGAGACCATTGTCCAGTTAATTCACATTCTCCTTCCGGTGTTTAAGACTGCCGGGGTTTTTCTGCAGTTGGTTTGCCATAGTGCAGCGTCTATGAAGAGTGAAGACTGAAAGTCCATGGGAAACTTTTGTCTTCTCTTTTATGTGATGGTTTCGGTTGGGTTTAGTCTCATGGATAGGGTCTAGGCGAAGATATATGTATCTGTATCTGGTTATCTGTTTTTAGGAATGGTGTTAGAACTTAGGAAAATAATTGTGTTTAATTATGTAAACAGTTCATTATCAGGGGAAGGACCATCAGTACAATGAATCACTTATTTTTGTTCTAACTTTTTAACCATTAGTATACCACATTATATTGCCATTTATAAGTTTTGTTAGTAAAAACAGTTCTTAGATATGAACTGATGGGCCATTTCTTGGGCTCAAGACCCAAAACAGTCCTTGTAGGAACACTAGCAATTTTTTATAATAATTTCCTTTTTCTCCAAGGTTCATGCAGAAAACTCTTTATTGTGATCTTTGGCCATGACATAAGCTGAAAGATTACAACATTTTTTAATATGTTTAATAACTTCAAGCATTATTTTACTTCCTTGAGAAAAGCAATAATCTCACAATGCTTGTGGCTTCCTGCATCAGTTATTTGTTTAGATTGATGAGCTATACTTGTGTACCATATTAGATGAAGCAATTTATTATTTGTGAGTTGGAATATGGCACTTGTACTTGTGAACATTTTTACCTGTATGGCTGCATTGAAGGGAAATATATATTTTTAGAATCCATACCTCTGCTTTTGGTAAATGGTTTTCACATGTAAAGCTACAGGATTCTCTTGTAAGAAGGGAAAATGCAAATCATATAATCATTTTGATGCAAACATTTACTTGGAACTGATCTCCTTCGAATATATCACAGGCACTGGTGAACAACTTGGATGATGCGCATGAACAGATTGATGCTGCCATCTCCACTGCACTAAAGGAGAGCAAGCCTATTTATATAAGCATCAGCTGCAACCTCCCTTCTATCCCACATCCCAACTTTAGCCGCCACTCTGTTCCTTTCCCCAAGGTAAGTTGTATGGTTCTGTAGGTGCATATGGATGACAAGGTAACAATGGGTTGTTATTGCTCATGTGGATCAATTGTTTATTTGTCAGATTATCAAATCAGATGAACCTGGAAGCAGCAGTGGAAATTGCTGCAGCTTTCTTGAACAAAGCAGTCAAGCCAGTCCTTGTTGGTGGACCAAAGATGAGGGTGGCCAAAGCATGCAAAGCCTTTGTAGAGCTCGCTGATGCTTGTGGCTATCCCATTGCAGGCATGCCTTCTGCAAAGGGTCTTATGCCAGAGCACCACTCTAGGTTTATCGGCACATACTAGGGTGCTGTGAGCACCCCTCTCTGTGCTGAGATTGTCGAGTCGGCTGATGCATATCTATTTGCTAGCCCAATATTTAATGGCTACAGCTCAGTTACATACTCACTCCTCAAGAAGGAGAAGGCCATCATCGTCCAGCCAGACCGGGTGGTCATTGGGCATGGTCCTACATTTGGGTGTGTTATGATAAAGGACTTTCTGCATGCACTTTCAGCCCGACTAAAGAAGAACACAGCTACATATGAGAACTATCATCGGATTTATGTGCCTTAGGGTGAACCTCCTTTGTCTAAGCCTGGAGAGCCACTGAGAGTAAACATGTTTTTCTAGCATGTTTAGAAAATGTTATTGCCCAACTCGGCTGTCATTGCTGAGACTAGAGATTCATGGTTTAATTGCCAGAAGCTGAAGCTACCAGAAGGCTGTGGGTGAGTTCCTGTTGAAACCAAATAAGTGCATGTCATGTATTTTATTAAGCCAGTTATACAACTTCTGCCTGACAGTTTCTTAAAAATTGTTGATTTGGAGGGTTCCATGACTCCTGTTTTTGGCGTTTCAAATTAGATTTTGTAGGTCTATAAATAGATGCATATTTCTCTGAATTTCTGACACTATTTACATACTCAAGCCATTTCATCGAGAAATCTTGAATGTTAGATAATGGTGACAGTAACGTTAGATATTTTCATCTCGGTTCGATCATGTAACTTTTTTTGTTCTTAATAGGTACGAATTTCAAATGCAATATTGATCAATTAGTTGGTCAGTGGGTGCAACCTTGGGATATGCACATGTTGCTAAGGATAAGTGTGTCCTTGCATTCATTGGAGATGGAAGCTTTCAGGTACCAAAAATTCAGAACTATGAAACTCTGCCTTGCGAAGTTCTGTAAACTATGTGGCAAACAAAAACTTGATTTGACTAGAACTCAAGTGACGGTGCAAGAAGTGTCGACAATGCTTCGTTGGGGGCAGAACAACATCATCTTCCTCATAAACTGCCTTTTGGTCAAGTAAGGATTGAGGACACCGTATCTTTACAAGGGGAAAGGCGAGTAGGTCAAGTAGTCAAATATGAATTAAAAGGTATTTGTGTGGCTCAACATCTAATTAATATTCTATACCACTACAAAGATATTTACAGTTTCTTTTATATGGCTATCTACTTTAATATTATGTGTCAGTGCCACTACGACACTACCTATTCTATGGGGATTTAGCTTTGGAATTAGATATGTGAATGGTTCATGGGACTTATGAAACCCTGTAGATTGCATCATTCAAATCTCAATGCTAAAACTTAGAAGCACCTAACATAATGTCATCACCTTGCAAAGAAGAGATCCAAGCACTTATATTTTATACAGGCTTAGGAA
The DNA here is from genome assembly GCA_000418225.1 of Zizania latifolia. NCBI lineage: Eukaryota > Viridiplantae > Streptophyta > Magnoliopsida > Poales > Poaceae > Zizania > Zizania latifolia. Next base: position 147,084 of record KE373143.1, on the reverse strand, counting down.
GGGTATGGTTTAGGTTTGGTTTTAATGCTTCAGAGCTCTAGACATCTTGCTTGTTTAATCTGTTTGATAATATGATTTAAACTCTATTCCTCTCTGTTAGCTTGTTGGTAGTTGGTACTTCCTCCATTCATCTATTGCTGAATTTAGGTAGTTCCACTTTAGGCTTGCCTCTTCATTCCTAATCTTCCATTTTCCTGTTTCTTGGTAGTCAAGATGTGACTTGTTGCTTTTATTTGTATACAGTTCTATACTTCTGTATATCACATATCCATGATGAATACTCAGAGTTTTTAAATAACATTTCTGGCATGTAATTGATAGGCAAAATCCGATCGCTGCTCTGCATATATTTCACATTGACTCCATATGTTGCAACTGCCTCAAAAATCCAACTTTTTTCTCTATCGTAATGTAGAGCCAACATGATGAGATCGAGGCAAAGATTTTTGAAGAACGGGCTGCACTTGAAGCTAAGTACCAGAAGCTTTACGAACCATTGTACATACAAGTACCCATGTTGTTTATGTTTTGCTGAATATGTGAATTTATTACTTTTGTAATTTTCTTTTTTGCAAGTTGCGAAAGCCCCACTCCTGTTTTCGATTTTTCCAGAGGTATAACATTGTAAATGGAGTTGTGGAGGTTGATGGTGTTAATGAAAAACCGACCACTGAAAATGCTGCTGAGGGGAAAGATGCAGATGGTACTAAATCTAAGTTTTATTTGACTATTGAACTGTTTGCATTCAGATTTTTTATCAAACCAAATTTTCAGCTAAAGGAGTCCTATATTTTTGGCTTACTGCTATGAAAGCAAATAATTGTATACTTGAGTCCTGATTAGATGGTTATTAGTTCATAAAGGAATACATGTATACCATATTAGTATTAGTAGTTGAAAACCATCATTCTGCTGATTGATTAGTTGAAATAAATCATTTTAGTGATTATTGCAGTGGTACATTATGATATCTTAATAAAAGCATTGTACATTCTTATGAATTATTAGACAAAGTACTACTGAGATGGTATTTTATTGTCAGTTCACTCATTTGAAAATGTCTTTTTGGACAAAATAGATTGTGTGTCCTGTTATACCTGTTTAACGTTTGCTTTAGAGAGAGGCACAACAGATAAATGTGGGTTGATTTTATCTCCAGTAACTAAGCTGTTGGTTCAGGGGTTTCACAGTATTACTGTTCTAGGCTGAGTAATTCGATTTTCTATTAAGCCACACATCCAGTTATAATTGTGTTTCATAAAGGTTACAACCCAGGCAAGTAATGGTTTATTTTAAACCGTATTTCCTTTTTATGAATCACTCTGCAACCTCTAACACTAATTCATATCATCTTTTCAGAGTATTTATCTTTTAATTTTTATCATAGCGTTAGCACGGACACACTATTAGTTAAATTTAGTTTGATGTATATTGGGTATAGGAAGATAATTAAATTGATTTTGGTTATGTACTAGGAAATTCCAAATTGTGACAAGTTTAAGAAGCAGTGATTACAAAATGAATCTCTTCTCCTAGAGATTTTTAGCGACATCTCCAATGATGGTGGAGATCATTGGTCCCCTACGGGGAGCCACATCATCATTCCACCATCTCAACCTATAGTTGAAAAAACAGTATGTGTAGAAGAGGATGTCATAGAGGAGATTCCAAATGTGCCCAATGATACGGATGAGGTTCGAGAGATATCTCCTGCTGCTATGAGTGCAAAGAAAAGGCCTCGGGTTGTTCAAGAAAAATCCTAATAATGTAGTTAGCTAATAGGCATGTTTGGAAAACTTTAAATTCTGAAAAGCAGTTAGTGAGAATTTAGTTGACTGAAAATATAAAGAAAATGTTTTTTCCAACTCCACAATACTAATTCATTTCTAGATTCTACATGTATTGAGTTTCATAATCTAAAATAAGAACATAAATCGGTTGAAAATTTTCAGATTCTAAAAATAGCTATAGCTTACATGATCTTTCCCAAACAGACATAAGAGAATCTCCAATAGTACTCCTATTCAGTTTCCTAAAATTAAATTTAGGTATTTTAGAAAAAAATTATGTGGCAATAGTTTTCCTAAATAATCTCTTATCCTAAGTGATACTCTAAATCACCTCTCATTTCTCTTAAAAATAGTGTTGGTGTATTGCTGATCAATCCACCTACGGAGGTATCGGAGATGGTATTTTATGTGTAGGAAAGTGTTACGATCTAAGCTCTACGGTTGACTCAAGACAAAAGAGCCAAGAGATTTATACTGATTTAGGCCTCCACGAGGATAATAGCCTTAATTACGTCTAGTTTTTTATGGATTGTAGATTGAGAACATATGAAAGTATGCCTCTGGAAGGGTACCTCACCCTCTTTATATAGTCAAGGGATGGGTTGTATAAAACTAGAGCTCTTACATAAATCGGTTTCCTAGATATCAGGAATTATGTACCGGACTCTGATTTGTTTCCTATTTACAAGGATATATATATTTATCTATAATATCAAATCCTGGTGTTCGATTTCCTAATATGGTGTAAAGCTTCCTTATCAGAATTGAACTCCTGTTCATGGGCCATACTAGACTCCAAAGCTTGGCTAGATCCACTCTTGGTCCAGACTACTAAAGCCTATCTTGGGGAACCTAGAGGTCATATCCCTAATAGCAGTCCTAGGCTCTTCGTAGGTCGGCTTAAGTCTTGGCTTGAAACAACAAGCTAGGTGGAGCTCTCCATCTTAAAATCACCGCATTTGGCATATTGACTTGAAAAGCTTGATGAGGATCATCTTCTTTTTGTGTGTGTAGTGCATTGAGTAGGTGCACCTACACGATGTAGCCCTCGAGCCTTGAGGCGAATAGAATATTTGGCTCTAGGGTCAATTCTTACGGGTGTCTTCAAGAATATCACATGAAAACATTGAAGGTAATTCACAAATAAAATCACTAGTCATCATCTTTTAGTTGGAGACATATTTCGGCGTATTTCAGCGATAGTCGGCGATCTCAGATGCTTTATGGTAAAGCTATTGAGGTTTGTGGCATAAATAAGCCAATGGAGATCGGTCGGTGTTTTTGGCATAGTTAGAGAAGACCTAGAGATATCGAACAACAGACGTAGCACTCTGGCGACGCCATTCGTCCTGGTGGCCTGGTGGTCAATTCCTAGACATAGTCGGGTGACCAAACCAGTTTTGAAGAAACGTACAAAAGATGTTCAAACACATATAAGGCACAAATATCACCATCAAAAGAAACTTCTATGATAGTATCTATAGTATTGAAGCCATCAAGCTGTTAGATATGGAATCACAAAAGGCACACATGTCATCATCATCTAGTGTCGTGCTAATATAACCACCTCCCGTACTTGAATTAACATATGGCTGTTGGGTTATGGTGAGTCTACGCTAGCGCTAATTTTAAAAAATTTACCCCGTTCACCTAGGAACCATGCGTGTAATGGGATCATAAATCGTTACCTCTAGACACGAAACGCACTAGGGCAGTGGAAGTAGAGTTGATGAAGCACGTTCTAGATCGGCTCCGCTCAGTTCCGTCCGTTCATCGACGATGAAGATGATGTAGTCCGGTTATCTCCACGGGAAGATCAGCACCGCAGTAGCAACGGCGCCTCTACGGTATCCACACTATAGGGACGTGATCACCTCGAGCCGGTATGCTAGTACCACGCAAGAGATCAGGGGAGAGATAGCCACAACCAGTGTAGCCAGGAGAGGCAGCGGCTAGGGTTAGGTCGAAGCAACAAGCAACAGCAATAACAGCAACCAATCACGCGAACAGCCAGCAGCCTTTTTGTCCTAGCCCCTCCTCTCCTTATATAGTGCCATCTCATGGGCCTTTAATCAGTATTAGCCCAACAGATCTAATCTGTTCGTCTGGCCTAGAAGTTCTGGTCCAGGCCCAGAACTTCCAAAAATAACCTTCTATATGAATTTATTTCTGTCCGGGACTTCCAAAAATAACATTCTGTATCGAATTTATTTCAACCCGGAACTTCTGGGTCTCACCCGAAACTTCCGGTTCGTCCAGAATTCACCTTTCAGGTAGCCCGAAACTTCCGGTCCAACCGGAACTTCTGGCTCCTCTAGAAACCGAAACTGGGGCTAGCCCGGAACTTCCGGTCCTACCGGAACTTCCGGTCCTACCGGAACTTCTAGATGTTCTAGAACCCGGAACTTCCGGCATCAAGCCAGAACTTCCGGTTCCCCTAGAATTCTCTTAGGCATATTTCTATCAATCTCCCACTTGCACAAGAGCCAATTTTTGTAAGATTTAAATCCCATCCCCTTAAGCGTGTGACCCGATAGGTTCATATGCAAACGACCGCTACCCGAAAACCTTTTTGGATCGCTGATCAATAGCGGTACCTAGCAGTACATGTTGACCCCCAAAAACATACAAAATCAAAATCATATTTTCTGAACCTTGATATACTCAGGCACCAATCCCTTTACCACACGATATCAGTAAGGCTCAAGGTGAGATTCGTACCACCCTTGTGATAGCTCGATACTTCACTCGATCATGTAGTGGATTAATCATGATCAACTCTTTGATCATAGTGGTATGGCCAGGCACTTTTCCAATCCAACTATCTCGAGGGGCCTAGAGACGTCTCTCCTATTATTTAGGAGGGGTAAATTCTATCTTGACCACTCACATCCCACAACATGTTTTATAACACACCCGAAAGCAACCTTTATAACTACACAGTTAAGGAAAAACATTTGGAAGCCCCCTAAGCGTGCACTACACATTCTGGAATTAATGACGATCTCAGGTCTAAGGATTCTGCAGGTACACCATTTGAGATGACAACTGATGGCATATCATGAATAACAATCCCAGCAGTATCTCAAAGTGGGTCTATCCAACTCCATGTTCACTAACATGAGTCCACATCACTGATTTGACATCTCTATGTCTATGATCCACGAAACATGATCATCAATCAGATAGATGTGTTAATCTATAAATCATCATTGTTCCACATGACGATATGAGATTAGGGATCGTTTAGAATAACATCATTATAAAATAAAGAATTTCACAAACAAGTCACATACTTCCTGATCAATGTAAAAGACATTTATTCAAGGAACAAAATAACCAACTATCTAAATATACATTAGCATAGACAGAACACATTTTCTCATATACACTAGACTCACTCACGTAAGTATCTAATACCCATAGAGCTCAAGTGCGCCTCATGCTTGGGCTATGAGAGAGGCTTAGTCAACGGATCGACAATGTTTAAATCCGTGTGCACCTTGCATATCTTTACATCACCTCTATCTATGATCTCTCGGATGAGGTGATAGCGTCGCAGTATATGTTTGGACTTCTGGTGTGACCTAGGCTCCTTGGCTTGCGTAATGGCACCACTATTATCACAATAGAGATCTACTGGACTGGACGCACTAGGGACAAACTCCAGCTCAGAAATAAATTTTCTGATCCAAACAGCCTCCTTCGCAGCTTCAGAAGCTGCAATGTACTCGGCCTCCGTTGTTGAATCTACAACCATTTCTTGCTTGGAACTCTTCCAACTCACTGCTTCTCCATTGAGGCAAAACACAAATCCAGACTGCGATCGCGAATCGTCCTTGTCCGTTTGGAAGCTTGCATCGGTGTAACCATTTACAACGAGCTCCTCCTCACCTCCATAGACTAGGAACATATCCTCAGTTCTTCTCAAGTACTTAAGTATACTCTTTACTATCGCCCAGTGACTTTCACCCGGGTTCGGTTGGTATCTGCTCGTAACACTTAGAGCATAAGAAACATCTGAGTGTGTACAAAGCATGGCATACATGATGGATCCGATTACGGAGGCATACGGGATCGCACTCATCTTCTCCAGCTTATTAGGTGTTGAAGGACACTGACTCTTGCTGAGTATAACACCATGTGACATTGGCAGAAAATCTTTCTTGGATTTCTACATATTGAACCGTTTCAATACCTTATCGATGTACATGCTTTGGCTTAATCCAATTAGCCTTCTCGATCTATCTCTATAGATCTTTATGCCAAAAATGTATGATGCCTCTCTAAGATTTTTCATTGAGAAACTTTTTCACAATGAAGATTTAACAGCATCGAGCATTAGAATATTATTTTCGATCAACAATATGTCATCCACATATAAGACCAGAAATACAAGTACGCTCTCACTAGCTTTTTTAGAAATACAAGGCTCTTCTTCATTCTTGGTGAAACCAAACCCTTTAATCACTTCATCAAAACAAAGATTCCAACTCCGAGAAGCCTGCTTCAACCCATAAATAGACCTTTGCAGCTTGCAAATTTTCCCAACATTCTTTGGATTGACAAAACCTTCAGGTTATGTCATGTACACATCCTCGTTTAGGTTTCCATTAAAGAAAGCCATTTTGACATCTATTTGCCATATCTCATAGTCATAATATGTGGCAATTGCTAAGATGATCCGAATATACTTTAGCATTGCGACGGGCGAAAATGTTTCATCATAATCAATACATTGAATTTGCCTAAAACCTTTCGCCACTAATAGTGCCTTATAGATGTGAACATTTCCATCAACGTCTATCTTTTTCTTAAAAATCCATTTACACTCGATAGTTTTGACACCATCAAGTGGATCGACTAAGTTCTAAACTTGATTCTCTCGTATGAATTCTAACTCGGATCTTATGGCTCCAAGCCATTTCTCAGAGTCTGGTCCCATCAACACTTCCGAGTAGGTCTTAAGTTCATCATTGTCCAACAATAATATGTCGTGCTGCCCCGTGGTTAGAAACACAAACCGCTCGGGTGCATGACTAACCCTTTCCGACTGACGTGGGGCTGGTGTCTCGACAACAGGTTCTGCAACATCTTATATATCGAGTTATGGTTCAATAGAAGCTGAAACACTTTCCAGTGGTTCTCGAATCTCTTCGAGTCATACTATGCTCCCACTAATTCCTTTCGAGAGAAACTCTTTCTTAAGAAAGACACTATTTCGAACGATAAACAATTTGCCTTCTTCCTGGTTATAGAAGTATTATCCTTTGGTCTCCCTAGGACACCCCACAAAGAAGCATTTATTAGATTTAAGAGTAAGCTTATCAGACGTCAAACGTTTTACATAGGCCTCACAACCCCATATCTTTAGAAAAGACAACATGTGACACTTCCCAGTCCATATCTTATATGGTATCCTCTCTATAAATTTAGATGGAACTCTATTTAATGTGAAAGCAGCAGTTTCTAGAGCAAATCTCCAAAAGAACAATGGAAGATCAGATTGACTCATCATTGACCGGACCATGTCCGATAAAGTTTGGTTCCTCCGCTCGGACACCCCATTATATTGAGGCGTGCCTGGTGGAGTCAGCTGTGGAACAATTCCACACTGCTTTAGATGATCAATAAACTCATGGCTCAAATATTCACCTCCACGATCAGATCGCAGAACTTTAATTGTCTTGCCTGTATGATTTTGTACCTCGTTCTGGAACTCCTTGAACTTTTCAAAGGATTCTGACTTGTGCCTCATTAGGTAGATATAACCAAACCTACTAAAGTCATCGGTAAAAGTAATGAAGTACTGGAATCCACCTCTAGCTGTAGAACTCATTGGTCCACATACATCAGTATGTATAATGGCCAACAATTCATTTGCCCTCTCACTTTGACCAGTGAAAGGCGTCTTAGTCATTTTGCCAAGTAAACAAGACTCACATGTGCTAAACAATTCAAAATCAAATTACTCCAAAAGCCCAGCTCTGTGGAGCATCTGCATGCGCTTCTCATTTGTATGACCTAAACGACAATGCCAAACAAAGGTAGGATTCAAATCATTAAGCCAAGGCTTCTTGGTATTAACGTTATAAACATGTGTATCCTCAAGATTCAGAATATATAAGGGATTCAACAATGGACAAACATCATAGAGTATACCATCCAAAAGTATCGAACAACACTTGTTCTTTATTACGAATTCAAAACCGTCTTCCTCTAAACATGACGAAGAGATAATGTTTCTGCCCAAGGCCGGAATGAAATAATAATTATTCAATTTCAAAACTAATTCTGAGGGTAGCGACAAAGAATAAACGCTGACGGCCAACACAACAACTTTTGCATCATTGCCGACGCGGACATCCAATTCGCCTCTTGCACACTTCCTAGTCCTTTTCAGTCTCTGCAACGATTTGCAAGTATAAATCATTGATCCGGTATCAAATACCCATAAATCACTTGGACGAATAGCAAGATTAATTTCAATAACATTTATACCTGAAGTAGAATTCACACTTCCCTTTTTTTTCTTGAGTTCTTCCAAGTACAACTTGCAATTCCTCCACCAATGATCAGTCTTATGGCAGTGGTGGCAAGTGTCAGAAGTAGTAGGGCCAGTCTTGGACTTTCCAGCTGATTTAGACTTAGAGCTCGATATCACATCTGAAGCTTTAGCCTTTCCCTTGCGTTTTCTCTTCTTACTATCCTTCTGAACCATCATCATATGACTAGAATTTTTTTTAATGCTATCCTCAGCAGTCTTTAGCATCCCATGCAATTCAGTCATGCTTTTCTCCATGCTATTCATATGAAAATTCAAAATGAATGGCTCGAAGCTCACCGGGAGCGACTGGAGAATCACATCCGTGGCCAAATCTTGGTCAAGAGAAAAACCAAATTTTTCTAGGCTCTCAATGCAACCAATCATCTTAGTCACATGAGGAATGACTAGGCTGCCTTCCGCTAACCTGCAAGCAAACAAAGACTTTGAGATGTTATACCTCTCAGTCTATGCTTGTTTCTCAAACATGCCTTTGAGTCCCACGATCATATCGTAGGCATCCATGTCCTCATATTGCTTCTGAAGCTCAGAGGACATACAGGCAAGAATGAGACAGCTGATATCAATTGAATTGTTGGTGTGCTTCTCATAAGCCCGCCTATCCACAGCAGATGTATCATCATTTGGTTCATTAGGATAGGGTTCCTCTAGAACATATTTCTTTTTCTCTTGTTTGAGAACAATTCTCAAGTTTCTATACCAGTCAATAAAGTTTGTTCCAGAAAGCTTTTCCTTTTCAAGAATTGATCGAAAATTAAAAGTATAAGTGTTCTTAGCAGCAGGTGCCATGATCTACAACAAAAATACAAGTTTCAGTACTATGCTATGTGAATCTTCTATCAAATAAAAGATGCTCCACTATATATAAAATGATCGTTTTTCCTCTAACGACACAGTGGGATAAGATCCATATTCAACTAACTCCTAGTGAGCTTTGGTATCACTGCTAGAAGATTAGTGACATAGGTAAGCAACCTTTGCTAATCACATCACTATGTGACTCTTGTTCGTTGGGGTGGCATCCTATGCCTCGACGCCCAACTCCATGCCCCAAAGCCCAAAACTGTTTTAATAGCTTTGTTAAGCAAACTAATACTATGCATGTGGTTGTCCGACATTCATCCTAACTGGTCAAGATAAAAGATGGCACCCTGCTTTGGTAGACCCACCTGTAGGATCAAAACTAGCGACTACAGGGGGTGAATGGGCGCAATCAAAAATGCAGCCGAAAAATAAAACTCCTGAAACTTGAGTATCGGACTTGTAAGTGACTCGATGAGATTCAGTCCAAGATTGGACAATAAAAGTCACACCTGGCAAGTCAATACAAAAACTTCAGAAAACTTCCTCAAACTCGTGTAACAAACTTACGAGTGACTTGATGAGACTCAGCGTAAAGCTGTGCTAGAATATTCACTCGATGCAAGTTGATACACAAACTTCACCAAACAATCACTCAAACACCACGACCAAGGAACAACTCACGTATCGATCGGAGTGCATCCAAGAAATAAACAGACGTTCTCATAAAAAGATACGCACACAACGTTCTTATGCAAAAGATCAACTACTTGAGATATGGCAAGATCAACACATAACCTCTCAGGCAAAGACTACAGGCACATGACATACACTAGAACACATAGAAAATTATTCACAGTGTAATCTAAAAATCAAATGCTTGTAGACATTAAATCAAACACCTAGACTGCAGTGCAAAAACTCTTTGAA
>KE373143.1:117722-136405 GCA_000418225.1 Zizania latifolia | reverse complement strand
AAATCCTCAAGTCATTACAAGAGGGGTTACCCCTTATATAGCCCAAGTGGACCATGGGGAAAGACACAAATGACCCTTTCGCGAATGTTCGCTACAGACTCCGGCCCACATGGCAAAAACGTAAAACGACACTACAGATATTTATTCGATGCCGAACTTTTCGTAGCCATCACGACACTGCTATCTTTAATGTTTTCTCCACTTTTCCATTAACGGGTGACGGTTTTAAGCCGAAACCGTCAAAGCGCCCGTCGCCCTCGCACCGTGCACCCGGATTGGACCGATCCGACCCCGCGGCTCCTCAGCCCGGCCATCGGTCATCCGTGTACCTGAGTCGCACCGGTCGACACCACGACGAGTCACGTCCGCTTGTCGCCTCTACTCCGTGTACTCGGATTGGACCGCCATGATCTCGCGACTCCTCAGTTCGACGATCGTCCGTCCATGTACCTGAGTCACACGGGCAACACAATGGCAAGTCACTGCCTCTCCTCAGAGGACTTCTCTCATCTTCATCTTCAGCACATCTTCTCATCATCTCATCTTCTCTCCCATTGACAATCACTCATTATCCCCATGGTATTCACCATGGCTCCTCACCACCATACAATGATCAAAACCTTTGTAGATGCAGCTATTGGAAAGGGCATTAAAGTTCTTAATTTTCTGAGAGAAACTATTCTAACATAGTAACGATGCCTACCTCACATAGAAACATAGAAGAATAGTATGACAGAAACATAAGTAAACATCACAGGCACTCATATTAACTGTGACATAGTATGGTCCTTTTTCACATGATGATCTTCATCTCCATGGTTCCTGTTTTTCGGGTCATCACGCTTCAAGCCTCCATGATCTTGTATTAGTCTATTATAGCTAATAGCACTATACTAGTTACATGAGCAGAAGCATCACATGTCGACGCGCAGTTCGTACAACATTTGAACAGCCTTGGGCTACACCCATGAGAATTACACATATGCATCATATATATCACAAGGCCATACCAGTCACAACATTCTCTGTAAAAAGAAGTTAGGTGTAGAATCTACAAGTGACTGGATAAGACCCGGAACTTCCGAGTCAAACCCAGAACTTCTAAAATTAACCTTCTGTGTCGAATTAATTTTGGCCCAGAACTTCCGGGTCACACCCGGAACTTCTGAAAATAATCTTCTGTACGAAGTTTATTTCAGCCCAGAACTTCCGGGTCACACCCGGAACTTCCGAAAATCCGACACAAAAACAATAGATCTAATCTATTTCCACCACATATCACCTATATGTGATCGATCCAGATCGAACACTACGCACGTAGGCTCTGATACCACTGTTGGGTTATGGGGAGGCTACGCTAGCGCTAATTTCAAAAAATTTACCCCGTTCGCCCAGGAACCATGCGTGTAATGTGATCATAGATCGTTACCTCTAGACACGAAATGCGCTAGGGCAACGGAAGTAGAGTTGATGAAGCGCATTCTCGATCGGCTCTGCTCAGTTCCGTCCGTTCGTCGGTGATAAAGACGATGTAGTCCGGCGATCTCCACGGGAAGATCAGCACCGCAGTAGTAGTGGCACCTCTACGGTATCCACACGTACAGAGACGGAATCACCTCATGCCAGTATGCTAGTACCGCGCAAGAGATCAGGGGAGAGATAGCCACAACCGGTGTAGCCAGGAGAGGCGACGGCTAGGGTTAGGTCGAAGCAACAAGCAACAGCAATGGCAGCAACCAATCACACGAACTGCCAGCAGCCTTTTCGTCCTAGCCCTCCTTTTCTTATATAGTGCCCTCTCATGGGCCTTTAATCAGTATTAAAGCCCAATAGATCTAATCTATTCGTCTAGCCTGGAAGTTCTGGTCCAGGCCCTGAACTTCCGAAAATGACCTTCTGTACGAATTTATTTCTGTCCAGAACTTCTGGTCCAACCGGAACTTCCAAAAATAACATTATGTATCAAATTTATTTCGACCCAGAACTTTCGGGTCTCACCAGGAACTTCCGGTTTCAAGCAGGCCCAGAACTTCCGGTCCAACCAGAACTTTTGGCTCCTCCATAAATCAAAACTGGAGCTGGCCCGAAACTTCTGGATGTTTCAGAACCCCGAACTTCCGGCATCAAGCTAGAACTTTCGGTTCCCCCAGAATTCTCTTGGGTATATTTACATCAATGGCATGTACTCTTCATCATCATCACACCTCTCAAAGAGACTGTTACTCAAAGCATTGTCTCAAATAAAATTATGAAGCGCCATACAAGCAATGATGATCTTCTTTTGCCTCTCAACCTTATAGTTGGGCATGTGCAATAGAATTCATCACTTCATCTTTAGCATGCCAAACACACATTCAATGATATTAAGAAGGGAGGAGTTAGTATGATTGAAGACTTTCTTTCAACCACTTGGGCGCCCTCCCTGTTGAAACTCCGGCAAGTGATACTTTTGCCCTTTGTATGGAGCTAGGTATCCCTTTCTATTGGGATAACCGGCATCAACTAGATAAAATTTTCCTACAAGAATCGAATCAGATTAATGACAATATATATATAACATGAGATAGAAATAGATAATTGTATTACCATCTTCAGGGTGTGGGAAATATTCTGAGTACCGAGATAGAGTGTCATTGAATATGCGAGAGTCATATGCAGACCTAGGCCATCTAGTAACAATAAAAATAAACCTCATATCAAAGTTGCATATAGCCATAATATTTTGAGTATGATACCCATGGCGACCAATGTGTGAAATTTGATCCTTAGCCGGCACTATAACTAGGATATGTGTGTCATCTATTGCTCCAATGCAATTGTTGAAATGGGGTGAGAACCGAGAATCTTGAAGCCTTGGGTGCATTGTACACTGTGACTCATTTGGTTTAATGTTGTGCTTGGCTAGCTCATTAACAGACTTAAGAACTTCTCTGAATTTTCTACTAATTATTTTGGTTGACCGTTTAAATCGGTTCTCAACTTGGCTAAATGATTGAGGTCTACCACCACACATCCACAAGAACATACCAAGCGCTTCAATGGAGTTACAATGTCTATTTGATTTCAGACCATAACTTTCTACTAATGTGTCATGCAATTTGTAAAAAATTGCAGGAGTCATCCAAAACATATGATAACAATCCTTTGTTACCTTAAGCTGATCCATGATCCACTTATGCCCAGATTGCCATGGAATGACTATTTGTGTTTTTGGAGATAAGTTTCCTCACGGTACATACCTATGAGAGCAATTGCTATAGTAGCTTATAAAATTAAGTTATGACACTTAACCTCATTTGATCCATCTCTATCATCTGAGTCATCACTCTCACTTGATGTGCTCATCTACAGTTAATGAGAAAGTAATTATCATGAGAAATGTACATGAACATGACATAAAAAATTCATATGTCTAAAAAAATCTCAAGATTACATAAAAACACATAGGTCTGAATAGAGTATCAAGCATAATAAAATTACATAAAACGCATAGTTCAAAACAAACCAACATATTAATAAAGTTAACACTAACAAGTTCTATTTTTTCCTATCTTCATACATCCTCTTAAGCCATGCAACTCTCCCTTCATCGGTTTCAAATGAATGAAACACTGCACGACAACCATGCACAAGTGCTCTATGATTTCATTGTCCAATTTCTCATTCCGATCAGATATCATATAATTGCCAATAGCAATTGCATCAACTAGATGTTTCACTTCCTTGATCATAGAGCTCTTCTTTTTGTTTGGGCTAGGAGCAATTCTACCTCCCTTACGCTTTTCAACCTTGGTCTTCTTATCATTAGAGTTGTAATCATCCCTAATATCGACAATATCATCATCAATATTAATTGGAGTTGTGTTTTCACGACCACCAGTAATAATCGAAGATGAACCAAATACATGGATGTTCTAGAACATAACTTCCAACTCATCTAGATTCTCCATTAGTGTGTAACGGAACTTGACATACTCTTTGTTGCCCTAAAAAAGATGTACATAATTTATTTCAAAGTGATGCTACAAAGCATTAAACTAAAAGTAGTTATAAGTGTCGATGGCATACCGTTATTTTTCTACCTACCATTTATCATCTACAACAATTGTTCCATTTTGTACATTTCATCCAAGACCGGTTGCATTCTTTTTTAGCTCAATCCATAAGTTGTATTCCCTCTTCAAAACATCCCAATGATTCTTTAGCTTGCTCCAGTCATAGTTTCTATTTGTTTTTGCATTGAATTTTTCCTGCAAACTTTTGTACCCAATGGCATTCAAGGATGCACCTGGCCTATTTTCGGCTAGCACTTTCATCCCTACATATTTCACAAAATATTTTGGTTTCCCAGGCATCTCGACTTGCCTTTGGTGTCTTTCCTTTATCCATCTAGTTTCATACAACATATCACCACTGAAAATTACTAACCACATAACTCAATTCAGCAAACATATACAAAATACACAAATTAAGTAGCATGTCACCTTTGTTCAGAGCCTGTGTAGTGAATGAATGAAGAAATGCAGAGGATTCCTGTTAGATAGAAATGAAAGTAATGATCAGAGAGCATCGGATAAAGCTAAAATCATAAAAAGGCTTTTTGTATTATGAATCCTGCTCATGATTGCTACAAAAAGCTTCACTCGAAATTAATGGCAGATAGTGTGCTGCAATTTTCCATCACTGATTCAAGTATGACGATCAAACAACTTCTCAATCGGTACTGATTCATGATAGTTAAAGTTTAACTAATATTTATGGGTTAATTCCTGCTTGAATGGGAACATTGAACACTACATGTATTTGTAGCCCCAACTGCTTTGCACAATCCTGCTAGAATTAGAATCTCCATAGTACAATGCAAAGAGAAACTTCTAGATCTATAAGAGAAATCAAGGAGAGAGAGCACGTGATAGCAGGTTCTCACTAGAGATGATGCGGAAAAAGCACAGGACCTCGGCGTAGCTTCTCGGTGCAGGCAGCAGCGATCTCATGTCGTTAGGAGGAGGAAGGGAGAGAGAGGCAACAGCTGATAGCCGATGTACTAGTAGGGGACGGAGGAGGGAAGGGCTGGCGGTGTCTAGTGGTTGAGGTACCAGCAAGGGAAGGGCCGACGACGACTAGTGTCTAACGAGATGCGGGGAGGCGGAAGACGAACCAACAGGGAAAGGAACGATGGGAGGTGGGTTTTCCTTATTTATTCGGAGGTATTTACGGGTAAATAACTTCAAATTTAAGTGGCACTAGCTCGCAGAATCTGTGAGAAGCTGAGTTGTTGCAGCTACTTAGTGGTAGTATAAATGTATAGTAGCAGATTCTCAAATTCTCAAAAGCTGACTCAAAATCTAGACTGTTTGGTACAGCTTTTGGCTACTAGCAGTAGCTAGCTTCCTAGAACCTGAAACAAACAATGCCTAAAGATTGGCCTCCAGCTGTAGTTATAAATTGAACTTAAAAAATAGCATGGCTAAGAAAAATGTTGAATATCAAATACATGAGACGACCATCGTAATCTGTAGCTCTGTCTTCAATTACTGAATCAAAATCAATTGGTCTGGCAACTAAAACTAGGAGCAACTCTACTATTTGTGGCTTTAATCGAAGTTTTATAACATTAGTTGGGAGTCGTCGCACGCAACCTCTACACCACTGTAAGCCACTGCCTTGCGTAGATTCACCACCGCCACGAGGAAGCCCTACGCAGATTCGCCACTATCGTGAGGATAAACAACCACTGTGAGGACTAGCAACTACCACATAGCCGCAAATCACGTGCAGCCAGGCATTGTCACAAGGCTAGACGTCGCCATGCTTCTACGATCCATGTGTAGACGAGCATTATCGCCATGTCGCTTGCCACCGAGCAAATCAAGGCCACACATAGTCAGGCACTGTGGCTCCATGGCCGGTGGGAGCCAGACGAGTGAGCGAGGATGCCACAACTACATGGGCCTCGCTTCAGATCAAGGTGTTGCACATAGATCGAGAGATCAGGGCAAGACCGTCACCATAAGCTAGGTGTCATCACAAGGTCAGTCAGTCAGGCACTACTACGTAGCTACTGACCATGTGCAGTTAGGCACCGTTGCACATCTGTATGTCATGTGCAGTTGGGCGTCGCCACGTGCAGTCCTCCCCGCCCCAATAGATCCACTACGTAGCTGCAAGTCGCCAACCACCGTGCAACTAGAGATGGCAATCAGGTCTGACAGGTACGGGTAGTGCATACCCATACCAGTACCCGTTTACCCGACGGGTAAAACTTTATGCCCATACCCGTCGCCCGCGGGCGCCATATACCCGCGGGTATACCCGTTTACCCGTGAGACGGAAAAGAGGAGAGGCGCCGCACGCAGATACAGTCGAAGCTAACGTGAGGCGACCGAGGCTGGGAGTGGCGCTCTGGGCGGCGTCGCGCCGCGTGCGGGACGCCGGCGCGGGGCGGCGCGCGGAACGTCAGCGCAGGGAGGAGCGTGGAACGCCGGCGTAGGGAGGAGCGGCGCTCGACGCCTGCGCAGGCCCACCCGGTCGCCCTGATGCTGGAGCTGCAGATCTAGAGGGATTGGGAGAGTGGCGGCTGAGGTGGGAGGGGAGGGAGGAAAGAGAAGAAGGAAGAGAGGAGTTAGGGTTTAGGATTTATTTTTATACTCAAGATAATCGGATAAATGGGTAAACGGGTATGGGTAGTCAATACCTATACCCGTACCCGTTTACCCATCGGGTATAATATTAGAAACATACCTGACCCTATTAGGGTTTTTACCCATGGGTAAATAGGTAATCGGGTAGGATTGCCATCCCTACGTGCAACAAGACCATCGTCTCACACAATAGGTTATAATCCCAAAGTTGATAAGGATACGAGAAGGACGCACACCTCGGTGGAGGGACAACTACGACATATAAAGCTCTCCATTAGACCATCCAAGGACTTACCATCGCGAGTAGGATCGCATCATGCAAGTTGAGAATGTGGAAGCATCTCTACTCATGATGCATGTGTATCTCCAGGATGAGTAGGTTAAGGCATCACTCTCACACTCTGCCAATCGCCACTAAGAGGTGGTGTATATGGAGGAAGAGAAAATCTTCGATTGTGATGAAGCACAACACCATATACTTTGACTTTCAAAACAATGTGTTTTGATCAAAGTTAAAGACACGCATAGAGATTAAAGAGTAATTGTTAGTAATCATGCACATGTATCATAATATGATTAATTTTTATCTTTCAAGTCAGTTTATCTCTGCATTACTATAGATAAAATATGCTTATAAATGCAAGCAAGATAGAAACGTCTTCGAGCAGTTCGTGTTTTATCGTTACCCTTTTATCCGCGGGATACGCTCCTGCTCCTGTCCCCATTGGCTTCACGTTCTGGCCTGCCTCCTCCTCCTCCTCCTCCTCCCTCCCTTCTGATCTAGGCTGCAAAACCCTAAGCCCGTTCTCAAGATGAGGACAATCCGCACGGCGCAAACTCTTGCCTCCCGCTCGCTCCTCCTCTCGTCGCGCGCTCTTCATGGGGCCGCCTCCTCTGTCGTGGCCGCGGCGGGCGGGCGGTTGGGCTCCCTGCCGTCGCCCCCTCCTCCGGCATCATCCTCGCGGTCCATGCCGGTCGGGATTGCTGGGGCAGTCTCCTTCTCCCTGACCTTCGCGACGATGGCGGCGGCGGAGGCGAAGGCCAAGGAGCGACCGCCGCTGGATCTGCTGCCGCAGGACGTGGTGCTGTACCAGTACGAGGCTTGCCCCTTCTGCAATAAAGTCAGAGGTATGGTGCTCTTGTTCTGTACATTCCTCCAATCTAGCATTTTGAATGTGAGCTAGACCAATTTAAGAAGTTTTTTAATCGATCCAGTTACACCAAAAAATTTCACTTGCAATGTTTCGCCTTTAAATCTTAATGATTATTATTGCGAGTATAGTTTAAAAATTCGTATTTTGTTTGGGAGATTTGTTCTTACTGGATCAATTAGAATTCGGCAGAAGCAACTTCTGAGATTGGGAATAATTCCAAGTAATCATAGGAACTAAGGGGCAGGCAATTTTCATGACTTTGCCGGACCAACATACTTCAGTTGGGATCTGATTGATCCTCCTTTTATCCAGTGTTTCTGAAAAATGCATAAGCTACAGGACATAAGTTTCACTGCCTTTTGACATAGTTTTGTACTTGTATTGCTCCGAAAATACATAAATGTAGAATGCATTCAGACCTGTTGATTCCATTTTGAAATTAGGCACATAATTGTTTCTGTTGACAGGGTTCTTGAACATGAAAATAGTGTTATTCTTGTTTAAAAGGTGAGCTTTTGTTGGAAGCCACATAAGATTAATCTAAACTAGGGGAACATTACACTACACAAAGATCAATCTTCTATACTCAAGAGCTGCACTAGGGACATGCTCATACAAATATTGGTTGCATCATTAAACTTGCCACAGAGAGTTTACAAATGTTTGATACTTTTATTTAATGATAAAATGAAGTGTCAGAACTGTAAAGCCTTTCTCTTTCTTTTTTTTAAGGGGTATAAGGAAGACAGATGGAAATCCACATACACCACACCACACTCCACATGTACACTCTGTGTGCACGTCCCCTACAAACACCAGGGTAGACATTGAAGGACTGTAGGCCTCCATAGCACAGGTACATGCTGTGTTTGGAAGCGGTCCTAGTAGTCTTGACTCTTGACTGTCAATGTTTGCTGCAAATGCTTGATCTCACCAAGGGGATTGCTCTGCACAAGTCCTTGAAGTCTGCCCATGCAAGTGTCCCACATTTCTTCTCCAGATGGATGCACCATTGTTGATCTCCATCCACCAGATGGTAGCTTACTAACCAAACCTTGTCCGCCTCCTCCTTGTGCTTCCCACAGAAGAATTATTCACAGAAGCTAAGTCATGGGAGTGGATCTTCCTTGCCATCAAAAGTAGGGAAATCCAGCTTGTGGTAGCAAGGAATTCTTCCCCTGGTGATCTCGCTGGAACCCTGGAACTGCTGTCGCTTGTTGCTGGCATGGTCTGCTTCAGTGGTAGTGGCGCATGCTGGGGTGCAGTGAGCAGGTGAGGGCCGTGTAGCTTGGCTGTGACATGATTGTGGAGCCGAGGAGGTCACTGCAACAGCCTTAGACTTCCCCAATGTCGCCACTCAAGCCTCCAATTCGCCAAATACATCTCTGATATTGTTGAACTCCATGATCAACGACGCCAGGAAGAATTCCATCTTCTGATTGAGCTTTGTCTCCTGTGTGGCAAGCATTGCCTTGATGCTTTCTTCCATGCCTGGTTCTTCAATGAGTCTCTGATATCAAGTTGTTAGGTTCCTGCAATGGGAAAGCCTAACCAGGGTCCAGGGAAGGGGATGGGGAAATAGAGAAAGTAAATAAGGTTATAGATTGCATTATTACTGCTTGCCAAACAAATCCCTGGTATTGACTTTAAATAATAGCATGGACTAAAATTTCTGATTGACAACCTAACTAAATGAAATTTATACCTGGCTCTAATTTAATTAAAACTTATCTCAAATCTGCGTTATCACTAATCACAGTTGAATAAATTACTCTAAGCTAACACCGATTCCTACAACGATGCTGATACTTCTTTACTCACATAACAAGCCATAAGCATGGATTATACATAAATACATATAAAAATGCATTTCTCTTGTTAGATAATGTCATATTCTCAATGAACTAAAATTGGAACACATCATAAGCACGAATTCACTTGACATTCAACATTAGTCGAGATATAGCTTGAGATATGGTCGTATAAATAGGTGCCCATGGTCTCATTAATATATGTCCCCTTATCAATATTTCAGACAGTAGAATATTGTCATACTATTCATATTAGAAAAAAGGCTGAAGTTGGTATGGCACATTTGTGTGTTGGGTGTCATGGGAAGCAGGTGGGGATCATATTACCTCACAAGTTGAGTGTTTTTTTAGCATAGTTTGAAAGTCGGGCCGGAGGTCGAACTGGCTAGGATGCTGGTTTGTGGTTTACTATATAATAAAATTATTTTATTTATTTAATATTGTTTTATGCCAAAAAATTTGTAATTATTCTGATAAATGCAACAAGAATATGAAGTTCCAAACTAGATTTTTGCAAAGCACAGAAGTTCATCTCAGCTAAAAGACCACATGCATCTATTAATTCTCAGCATTTGCAGTCTTCTTTATACAAGAACCAATTTATGCCATGAAGAAGTACACCAGAGATTCAGAGGTGGTCCCTATAAAAAAGGAAGAAAGAAAAAAAAGAAAAGCAATCTCATGCAGTACCAACAGGAAGAACAAATCAATTTTCTCGCCTTGTAATTAATGGCTGCAATCTCGGTGATGAATTAATGGCCTTCTTGATTTATTGCCCTTGAGCTCCATGCAGATGTAGGTATGCAAAACATCAGAAACATTGGCCATGTCTTCTAATCGATGCTAGCCCATCGCCCCAGCCATCCATATTTGATCATCAACAGGAGGATGACCTCACTCTCCAGATCAGAACAGAGGACTACACCTTAGCAGTTAGCAATGATCTGAATCTATATGTTGTTGTTTGGATTAGAGCCTCTGCCATATGGCCATATGAGGGAGAAGTGGGAGGAGTCAGGGAGGAACAGGAACCCTAGGATGCCTTTTCAGGTACACACGTTGGCTTGTTGGGCCAATGCAGCCCAAGTGCTTATGCTCTCTTGTTTTTTCAACTAGGCGTGGACTGCTCAGTTCGCTAAAACTGCCCTGGTTCATCGGTTGAGGGGGCTCCTGGCTGGCTCCCTGTTGGCGGGCAGCGATGAGAGAGAGGGGTTCCTCGTGGCGGCGATGGCTGCGGTGAGAGAGAGGTCTTCATCGCGGCGGCGATGGCGAGATCTCCCCTTGGCCCTCCCTAGCGACGGCGGCGGCAAGAGAACTCAAGTTGGCTACCTCATGTGTGAACGACTCAGTTTTCATCTGCTGCCTAACCCTAACCTGCGCACCCAGGCTGCCTCTCCGTGCTCAGCCCGCCTTGCCCTATCGCCGCTTAAGCGCCGCCTAGGCGGAAAAATGCCTAATCACGTCATCTAGGCCGAAAGCGACGCGGAGCATGGCCACTCAGTGCCTAGGCACCCTAGGCGGACGCTTTTTTAAACACTGATCGGTTCCACAAAATACTGACCGGTTCACCTAGAGCCTCCAGTTCCAGTTTTTTCCTGTTTAACCATGGTGCGGTCCGTTGACTGGTTTTAGGCGGTATTATGTAATTTAACTTAGACAATATAATTCTTAATTGTGCTTTGTAGATGACCATTCAGTTGCTTCCTCCTTGTTTTCAGAGTAATACACACCAGCAGGTCTTAAAGTTGTCCCAAGTGTCATCCAGGTCCTTTGAAATTGCAGATTTAGGACCTTAAGCTTGTTTAATGTATCATCAGAGGTCAAAATGTACCCATGTTGGATATGGTTAAGGTCGGATGATGCATTTTACTCTTGTTTCCATAACTTTGAAAGAGCAGGACCTTAAGAATTTTGGAGTTTATTGATAAAATCAAACCATCCAGAACTAGGGAAACTTATTGTAAAGATTGTCCAACTACTGTAGTTAATTGTTAGTACATCAGCCAGCCCATTAATTTGTAAGGCATTATTTTTCAATATGATTTGATTGCAGCATGATATAGCCATTCACTATGTGATGAATTTTGAAATGCCATTTGGCCTGAGGTTGTCATGTGCTGATGGGTTCTCACAGCTTGGTACAAGGAATTGCACATTATCTGAAGTATGGGTGCATATAATACCTAAGTGTGACCTTAATGTAAGATCAAGTGCATGGGAAATCCTAATGGAGTAATTTTGTTATTACATTTGTAGACCTAAGTGTGGTATTTTGGATTTCAGAAAGTTGAAAGTTGATTGCTAGAGATCAGCAACTTGTCTAAAATCATTGTTGCTCTCTCTGTTCTGGCGCAATTTCTTTTAGTTGAAACATTATTCGTTTGATTCATTTCAGCTTTCCTAGACTATCATGATATACCCTATAAAGTTGTGGAAGTGAATCCATTGACTAAGAAGGAAATCAAATGGTCTGAGTACAAGAAGGTCCCAATACTGACGGTAGATGGTGAACAGCTTGTTGATTCATCAGGTTACATTCATTTCATACTAGTGTATTGCAGTTCACTTTCTTTTCATTGTTATGGTTTTAACATTTTAAGTAAAATGCTTCTTTTTTATGTGTTAAACTTCTGGAATTAACATTTTGTTACATCTGATGGTGGTAGATATAATCAATGTATTACAGCGCAGGATCTGCCCTGATGATGTAACTAATGAAGAGGAAGCAAAATGGCGCAGGTATTTCTCCATTGCTTTCATCCATTTCTGTGACATTAGTATGCCTAATATGCTATTTATATCTTTGTTCTCCCTTTCTTTTATCATTAATGTTGTGGCGCTCCTATTTCTAGAAACAAATATTGTTGAAAAAGACATACCTACCTCTTGAAATATTTTTCTGATATATAAAACTACCTCTGTTACCTACTTAGATGATAAAGACTTTTTCCCTGGATCTAGTCATAGTAATGTTCCAAGGCCAGGAAGTACTAGTATGGCCATTACCAGTTGTATTAGTGGTAGTTATGTACTGTCTGTTAAGATTTACAAACTGAAAGGTGAAAACACAAAAGCCAGGGACGACCAACCACCAAACTGGCTTTTTGGGGGGGCTTTACTCCTGAGTGGGGTGAGCAGGATTTCTCTAGGGACGCATTTGGTTGGAGGAATGTTGGAATGTTGGTTGGATTCCTTTAGTAGGCTAATCCTAGTAGATTCTTGTGTTTGGCATGATCACCTGGAATGTTAGTTAAGATTATATGATTCCGATGTTACACAGATTCTGGTAATTTGTGATACCTGGATTCTTTTTAAACAGGTAGCTATCGTAGTGTAGCCTTCTGCCAGAATCTTATTGGCTGTTATTTCATGAGCATGCCCTCGGAATGTTTAATTCCTTGGAGTCTCATTCCTATGGTTAAGATTACATGAGAATGTTAAGATTAGCATTAATCTTCTTTTCATGTAACTAAATGCACCCTAGATTTGCATGATTGTAGCACTACTTCGCTCTCTTAGTGTCCTTACAAACTGGAGCTTGTCTACGATAACATGAATTTTTCTTTAATTGTCCTTGACAGGTGGGTTGATGAACACCTTGTGCATGTCTTATCACCAAATATATATCGGACAACTATGGAAGCCTTGGAATCTTTTGATTATATTGCAAAGCATGGTAATCCTTGGAACTTTTAACTTAGGTTTCTTGTGCTGCTACATTTATTTCTGTTGATACATCAAAGACATGGTATTTTCATTAATTTTCCTGTCCTTCAGAACAGTAGCACCAATGCCAATAGTTCTCACAATTACTTGATACTCAATTTACATAGATGACTAAGGGAACCAATTACTCAGGACCTCACAAAGAACTAAGTATTCTCCCTCCAGTCACAAATACTTTTCATCTTGGATAAGCACCTGGCCAAACTTTTAAAAATTAAGTGTCAATATCTTTTAAATATATTTAGTTTGGATACATGATAATCATATATGTAAACTTTTCTCAAAGGGTACTGTCATAGACTAGTCATAGTCTTAGAACTTTAGTTGGTTTTACTAATATTTATCGCCATTGAAATCACTGGTCAAAGTCACATTTGGGAGACAATGTCCATGTCCAAAACAATATGTATTTGTTACTGGAGGGAGTAACTGATTACACAGAAGATTAATAGGAGGAGAATTTTTATATTTGGGTGTTTGATTGTGAACAAACTTTAATGCTCCATTACAAAAGGCAGTCACCTGCTTCAGATGATATTACAGTTCTATTCGCTATGAAGATCAGAAGATGTTGCACTTCGATCTGTTTTTTACGTCCTTACCTCTTGATACTCAAAACTTATCAGTTCCTTTTTTTAGTTCACCATACAAAAAAAGTCATCTGATTCAGATGATATTACAGCTGTACTTCCCCTGGGAGATGTTGCACTTCTATCTATCTTTACAGTTGTTTTTTCACTTTTTGTTAGTTGGTGATTTATACCAGCTTATTTTATGATTTTTATCACTACCAGCAGTCCAGCAAATTGTGCTCCATCCTGCTTCCTGCATTGATTCTAATAAGGCACTACACGTTCCAAGATTCAGACATTTTGCTTTTTGCTCAACAGTTTATTTAGAACCAGTGTTCAAGTAGGCGCTGGGCGCTAGAGGGGCAGTGACCCTGCACCTGGTTTTCCTCTCCTCCTCCCCTTTTTCTCTTCCTCCCCTATTTCTTCTCCTCAGTGGGTTCCTGTTGCAACCCCGCACAGAATCCTCTCCTCCTCCCCTTTTCTTCTCCTCCTTGGCATTTCCCTCCCCTTTTCTTCTCCTCCTTGGCGTTTCCCTCCCCTTTTCTTCTCATCCTCCCTGGCGTTCCCTCCCCATTTCTTCTCCTCCTCCCTGGCTTCCCTACTGTCGCCGGTCTGGCCGCATGTGCCTCCCACCACCGGATCCCGGCCACGCGTGCCCCGCGCCGGTGGATCCGGGCCACGCGCGCCTCGGGCCGGCGGATCTGGGCCGCACACGCCCCGCGCCAGTGTTCTCCGTGTCGCCACGCTGCTTCTGCCTCTCCCCCGCTCTCTGGGCCGCATTTCTTTGCTGCAGCACCCTCGGCACCGCTGCACCGAGCTGCCTAGGCGTCAGGGCCGCCCAGCTCGCCAACTAGAGGCTGGTCGTGGCACTGGGGTGCCGCCCAGCACATTTCGGGCGCCTAGGCGCCGCCCAGATCTGATTTTTTTTTTAACACTGTTTAGAACCACTGAGGATCCTCTCAGGACCATCAACTCTAACTCCACTTTTTATGAGTAGACAAGAATCTTCAGAAGTACTTCCATAGTTTTATGTGGTCATGATTATGTCAGTACTAACATTGTATCATAAGAGGGACTAAAAACTACTGTTCAATTTTTTAAGATCATGTCAAATCAAGTCGTATCTAAAATCAACTAATGGAATGCTATGCAGTATACCAATATAACAACTCCGACTGCTGAGGACCTCTCATATGGTCTATCCTAGGCATGTCGGAACATTACTTTGCCAAACTTGCAAGTGACGAAACTGAACTATTCGTTTTTATGATAGGAGCGTAAGATAACATAGTATTACTTATGAGGCATGCCTACTTAGTTTTTATCTTCACTGCAATGTGATCTTTTAAGAAATTATGACCGTGTTGGTGAAGTTTTTGGTCACACGCATAGCCTGAGAGATCTGCTTAGCTCTAGTGCAGGTCCTAAATTTGTGGTTCGTGGCGTGCCAATCAGTTTGATCGTGCAACTGATAAGATAGACAAGAAATATAAGCAGTAACGCCTATCGGCTATCGAGCCGATGGTCTTAACGTACATCAAGACATTACATGAAGTGCAATAATGACATAGTAGAAATTATATGACGTGACATATCAACAGATCTACTGTGTAACCTATCAGGATAAAGTCATTGGCCTAAACCATCTGACCCGTAAAATCAACTAGTATCGGAGCCGATATCGAGACATAAAAGCAGGACGTAATAACGCTAGGCCGATATGGACTGCCCGACTCCGACGCCGATGCCGATGAAACACAGAAAGATAACCTATCGGCTTATACTCCGATAGAATCTAGCTGTAGTATACCTGATCGGTGTTTGCATTATTCTTCACTATGGCTACAAGATTGGACCGAACCAAGACAGTCGCAAAGGCATAATAAATTATAATACTAAACAAATCAGAACATATTTCATCCAGATGGACGATACGTGACATGAATCAAATACATAAACTAAGATATCGAACTCGACCGATGAAGCCTCAAATTAATACATTTGATCTAAATCACGCATCTGATACAGCATGATTGATACATAAACTAAGATGTCGGACCTAACCGATGAAGCCTTAGATCTATTAATCAATACATGTTTGGCGGAACTTACCTCTCGTCGGAGATCGGAGCGATGCAGCCCCGCGAGAGAGCAAGAACTCACCGGTGGCAAGTTTTGGCGATGCGCCGAGAGTTTGTTTTGTTGATTGATTTGATGATGCTAAACTGAACCTAAACGTTACATATTTATAGATATCCTACGTAGATACAATTGTAACCGACTCTACCTTTATCTTCATAACGGAATTATTCGGCTCCTCTATATCTTTATCCAGTCACACGTATGTATTACGATCGTGTCTTGACCAGACTCCTCGAATTCCATCAACCGTGCCGAAACTATACTGGGCCCTCCATCAACTGCGCCGAAACTGCATTGGGCTTGGGCTTTACCAAATTTCGCCGTTAACAGACTGGAACCACAAGAGGCAGTAAGCACTTCATCCATTGTAGTGTGTACATGTAAGCTCTGTCTACACCATACTTGCATTTTGATTTCGTGAACCCAAATATTATACAGGGTCATCAGTATTTCTACATTAAGTTGTTCATTACTGAATCCTAAATGTTGGAGATAACACAATTTGATGAATGCTCACTGTTCGTGGTGATTGTCAATGTCCAATAATTGAAGGGCCTTATGCATAATGGGCATTAACGCGGATCATATCCATGAGATATAGCTAGCACATAGGGGGATTCTTTTATGGAGGTATGTCATGGTTAAGGCAGTAGTGCAGGTAGAAGAGGTTAGATGAGAGAACGAGAGGTGCATGGAAAAGAACAGTGTAAACTGTAAAGGCAGATTCAGAAAAATCCTTTCCTGAGGGTTACTTGTGTACTAATATTCTGTCTCTAATAATACTCAAACTAGAAAAATAATAATTAAAAGTCTAAGATGCCGTGCTACCTAGTAATGCTATTTCCCTCTATCGCTGAACAGAAATGTAAAATTGGGTGCAGAGGTAGTGCTCTGCAGGCTAACTGTTTGATCATTTGAGCAAAATTGACACATGATGTGTTGTTGCAACATTTGACGATGCTGACTTGTGCACCCAAACTCTGCAATGCAGGCAACTTCAGTTTTACAGAGCAGTTTGCTGTGAAGTATGCTGGTGCTGCAGCAATGTACGTGGTGTCTAAGAAACTAAAGAAGAAGTACAATATAACTGATGAGCGTGCCTCATTGTACGGTGCTGCTAACACATGGACAGAAGCCCTGGATGGAAGAGACTTTCTAGGTATGATATTTTTCCATTGGCAAAAGGAAAAGGGTAACAGCCTAGGCTGGTGAAAATCCTCATGCATCAAATTTTTTTACTCCTTTGCACTGATATCAACTTGGTGACATCATTTACATTTATCCAGGTGGCTCCAGGCCTAACTTGGCAGATCTTGCCGTCTTTGGTGTTTTGAGACCAATTCGAAACTTGAGAGCTGGAAAAGATATGGTTGAGCATACTCAAATTGGGGAGTGGTACCAACGGATGGAAGATGCAGTTGGAGAACCATCAAGAACCCAAGGGTAGAACAAATTTATCTTTTTTTTTTTGCATGTTCTAGTTCCCCGATCATTTCAAGTGATGGGAATACATGTTTTAGACATTGAAATCATTCAAATTTTGCATAATTTTAATGATAACGACGCGATACATCAAGTACACAGAACTGGACATGAACAAGAGAAAAATAACCCCACTTCATGGGTTTTAAATCATATTACGGCTGTTACCTTGTATCTTACATTTTTTCCCAATAGTGACGTTGTTATGTTACGCCCGATCATCCCGTTCTGATTTAACATATGCAAAAAATTCTCATTTTTCATCTATCGTCGCAGGAGAAAGATTCAATCTGACACCTTATTCACAAGTAAATTGAGAAGCATAGTTGTCGCATCATTTTTGAATTTCTCTTATATCCAGTGCTTAAGTCGAGCGAAATAGAATCATAAGTAACTTTTTGAGTCGTAATTTACTAATAGAGTGGGGTGTCATCTTGTAGAAGCTGCTGGCAATTGTACATGTCTAACTAAATATTTGTATTGTAAATACTCAAAATGTGAATTATTCCATGCTTTTCATAATTCCTAGATACAAATGGAATACTCAAAGAGTCAAGAGTGACCCTTAAAACACACACTCAAAAAAACAGGAAAAAAAGGGAGTCGAGTAAGAAAAAAAAGAAAGAAAAGAGAAAGAGAAAATAATAGAGAGACGCCAATCAGATGACATTGACGGCGAACGGCGTCCGGACGGAGTGCGCGCCGTCGGACCAGGTAACGACGCCGTGCACGTACCCCTTGCTCGCCCCGGCGCTCGTGAAGCTCACCTGGTACACCGCCGTCGTCCACCTCCTCGAGAACACCAACCGCTCCGGCGACACCTTCACCGTCAGTCCCGCCGGCGCCTCGACGGACGAGGCGTACGTCGCGTTCGACGGCCCCACGTTCATGGCGGTGCGCGCCATGGTGACTGTCTTCCCGGCGAAGAGCCGTGGCACGGAGATGGACGGATAGTTGACGCCCACCGCGATGAGGTCCGGCGAGGCCCGCCGCGCGGGCAGGAAAAGCCGACGGCGCCGGAGAGCTTGTGGACGAGCTGCTCCTTGTGTAGCCGTAGTAGCAGAGGAAGTTGAGGTAGTCGTGCGTGGTGGTGTCGAACACCAGGCCTGGGCTGAGCGCCCGCAGCGGGCTGATCTCGCCGGCGCCCATGTCGTG
>KE373143.1:84649-109837 GCA_000418225.1 Zizania latifolia | reverse complement strand
GGCGGGAGGACTCTGGTCCGAAGAGGAGAGGCGGAGGAGACGAGGAAGGAGACGGTCGGGGAGAGGATGAGCGCCATGGTTGTGGATTTGGCCCGCCGCTCTATCCAACCTGGTGGCTTGTGGGCTGAGGGATAAGCTCGCGCGGCCGTGCGGGAGGAAAACGCTATCCGATCGAGGATCAACGGCCAGATCTAATCACACGCGAGAAATGATTGGGCGGGTTTGGTCGTGGGCCACATGTCATGGGCGTGAGGGGAAGTTCCGAAACAAATTTTGGCCATATGGGGCAGTTTAGTTTGAATTGGTGGTGCCCAAGATTAGGCAAGTTTTGGTACTGAATTTGATAGGGTAGAATAGGTACTACTAAAATTTAGGGGATATTTGGTTTGTAGCTCAAACAAATCATACCAAATTTTAGCATAACTAAATTTTGGTATGGTTAAGAAGTGAGCGTTGTTTGGTTTGAGGACTTAATATTGTTTTCAAGAGGAGAAGATTCCAAAGCTAACAAGTTTTGGTATGGTTATATTGGTTAGAATAGTTTTATCACAATCGGATTTTGATGAGATAGAATAGGTTTGATTTGGCGCCAAAGTACGTCCACAATAAACACTTAATTTGAGGCAATGGCAAACGATGGTAACCAACTTGGTCATTGTGGTACCATGTGTATATGATTCGTCTATTTCTTATAATTAAGGATTAGTAGTTCTTTTTCAAAATCGATTTCAAAAAAGAATGAATTTGGTTTTATACATAAGCAAGGAAGGTAATCAAAAAAGAAACAAGGAGGGTTGTTTTTTCTTTTATCACTTAAGAATCATACGAGATGTGTTACTAGTCCAGTTTAGTGGTAACCTTTCGCATCCCAAAAATTTATTAATTAAAAAATGGAATGTGAAACTGAATTTTAGAAAAAAGAATATAATCTTAAAGAAAGATTTCAATAAATTTGATGATAAAATTTAACATGAAAATGACCTAGATATTTTTTATTAAATACTTTGAATGCTCTAATTTTTTCTAGAAATTATTTGAACATTATAAATATTTTTAATAAATGAAACAACATTTAACAATAATTTTTATTCAAAAATCAATTTTCCTTTTCTTCCAGGCCTTCGAGTCAAATTCTAGCTGACCCGTGCCTTTCTCTCTTTCCTCTCTCATGCATCCTAGCCTAGTCGACCCACTCCGTCGTGTGCCACTCTAGCTCACATAAGGGATATGACTGTCGAGTTCATCCCTAGCCTCCGGTCGCCGCTTGCACGTGCCTACTCGAACCCTAGTGACATAATCATGAGAAATCTAGTCGAATTTGTGAAGATAAGCTCCAACCAATTAGAGATGTGAGCTCCGCGTTTGCTATTCTACCGAATTCCCAAACAATGGAATGAAAGTGTGTTGAGAGGAACCAGACTCTACCCTATTGAATCCCTGACGATCTCACAGTCGCCGCAGCATCATATCCGACATGGATTCCTTAAGCTTGGCTTATAAATAGAGTCTCCATAAGGTCGTCTAGGTCACCACAAAGTTGGCGAAGCTTGTAGCGCATCCAAAAACCCTAGTCGTTAGCTTCCGAGCTCCACCGACAACAATAACATTGTCAGTACTAACAACCACCACTGTTAACTCCATGGGGACATGAGCATCTTCGACCGCCATCTCCCTAAAGCCGAAGATCACTAGAATGCCCTCACTGCCAATGACCCAAGAGTTTCATCATTGCCTACTTACCTTTGCCAATCACCGTTGGTAACTACTTCGGTTTGTTCACTAGCTCATGCTCTTTCCTCTTGTAGCCTCGCTTTCCATCACACATCATGTTGATGTGTCAACTACGTGGCCACCAGGTCAGTGCCATGTCGGTGCTCCCATCCGAGCTAGCACTAAGTCAACATCTCAGTGAGCATCCGTGTTGCAACCCGATCAAATTTATCAATCGATCTTATCCTTTCTGATTCTAATATAATTAATCGCCTAATCATGTGCACCACCTCTGTGAACAATGTGTATTGATGATCACCACGGTTGTGGTGTGTTTTGTTGGCCCGATCTTTCTGTGAGATAAGATAACTTCGATTAGAAGGAGATGACGTTGATGACACGACTACAACTGTATGAGACGTTTGTGTTGTGTCTTAGCGATCGATACACCAACTTCGCGAGTTGTTCGTGATCTAGCAAGAGCATGATCAACCTAACCACGAAGGTATGTTCCTGCAAGCAATCAAAGAACAAGCAAGAACAGGATAAAAACAATCTAAATTGCAAATAAGAAATAAGATCATGATACAAGGTTGGGGTCCTGTAATAAGAAACAGGTGGTCTAGCCAACATACATGTTCTCGGGAAAGTAGCAGCAGCTAACTTTAATCTAATCTAAAACCCAGTTGTTTCTGGCTATGCTAAGGCGTATAAATAGGGGGAGGATGACCTGGAGGGGTCCAGGTCGGTTACAAAGTCGGTTTCTAACCCAAAGACGCGTTCTTTATGGACTCAACTTGATACACAACCCATTTGGTCGAAATAGGATGAAACAACACCGTTTACAGAATAGGTCTCTGTAGTAAAACATGATTTGTTGCTGATTTCAATAAGATATGGATGTGAGGCTGAATTTATTTGAAAGTAGACTTGTTAAGCTTTTTAGGCTGTACTTAAACACCTAAATCAGAGTTGGGATGAATCCCTTTCCTGTCTCTTTTCCTGTTGGACTCTCTCCAGAACGAGGATGACTTGGATCCTATCCCTTCATACCTCCATACATATGGATGACATCTAAATAAATATACATATGTGTTTCTATTATTAGTCAGCGTCATGTTCTCGATTAAAACAAATTGGAGTGTAATAAGAAACAAGTTCACCTTGTGATATATGATGTGAGCATTGGTTGTATCTATAGGTATCATGGTCACATCATCCTCCCCTTCTTCACAGAAAACCGTCCTTGATTTTAACTTGTGTAGTTCTTTACGTATAGCATGATATTGGCCATAAAAATGTACACATGAAAAGATATGCAATAAATTTTTGTCATGTAATATCATAAGCTTCTTAGAAAATAAGAGTAACATCTAATGGAACAAATATACCAGATTGTCAAGATAAACAACAAATGATGCTGATACCACAGAAACAGTCTTTAGTGATGGAGCTTTACTAACGGATAAATAACACTCGTCACTAATACATTTTTAGTGACGAACCATTATTCACGCGTCAGTAATGTTTTCTTATTAGTAACGGGTCGTCATGTGGCCCATCACTAAAGAAGGGGCACCCCCATTAGTGATGGGTTGCATTACCACCCATCACTAATGGGTCGAAGAATTAGTGACCGGCGAAAACTATCGCCCGTCATTAAAGACACCGTCCATCAGTAGTGACGGTTAATAGTTGCCGCCCGTCACTATTGGCTAGATCATTAGTGACGGACGGTAATTACCGACCATCACTATAGATGTGTATAAATAGGTGGGACCAATAGAACGCTTTCATATCGCGCAGAACCCTAAATCCTAGCGGCCATATGTTTTCCTCCGCTGTCATGGCCTTCGACGCGGCTTCCTCCGCCGGCCTTCGTTCCGATGCGGCCTCTTCCATCACGCCCTTCATTCCGTCACCAACCCTCCTCGCCTCGCCTCGCCTCGCCTCGTCTCCTCCTCCTAAGGTCCTCCTCATCCTCCTTCTACTCCTCCTCCTCCTACTTCTTCTCCTCCGTCGAGGCTAGGGTTTGTTACTTGTTGCTTTGTGAATGTATTGCTTTGTGAATATGTTACTTTGTGAATAGCTCAATGAAGAGAAGGCTATTACTATGAGGATGTGTGTGACATTTATGCTCTTTTTTGTTTTGACAAGTTTGTTCATGCAATGATGTTACATTACATATTACTAGTATTGTTTAGTTGTTTTGTTCATGCAATGATCTTACATTATGCGCTTAATGAAAAGAATGCTATTAGTATGAGGATGTGTGTAATAATTAGGCTCTTTTAATTTTTTTCGTTTTGACAAATTTATTTATGCAATGATTACATTATGTGCTACTATTATTGTTTTTATATCTTGTTTATGGAATGATCCTACATTATGTGCTCACTTTTATATAGTTTGATCATTTACGTTTCTTTTTCTTTAATATTCTTTAGGGGTAACATTTAATTAATTAGTTATCACATACACCTGTGAATTAAAATATAGCCTAGTGGTAAGGAGGCCATTAAGTTGGTAGCCTGATATCTGAGAGCAATCCATGCTTTTGTTTTGTGGTTTACACGACTATTATTGTGTTTTTTTCATCATTGTTAAATATAACATTAATTAGGGATATGGCAATCCCAAGTGAAGGCTCTCCTGCAAGATATCTTGGTAAGTTTATCCTTTGTGATCCGGTTATATGTCTGCACAATAAATAACTCGATCATCAACAAAAAGTTGGTGATAAGCTCTTTGCACATATCAGAAAAGCAAACATCTACATATATGCACTTGGTCTTGTCTAATTAGCTTTGTATAAATTTTATTATAACAGTACTTTTCAAGACAGTATTGTGAGAAGTACATCACACCTCACTTACACCAGCAGACCACCAAGATTTAAGTGGCAGCAGCATCATATCCGACATGGATTCCTTAAGCTTGGCTTATAAATAGAGTCTCCATAAGGTCGTCTAGGTCACCACAAAGTTGGTGAAGCTTGTAGCGCATCCAAAAACCCTAGTCGTTAGCTTCTGAGCTCCACCGACAACAATAAATCCACAGATAGACAATGCTACCTAACTATTGGTTTTAATCAATTTCTTTGAGATAACGCGTTAGAAGTTGGCATAGTATACACATTTCATTTTAATATTAACAATGGTGCAATTGAGGCAGTTATGTATATGGTGTAAATCTAGGGTATGAAATCTTCCTGTCCATCTTCCTTTTTGCACTGATAACCATTGTGCATATTGTACTGATTTTTTCCTTCAGGGAGAAGGAGTATAGGGTGACCATAAAAGAGACTGCAAAACTAGATATGTACAGCCTTAAGCAATTCATGGTCGGTAGACAGAGAGAATCTCCGCAGGACACTATTTAATCTCTTGATATCGTTCTTAGGGAATGCCCTAGTGAAAGTTAGAAGTTAGAAGTTAATCTTATGAAACTTTGTTTTAGCCAATTTCTTTGAGATAACGCGTTAGAAATTGGCATAGTATGCACATTTCATTTTAATATTAACAATGGTGCAATTGAGGCAGTTATGTATATGGTGTAAATCTGGGATATGAAATCTTCCTGTCTTCCTTTTTGCACTGATAACCATTGTGCATATTGTACTGATTTTTTCCTTCAGGGAGAAGGAGTATAGGGTGACTATAAAAGAGACTGCAAAACTAGATATGTACAGCCTTAAGCAATTCATGGTCGGTAGACAGAGAGAATCTCCGCATGACACTATTTAATCTCTTGATATCGCTCTTAGGGAATGCCCTAGTGAAAGTTAGAAGTTAGAAGTTAATCTTATGAAACTTTGTTTTAGCCAATTTCTTTGAGATAACGAATTAGAAGTTAATATATGTAATATTAATTTGGTTATGAATTATATGTGATGTGCTTTGGAATGTTGGATATGTTGACTGCTAAATTCTGACTTTGATTCAGGATACAACCTAAAAATAATTATTTTTTTGAAAATAATCATACTATTAGTGACGGGTGACAATAATCACCCGTCACTAAAAGTCCCTTTAGTGATGGGTGACATTACAACCTGTCACCAAAGAGCCATAGCATGTGAGCCGATAGACGCTCCTTTAGTGACGGGAGAAACTAAGACACCCCTCGTAAACAATATTGGTAAGTGACAAATTTAGTATAGGTTAGTATTGCCTTTAACAATATAAAAAACCTTTGCTATTTACGAGGTAAAGTAAGTGACAAATTCTGCAGAAACCAAACATTCATTACTTGCCCTTGGGAAGCTGTATTCTTGCTTCTGTAATCATTAGAAATATCTACAAACACACTGTCATAATGGAGAAAATACACGGTATTCTGTATTGCAAAGGAATAGCAGGCAGCAGCAGCAGTATTATCCAGAGTCCAGACGCAAAGCCCAACCCGTGCCATGTGTTCTCCCACCACACCACAACACACGGCGACACACGTCATCGGCATCGCGGCCCACCGCTGCTCGGTCTCGCGCACACGCTGACGCTGACCACCACCTCGCCTCCAACTATTTAGCCTCCTGCCTCCCCCCGTTTCCGTCTCCCACACACCACCATCTCCCCACAAAAACGCACGCCTCCTCCGATCCCCACTCCGAGACGCCAGCCTTTTAGACCTAGGTACCTAGCAGCAGCCGCCGCCGCCAGCGACGGACAGGGAGCCCCCGCATCCTCCGATTACGGTGGGGCCGAGGGGAGAGCCCAAGGTAACTGGTCGGCGCGCGTCACCCCGATCGCCCGCTACGGGAGGCGACGGTGTCATCCGTTCGCGTGGTAGAAGCCGCTGTGCAGCGCGATTCGCGGCGCGGGGCTGATCGGGACGGGGCGGCGCCGCCGGATGCCGCCGCCTGGATGTTTTCTGGGGTTTTAGGATCGGAATGCCGCGGAATTGCCCGGTTGGATTGCTCGTTGTGTGGGGTTCGTGGGATCTCGTTGTGCCTGAGCTCGTCGGATCCCTCGAGGGGCGTTGGGTTGCTTGTGGGGCTTAGATCCTTGGATGGCTGGTTGCGATAGAGCGATTTCTCTGTACAGATGCTTTTGCCATGCAATCGGATCGGTGATTTGATGATTAGGGGTTGGAACCGTATAGTTATATTGGTTTGGCAGTTATGCTGATTTGCATGCATGCTAATAGCACGCATATGACATTTATGCAATAAAACTGGCAAATGTGGCATGTAGTTCTTCTTAAATGATTGTCCTTTCATCAGGTCGTTGTGTGATACTGCTATGTGCATGTAGCGGATGCAACATATGGTGCATGTTTGCGCGCGATATCATGAAATGGCTTAGCAAATGTAGCATGTAGCTTTTGTTGCTTTACTATTATGCTGTAACTGTGCATATGCTGTAAATGAACCAGAAGTGCTTGCAAACAGAAAGTTCTTAGATGATTATTCTACTATTGTGCTGCTTTAGCTGTCACTGAGTTTGTCTTTCCACACCTGCAGATATCTCTACACAGGCTGTTTTGTGGCTGGTATTGGCGATATAAGCTTGTTAGCTGTTTTCTCTTGTGTCTTGGGTCTTCATCTTTGATTACATATTATTGAAAAGGCTGTACATGAGAAAACTCTCTTGTTGAAACATTTCTCTTGTAATATGAATGTATTGAGTTTGTGACTATTCTTCTCCCTGTGCTAGAAACATATATTTCAGCTTCAAAGCTCTTATGGTACTTTTCAAGTTTCCTATTGAACCGAGTACCTAGTTCATTAACTCTAAGCTCGTGACAAACATTCATGCAAATTTGTGGATATTAATTCAGAGCCCGGTGGCATATTAACATTGGATACTTGCTCAACCGGAAATTTGGAGCTCCTTATTCGTGTCATCAATGGAGAGTCTAGCACAGTTAGAGCTATTGTGTGAAAAGCTTTACAATTCTAGAGATTCTGCTGAGCGAGCACATGCAGAAAACACCCTCAAGTGCTTCTCAGAGAACAGTGATTACATTTCACAGTGCCAATATATTTTGGACAATGCCTCAACTCCATATGCCCTAATGCTGGCCAGTTCAAGCTTGTTGAAGCAAGTCTCCGACCGCAGTCTTTCATTGCAATTGCGCCTTGATATTCGTAATGTTCCTTTCCAAAGATCTGTCTCACGAAATCATATATAATTGAATTTTGGTTGTTGCTGTTCTATTGCCTCTACATGGCATGTTAGCATTTATGTTTCTACTCATTTATTCAGTCATGATGAGTTGTGTCCCATGTAACCATAGAAAGTAGTAGCAACTTGTTTGTAGTGCCATACAGTATGAGTTACTATTTTTAAATTTTTGTTTTTCCTTGAACTGTTACGCTTATTTAACATAGCTTAAGTGGATATAGTTTACTTTTTTCCATTCTATCATGAAGTTCATTTATGCCTCTCCAACACATTGGGAATGACCAAATATTTATTTCCATTTATCCACAGTTTTTTTATGCATCTGTAATGTAGCCAAAATGCAAAATATATGCCGGTAACCAATGTTTGTTTCTTTTTTGCATACTTTTGTGCACCTTTCTATTGCTAATTTTAAACCAATCTACTGTGATATGTTTGAAGGGAATTATGTCA
Source organism: Zizania latifolia (assembly GCA_000418225.1). Lineage (NCBI taxonomy): Eukaryota > Viridiplantae > Streptophyta > Magnoliopsida > Poales > Poaceae > Zizania > Zizania latifolia. The sequence continues at coordinate 101,546 of KE373143.1, read as the reverse complement.
TAAACTATCTTGCTACAAGGGGACCTAAATTGCAGCAATTTGTGACTTCATCCCTAATTCAGCTTGTCTGTCGAATTACAAAGTTTGGATGGTTCGATGATGATAAATTCAGAGAGATTGTTAAGGAAGCAACTGATTTCTTAGCTCTGGTAAGTTTGTTGTATGTTTCGTTGGCATTTACATGATAGTTTTATAACTGCTGCTAACATATTTAAGAAAGACTATGTACCTTTGATTACAGTGGAGCTGTGTACCTTGGCACATAAATCCTTAGCCATTTCTTTGACTAAGACATGTTCTTTGGCACTGACTAATCTTCAAAAGATAACTAGCCTGCCAGAATCCAGATAAATCTGCACAAGAACCAAACTTTTATTAAAGAATTCCTATTAGTCACTATATATTTTTTATATCATGCTCTGTTGTGAGTTAATTGATGCAATAAAGTTGCTGCTTAATGCTTTTCATTTCAGGCGTCCCATGATCATTATTTCATAGGATTGAAGATACTAAACAATCTTGTAATGGAAATGAACCAGGTGCGACCTACAAAGGTTTCTTTTATTATTATGGTTCCATAAGTGGTTTGTTCCTGATCAACATGATAAGGCAATTTTTGTTAATACATGTATTAATTTAAAATTTATTGAAAATCACTTAAGTATTCAAACTTTTGAGAAGGTCAAGCATACAGCCATATATAAGATGATAAGAGACTACATATGCACTATCTCGTGGGTTAATTAATTCATACCATAACGAAGAGTTTCTTTCTTTTTTCTTGCGACTCTTACAGAGAGTTATAAGCATGAAGATAGACATATATAGGCATAGTTGCTATTGATTGAAATATTAATGGGTAATCCAACTAATGTTAAGAAGTGAGTTAAACATCGATATTGATGGTCAGCATATTATTTATCTGATTTAGTTTTTGCAGCAATATAATAATATGTAGCACCTCACTAAATTGTGAGTGGGAGAGGTCATTAGCGTTCTTTTACCTCCTTGGAGCTGTGATGCACTTTTAAATCTTTTTAGTTGCCTGCCTTTCTATTAGAATGACACTTCGTTTTATGCTTATATTTTCTGTCCTCTCAATTTTTCTAGTATAGTTTCTCGAATATGATTGCATGCCACTAAACTCCTCATGATGTTGAGTTTCGTTTTACTTAGCATGAAATAACACAGATTACTTGCTTAGTGCAAAAAAGATTCTAGTTGTCCTACAAATATCTTCTATCAACTATGTTGCTCTTTTTTCCCGTTAATAATGCTCTCCATAGAATAGTTGGACCAATAAGCTTTCTCAGTATGTAGTTGGTTTCTGCATAGTCTTTGCAAGTTAGCTTCTGCTTATAATGTTCACTAATATCTTCAATTCTGGTTGGTTTACTTTGATACTTCATATCTTTTCAGTATAGTTTACAATGTTGCTTTCATTTTTGTTCATTCCTTTTTGATTTCAGTCCCCAGGTGAACTTTAATGTATTTAGCTGATTTTTTTGGGTGTGGTTTATGCATATACAGGCAAATAGTGCGATGCCTTTGACACTTCACAGAAAAATTGCTTGTTCATTCAAGGACCAGTTTCTTCTACAGATCTTCCAAATTTCTTTAACCTCGTTACACCAACTAAAGAGTGAAGGTAAAGTTTAAGGGCCAGTCTTCCAATTTTTTCCCAGTAGACTATTGGAATACGCACACTGATATCATTTCCATCTTCTGGTACAATCTGCACTTAAACTGCAGTACCTGATGACTTTAGGCATGATCCTCTTTCGCTTGCGTTGAGGTGCTTATCATATGACTTTGTCGGTTGTCCAGTGGATGAAAGTTCTGAAGAATTTGGTACAGTGCAGGTATATTAGTTTGCATAATTGTTATCTTCTCTGAAACAATTAACCTATCTCACTTGGTCTATTTCTTATAATTTATGTAATTTTTTATCCTTACGCAGCTTCCTGCATCTTGGAGGCCTCTCCTTCAGGATCCTTCCACTATCCAGATCTTTTTTGATTACTGCAAAGTCAATGATACACGTGTTTCAAAAGAGGTATACTTTGTTTGGGTGATTTGAATAATGAATATTAATAATAATATAATCTGTGATTTTTTGTTGAGTGCTTTGTTCATTAACAGAAAAGAAGTATTGGCTCATAGTAACACAGGTTTGAAATGTACACTTTGATTGGATGATTTCCATTAATATATTTTGCAAAACTTGTTTGCTAATAGCAATTACCACAATCTTCAAGCTTTCATTCTGGCGTTGAAGTATTTTGATTGACTCCAATGCAGCAGCAATATTTTCCTAATGTGTTGAGTCTTTAAAAAGCATGTGACCTCCATGCAGCAGCAATGTTTCCTAATATATGAGTTTCTAAGAAGCATGATTTATTCCTTTCCTTGTGAATTTATCTTCCAAACAGGCATTGCAATTTTATTTCTTTATAAGAAATGTGCAATGTCCAGTGTTGTACTTATTTTCTTGACTCTCTCCCCCTGTTCTCTGTGTGTGGTGCACTTATTTACGTTTGCTAGCCCTTACTTTTTTCTGCAGGCTTTGGAATGTCTTGTGAGACTTGCTTCTGTCAGGCGCAGTATTTTTGTTGAGGACCCATCGAGATCCCAGTTTCTTTCTCATCTGATGTCAGGCACAAAGGAGATACTCCAAACTGGCCAAGGTTTTACACTTAGTCTTTGTGTTGCCATGTTAGTGATCTAGTTGTCCCTGTTACAAATTTTACTAAAGATTAGTATCAGTGGTTCAATTGCATTCCTCTTACATAAATTGAAAAACTTCTTATATGTTAGTTAATAAGCATTTATACTAAACATGAGTTGATTAACTCATCTCTGGTCATGCTATGTGGTGCACTGTAGGACAAGCCAGACGTGCTACTTATAAGTAAAAGTATGCTTTTGATTCAATATAAATACCATAAATAATCTTTCCAAATAGATACTTGTCTGTCTAGGAACTCCATGTGGGGACAAAATAGATGCTTTATAGCTACTTGTCTGTCTAGGAGCTCCATGTGGGGACTAAATAGATGCTTTATAGCCTTACATGATCTATTCATACATGTAAACTGCAGGTCTCGCTGATCATGGAAACTACCATGAGTTCTGCCGCCTTCTTGGACGTTTCAAAGTGAATTTCCAGGTTGCAATCCTGTTACAGAATGAAACTATTAATTCTTGTATGTTTTGAGTCAAGGGTACATTCTTTTTTTTTCCTTTGCATTTGTTTATGTTTTGAGTCAAGGGTACATTCTTTTTTTTTTTCCTTTGCATTTGTTACAGAATTAACGACTTGTTTTTGCTGCATAATAACTGGTGATTAGTTGGCAACAATAGTGATGCATTAATTATGAAGAATGCATAGAGTTCTCTTAGGCTTGTTTAGGTTGCTCAATTTCTGGCCTTGCCCTGGCTGAAATGAACTGGGCTGGTGGGAATTATGCTGGGATCCCAATGAGTATTTGAGATCCCAAACATGCCCTTATGGAGGTTATTTTCCCTAATTTGCTGTTTCATACTATTATATGGAAGCAACAGTATTACCATATGTTTTTTAACTTCTAGTCTTTTGACTTTACTAATAAAGAGCACTTAACTAGTCATACTTATATCTTTTGTAGTGCATTGGCTTTGGTAGTTTGGTGTAGAGGATATCATAGTGAGCAGTTGGTTCGTATCATATTCACAATCCTTTGTAGGTGAACTGCTGTGTTTATGGCGTTTTTATGTATGTGGGTGATCTTATGTTGCTTTACAGACATTTTACACTAGTTTATTAGCTTTTTATAAAAGCTGGAGATCTCTGTTTCAAAAAATATATATAGTAGCACTGTAATTGTGTTGTCGATTGAAGATCACAGTTGTTCGCAACTTTATTTTACCATATTTTCTATATAAATATGTTGTATCAATGAGGTATTGCTTGTTGTTATTTGTTGTCAAGTTGCATTTTATGTGTTCTGATACAAAAAGCAGAGTTCTATTATAATAACATTTTGTCACCACATTCAAAATTTGCCATGAATATTCTTTTTTTTATTTAAAACTTTTTGATAATGATATACTATGGTTGATCATGAAATAACATCAAACTGTATTATGTTTGTTCTATGATGTTTGCTTGCTATTTGTTTAGCTCATTTTGTCATCTCCAGAAATGTCCCCAGCATTGAGTGCCAAATGATTTGGTTGTTTGGTTGTTATTGACGCCAGTAGAAAATGTTAGTTGTACTGGTTTTAATGATCCTTTAACAAGTTCTCCATTTTAATCAGAGTAGCATTCAAGCTAGGAATGAACCTCTTTGTGATTAAATGTGAAAATTTACATTGTTGTACTTTGCAGTTGTCAGAGCTTCTGAGTATTGAGTTTTATGGTGAATGGATTGGTCTAGTAGCAGAATTTACAACTAAATCCTTGCTGTCTTGGCAGGTCCATCTTCCTTTCTTTTTTTGCTCATTTTATGGTATTATCTTATTCAACAATCAATTTTATATTGTTATAACTATCGAATATTTGTTATATAGTGGGCCAGCAATAGTGTCTACTATCTTTTGAGTCTTTGGTCAAGGCTGGTGACATCTGTGCCTTACTTGAAAGGTGACACACCAAGTCTGCTTGATGAGACTGTCCCTAAAATTACAGAGGGTTTTATCACTTCTAGAATTAATTCAGTTCAGGTACTGAAATCTACATGAGATGATATAACTGTTTCTATCTCAGTTCCAGAAGTAACCATCATTACATTTCTGTTGTTTCTATTCATTCCAGGCCAGCTTTACAGATGACTCAGGAGACAATCCTTTGGATAATGTGGAAGTTCTTCAGGAGCAGCTGGAGTCTCTTCCTTACCTTTGCAGATTCCAGGTTTCTACTCCCTATTAGTTTACGGTTTCTGATTTAAGAGCGAATTTTCTGTTAAACTATTACAACTAGCTCCATATTTGTAATCATGTCCAACAGAAGATAAGATGCATTATGTAATCATCTGAACACTTTCTGTTAATAGAAAATAACCCTGTTCCAGCTTTTCAGTTAAGAGGGTGTAGGGTTTTCATGTGTCAATTTTTTATTGACCATATTGCATTATTTGTTTCTACTTGTAGCTTATTGTGTGCGCTTTGTTATTTCTTCTGTTCTGCTAGTCTTCCTTTTGTATTGTAATTCATAATATGCTGCTAAAACGAGAGCAACCACATAGTACATTTTTTGGTATTCAGTGCTTTGTTCAACTTCATATTCTGGATGAACTGTGGATGCTGTAAATATAGCAAATAATAAAAAATATAACAAATATAAAAGTGCTGTTGGACCAAAAGGCAAAGATACCAGTTTGTCTCTATGCTGTAGTGATATATATTTTTGGAATGATGGCTGAGATATAGGGCATATGCTTGTTCCTGTATAATAGTAGCTATATGTTATTTTCTGCTGAGAGACTGGTAGATTGAAATTGTTAAGAAATTCCTGTAATCATTAACCCTTTCCTGATTGACGGCCTCTTTTTTCCTTTTAAGAACAGAGGTAACACTGTAATTTGAGATAGTATCTTATAGATATCTTATATTATTATGTATGCCAGGTTACTACCATAGGATTTAGCTATTCTCATTGTTCCCCTTAAACAGATGGATCTTATTATCTTTTCTGTTGTTTTCAGCTAAACTAGTATACCACTTTAAGTTTATATATGTTGCTTTTTATGTGGATAGAATCCTTAGGGTTACTTAAGTCACAACTAACCTCCTTATCAATAGGATGACACTATATTGAATTTTAGGCCTTTTTATCAAGAGAATTGCATTGTATAACATGCCCTAATTGTGATTTTCTTTTGCTGAATCGCAGTACCAAAACAGTAGTCTTTACATCATAAATATTATGGAGCCTCTTCTACAAGCTTATACGGTACGTTTGTTATTTCATAGGCCCCTTTTTGGGTGCAAAGAATGCTTTTCAAAGTTAAATACTTTTTACAGGAAAGGTCAAGACTACCAGCTCCTGGAGATGCAAATGAGCTTTCTGCCATTGAAGGGCAGATTACATGGATTGTCCACATAATTGCAGCCATTCTCAAAATTAGGCAGACCATTGGTTGTAGGTTGGAAATCAATATTCCTTGCTTCCTTACCTTCTGTTTGATTTCTTTTCTTTTCACTTAGAAGGTTCATTTTATTCTGCAGCCAAGAATCGCAAGAGTTAATTGATGCAGAACTTGCGGCCCGTGTGTTACAGTTGATAAACATTACAGACACAGGGGTGCATGCACAGGTTAGTTGAAAATGATTTTCTCGCTTAACATGAATGCTGAGCTAGTATACTTGCAGCAAGCCAGCAATAATACTTTTCCTTTTGAGTATTATCTGCAAATATAGAATGTGACACAAATAACCTGAAACTTCCATATTTTTGCAAATACTGTAAAGAAATAATGAACTGCTCATGTAGTCATGTTTCCATTCCCTGCTAAATTTGGAATAGCACTGCTGCAACACATGTAGTTTTTGATGCTGTATGGTGCTTCCAACAGCTGCCTTGAAAATGCCACTGATGAAAGCTATTAATTTTCACTTCTCAGGGAAAATAAGTTGAAAATGAATTTATTTAGTGAGATTGTCTGAAACAACATCCTCACATGTACACTTAGTCTTTGGCGATCAATTCACTTAAAGCAAAGTTTCCTATTTTTAATATTCTGTAGGATATGTCACTTCTTTTTCTTGTTAACTCAAATCCCTTTCCATGTTTCGGTGTTTTCTTTTGGTTGATTGCATTGGGATGACTTGGTTGCCCAGTTGGAACTTATTACTATCAGCAAATAATTTAGAAGTAATGAACCAAATAATGTCATAATACACATTTATGGAGATTATCATTTTGGTGTTGTGGTTTCTTTTCAGAAGCACACAGTTATTTTTCTTCTTTTGGGATAGGTACAGCTGTTAGGTGAAACTTGAAAGCATATTGGAGTGGTGACAAATTTCTACTAGAACCAGTAACCAAGTAGATTCCCCAAAAACCAAATCAGTTTTTTTGTATTGCCACAGTAGGCTGATGGCATACCTTTGAATTTGGCCTTTTCTTTGCTTAACTCATGTTAGCTTTTCTTATAACCTTCATAGACCTGTGATATTTGTGAATGATACTAAATGTACTTTTTTTGGCAGAGATATCAAGAATTAAGTAAACAAAGGCTTGATCGTGCTATTCTTATCTTTGTGCAAAATTTCAGAAGGTCATATGTAGGAGACCAAGCCATGCATTCCTCAAAGGTTAGACAGCGAAATAGAACATACCTATAAATTTTTCTGCATCTTAATGTGTACCCCTTTTGTTTTTGTTTTTGGGTCAATTGCTATAACTATAAAGCTCTTCTTTGCTGCAGCAGTTGTATGCAAGATTGTCTGAGCTTCTTGGACTGAATGACCATTTAGTTTTACTCAATGTCATTGTTGGGAAAATAGCTACTAATCTGAAATGCTATGCTGAGGTACCTATCATCTACTGATTCCAGATACACTTTGATCTATAAGCTGTGGCTGACCTTTTGTGTGGTTACAGTGCGAGGATGTTATTGATCATACTCTGTCCCTCTTCCTTGAACTTGCATCTGGGTAATGTTGTTGCTATATGTATTCAATTTACAATTTCTCATGCTTATTATGATGACAATTCCTCATATGTATTTTGATGGCAGCTATATGACTGGAAAACTGCTTCTCAAGCTGGAGAGTATAAAATTTATCATTGCAAACCATTCTGTAAAGTCTTCTCACAAGCATTCACTTCATATATATCCCTGTGCACAGTCTTAGAAGTGATTCTGTTTTCATTATTGATCTTGCCAGAGGGAGACTTTTCCATTTCTAGAAGAATACAGATGCTCCCGCAGTAGAACTACCTTCTATTACATCCTTGGCTTCTTGGTTTTCATGGAAGACGGCCCAGTAAAATTCAGGAGTTTCATGGAGCCACTTCTACAGGTGCATAGCTACTTGTATCCACACTATTATAAGTTTTAGCACACTCTTACCTGGTTTTATTCTTCATATTCACCATAGGTTGCAGTTAATTTGGAGGCAACCACTGATGCTGCTTTCCGGACAGATGTTGTGAAATATGCATTTATTGGTCTGATGAGAGACTTACGGGGCATTTCAATGGCCACAAACAGGTGCATTCTTTGAATACATATAGTACATGCATATACCATTCTTTTGGAAACTAACTACCTTTGTTGGCCTGATACAGCCGCAGGACCTTTGGCCTCCTATTTAACTGGCTGTATCCATCTCACATGCCACTTTTATTGAAAGCCATATCACTGTGTGCTGACGAGCCAGAGGTAACTCCCAAATGTCAATGCTTTACTTGCATACCTGTTGAATGTTCTAGCCGAAAAAGCTTTAGTTTTATTGTCTAGAACCCTATATTTCTAAATATTATGTTCAATTACTATTAAATATTGCTTTCATGCTTTCATGCAGGTCACCACACCCTTGCTCAAATTTGTGTCTGAATTTGTTTTGAACAAAGCTCAAAGATTGACATTTGATTCATCATCACCAAATGGGATCCTTCTATTCCGGGAGGTTAGCAAGCTGATTGTGGCTTATGGATCACGAATTATATTGCTTCCAAATGGCACCGATATTTATGGAAGTAAATACAAAGGCATATGGATTTCACTTACTGTTCTTTCAAGGGGTGAGTTACACTTGATATTTTGAAAACACTCATCTATACTCTGCAATTTTATTACAGTTTCAGTTGGGCTACCTGGTGTTATTCACTGTTTTGTGATGCTTGTGCTTGAACTTTCTATTTTTGTGAATTTCATCGTTTTCAGGTTTATGTATAACTCTTATTGCACTTGTTAATTTTAAAAATCTTTGCTTGGCTGTCCCTTTATAATGTTTTAGGTTACTGTTCTGCTGTGAAATGCTATTTGCATCCCAACTTCATTGTACATGCAAACCATTCAAATGCTTTGGTGATAGGGTTTGATGCCCTTTCAATGGCTGACAACTATTACAAGCTTGGGGACATGTGTTGACAACTTCATTCTCTCTAGGCCTAGAAGTTCTTGTCTCTACAAAATTTCAAGATCAAAACCTTGTTTTGCATAAAGTAACCTGGACTCCAAAATCATGTTCGATTTTGTTAATCATTAAATTTTGTGTTTGGTTTTGTTAATCATTAAATTCCTTACTGATTTGTGGTATTTGAGTTGAGTCGTTAGGCCTGACATACGCTGAATATTCAAATTGTGTAATGGCCGGGGAATGCGGTAGTTGAGAATGGGATTTGTGATGATCTTTGGCTAAGCTGAAAATTAACTGTGACAGTGGTTATATTCTGTTGTAAAATATGGCAGACGTTCTAGGTTCTATACTTTTGCAATTAGACATGTGGTACGGTCTGTTGATCCGTATTCAAATTCTCTTTTATCACAATTGGGCCCTATGAAATGTTATTTGGAGCTTTCAGTAAGTTCCTTTGTCCTGTAAAATGCACTAATATTCTAATCATCCTGACCACAAAACTCCTTTTTATGATTTCTTCTATGTTAACTAATAATATGTGTGCAGTCAGCGTCAGGGTCAAAGATGTTTTTTCTTTAGTTTTGCATGCAACAACTTGCTAACCTAGCGCAAAATATTGAAGCTGATTTGTAGTTCTGTACTGACTGAGGACCTCTGCTTGATTTCTTATACAATCAGTTCATGGCCCTTTCTTTGGAAAACCTTGTAGGTTAGGGCACAGCTTTGTTCCTATTTTCTAAACCCTGTCTATGATTCAAAGTTTTCATTGTGTTCTTAATGACAAATAATAAAATTAGCTGAGTTCCACCCAACTGTGGGCCTGATCAATGTGTTAAAACTATATCTTCTGGGAACCTTTTATCTCCCATGGCAGACTTAAGATTTGTAATCTCTTTGCTTCTTTCATTTTTCCACTGTCGTTCTGACTGGAATCATTGCAGCTTTATGTGGGAACTATGTCAATTTTGGTGTATTTGAGCTGTATGGTGACAGAGCACTTGCTGATGTCCTTGATGTATCTTTAAAGATGACCCTCTCCGTTCCATTGTCTGACATATTGGCATTCAGAAAGGTATTCCCAGCAACTTTAGTAGTTTGTTTTACTGTTATGTCTGGGGTCTTGGGATCCCGAACTTCGTAACCAATAGCGATGGGTAGCCACGCTCGAGGTTGTTCCCCTCTTGCCGTATGATTCGAGGCTGTTCCCCTCTCGTCACTTGATAGATAGACATGGCAGGAACTTTGCCTGGCCAGCTTGAGCAGAGAATCTTTATTACTTGAGTTCCCTGTACAAGCTACTGCAATATATATAGGCTAATAGAATTATAAACCTAATCTGATTGCTAATAGATAGACTAAATCTAATCTGACTGCTTTATTTAAGGACTCATATAACTGATCTGGACTACTTAAGGCCCAGCCGAGCCCATCCTGTAGCTAATCTGATTGCTAACAGACTCCTAAACACATACAAGAAGGATTCCTAACTTATCCCTAATATTACTCCTTGCTGTGCTCCTCCTAGACTCTCCTGGTACCCTCCTGGATCTTCCTGGGTGCTCGGACTGTCCATAACATTTACACTTTTACAATTGTTTTGCAGTCCAGTGCTATTGCTTTTCTTGATTTGTTTATTAACATCTCAAAATATTTGTGCTAAGTTTTATAGCATTGAAGATGTAGAGTACAAACTTCTCACATAAAAAGTGAATAGGAATATTATGTGTGTACAATTTAACAGAGGTAATTGCATGTGCATCAGGAACTAGGCTGAGTGATTTTAATGCCAATCTAATCTAATTGAGAACCCTATATTTACATAGCATGTTAATTTGTTGTGTTGCATTGTAGGATTAGTCAGGGTTCACTATCCTGATAACAATTGGTCAGATCCTGTAACCCTATCAAGACCGAAATTTGTAAAATCTGTCTTAGTGGTGCTATCATATTTTGGTGAAATATATAAATATTCATTCTACTGTTATTTACTCATTTTAAAATAGGATATTTCAGAAAAATATAATGAAAAACATAGTCTAATAACAAGGAGAAAACAGGAAATAAGTTTGCCAATAATGGGCTCTCTAGAGTCATGACCTTAAACTTTTATTGGAACCTGGGATGCTGCAATTATTTTTTATTTTAAAGCCAGACATTTCAAAACATCTTTTTCAAGAGCACACTCCAATCCTAGAACTATAATAGACTATCAGTAGGCAGCACAGTGCGTATGAAGTTTCCTTATATTTTTTCAATATGCTGTTTGTATTTTCCTTGGCAATTATCAACTTCTACCCTTCATGCAAGATTAGTGTTATGTTGCTGAACCTGTGTGTTTCCACTGGCTTGATAACTGATAAGTATACAATCTTGACACTGTGTTCCAGGCTTTGTGATAACACATTGATTTGTGGTCAGCCAGATGATTGAACTATTCCTGTTTCATCTATGGAAGCATTCATAATAAGTTTTTTTCTTTATTTCAGCTATCGAAAGCATACTATGGATATATTGAAGTTCTGTTCAACAACCATATCACTTTTGTTCTGAATTTGGATACAAACACATTCGTACATATTGTCAGCTCTCTTGAATCTGGCTTAAAAGGTCTAGATACAGGGATATCAACACAGGTACGTGGCATATGATCATTTTACTGCTTGAAAAATGTTCCTTGCTTCTTGTTACAACACCATTGCCCATTGGTGGATCAGTGCTTAAACTGTGTCCTACCAGGGAAGGCATGGTTCCAACTTGTTACTGGTGGCTAATAATTGATTTCATCATGATCTTATACTCCCTCATGTTAAAAATACATGATGCTTTGAACAAAACCTAGTCAAACTTTTAAATTTTTTTACCGCTAATAACTTTTAAAATACTTAGTTGAAAAGCATCAAAATGGTATAAGTAGATTTGTATTGAAAATTTAAATTTTATTCTATATAAACTGTGGTCAAAGTTGAGCATCAAAGACTGCAAGAAGTCAAACATCATGTATTTTTGACTGGAGGGAGTATTATCTTTTATGTGTTTGCCTGATCAGTTTCTTTTCTTTGAATCCATTATTGTTCTTTAGTGCTTGTGTTTGGGCTAATTTGTAAATTGCTGTTTCCTTTTGGGCTTTGGCAGTGTGCCTCTGCCATTGATAGCTTGGCAGCCTTTTATTTCAACAATATCACAGCTGGTGATGGCCCTCCATCATCAGCTGCACTAAATCTTGCTCGGCATATTGGAGAGTTCCCCAGTTTGTTTCCCCAGGTTTGTGTTGCTAAATGCTAATTTCTTCTTCCATATTCTGAAAGGTTTTTATGTAAACAAACTGCTTTTGTTTTTTGACAGATGCTGAAGACACTTTTTGAGATCATCATCTTTGAGGATGCAGGTAACCAATGGAGTCTTAGTAGGCCAATACTGAGTCTGATAATGATCAGTGAACAGGTGCATGCCTTTTTTAAATTTAAAAATCATGTTTCTAGTCCTCTCTTTTGCACTCTTTCCCCAGTTTTTTTTTGTCTCCAGTTCATTCTAATCTGTTGTTTTTCCTTGTGCAGATGTTTGGTGATCTGAGAGCACAAATATTAGCTTCACAGGTTAGAGAATTCTCTTGTTTGATGTTCTATTATATATTCATGTCTTTTTTGTTTTGTTTTTCTTCTCTGCTTGAAACTTTCTAGTTTCAAGTTTTCAGCAGTGTCATCAGTATCAGTATGTAGGCCTTTCTTTTTTTAAGGCAAGGAGACGAGATATTTTTGAAAAAAAACAATACATCTACATCCTTTTGGCTGGAACTATATTTTGGGTCTGGTATGCTGGCATGTTGTGTCAGCCTGTGATCCTTCTCTATTAAGAACTGCACTTAATGAAGTGTTACAACTTACAATTCAACACATATTTCTCTAGTCATGCACATGGTTTAAGTTCTTCATGTATGGTAGGAGCTGAGATGGTACTGCAGTAAAAATACAAGTGCTTAAAATAATCCAAACATGCATGTTTCATGTTTCGGGTGTTTCAGTCAAGTAGTTTATATTTCAAAATCTTGCTGGATATGGTAATTACATTATGTAGATATCAATGGTTTTGAGAACTCTGGCTTGATATGATGCAGTTCTTAATTCTTGGATGATGGTTCCCTTGGCTTTTTGTCTGGATAGTTATTGTTAACTGTTTCACAGAGGATGAATTGCCAAAGCGTTGGGATAATTAACATACTAACAATGTTGTATAAAAAAATGAAATGGTAGAGACTGCGGTCTATTCAAGTTATGTTGCATTAAGATTTCACACTAGCAAGAGTGTTCAAGTTGGTAAGAAAAGAACATGGAATTTTTGTTGATCTTGGGAAACAAGTTGAACTGTCATGTGGTAACCTCTAGTGTATAAAAAATCACCTTGATGTATGTTCCACTTGGTGTTCACGCATGGAATATAAAACATTGGCTAACTATCTTTTGCTCCATTTTCAGACTGCATTCTGCAGTGTTGAATTTTGAGTGTCAGTTGAGGAGTGCTGATGTTTTGGAAATTACGCTTTGGACTCATATCGACCTAACTTTTGTTAATATATGGCTCTCAATGACAAAGTGATTATCAATTAAGAACTAATGCAGTTCAGTTCTTGCTTGCAGCCTGTAGACCAGCAACAACGCCTTTCGCAATGTTTTGATAAGCTGATGACTGATGTTGCTAGGAACTTGGAACCAAAGAACAGAGATAAATTCACTCAAAATCTTACAACATTCAGGCATGATTTCCGGGTGAAGTAACAATTGTTCTGAACTAGCTACCAGCTTGATGGACGTGCACTCTTGTGCTGTAAATACTCAGCTTAGTTTCATTTTAGGAACCACCATTCCCGTGGGGGAAACTTATGCTTAAAAACTCAGTTTGGTTTGGATTGGCTGAAAGATGAAGGGTTCTGTTGCAGCATGCGGTGGTGAAAAGCAATTGTAAATCTCTTAGCTTATCGTTTGTACCAGAGTGGTGAATGGTGGAGATTAACTTTTTTTATACCTTAGTGTTCCTTCTCTTTTGCTTGTACAGACATTCATGTGGTAACCTGTGATTGCTGTTTCCCCAAGTTGTTAGGGGGAAAACAGCCATCGCTCAAATATAATTCATTCGTTAACAGGTTAGAAGGAAAAAGGATGTAAATGATGGTGTTGGCTTTTGCTCGTATGGTTCACAAAGAAAGTGGGGAGATGGAAAATTCGCCCTGCAGCTCTCTGTATTTTTCTTTTTATTTAAAGAAAATTTATACTTGTTATTACCTGATGTTTTTCGGAGGACCAGACAATTCTGTACTGCCCTGCCCAGTTGATGTCTAACTGTTCAGAAGTTGAAGGGTTTGTAGCCTGCTGGAGCATGGAGGCCTAACGAGTGCCCTTGTGCAGTTTTTTGGAGCTCGATCGCCCCTTCTGCCTACGGTGCATATGCCTATGGTAGCAAGATATCTACTCCTATTCCTGGTAATAATTGAAGTAATTATTCTGACCAATCCCAAGTTTAAATTGCCTGATTCAGTACCTTTCGTTTTAATTTTCCTTTCTCTTCCAGTCTATTGCAGGCTAACCAGTGATCAATTAGCTTTGAGAAGTTACTCTCTGCAAGGTAGTTAGACCATCTTGGTTTCGGACTTTCCATGTTTCCTAGCAAATTCTAGCTCGTTTTGTAGGTACTACTATAAATGAGCAGAAGAGAAGCCCAGGATTAGTTACATTACATTGTCTTGTTGCACTTCCTGCAGCACTGGTAATGCCATGGCATTTTCCCTGTTTCCTGTTGTTTTCTTCCAGTTGTATTGCATGCACGTTGGGGGTGCTGAAGCAATTATTCATAAGCATCCTGCTTATTCCTACATACACCTAGTTTTGTGTTCCATAACTTATTTCTAGCGCTTCTTCCATCTGGGCTCTTCGCCAATAAGTATTACAAGACTTCATTCGAGTTCGAATTTGCAGGTAAGCTATCCGTTGGCACTTGGCTGCGGTGAGCTCTGGCCATGGCCAGCAGGTCAGGTTCGTTTCAACTTTCATCATCCGTTTGTTTGCACATGCTTGCATGCAACGGAAACGGCGCACGGGCGAGGTCAGCATCCTGTCAGAACGCTGCCGTTCCGTTCCGTCGGGCGTGGCGTGGGGCTGACGCGAGCGTGACCTCTGCCGGGACCATCAATCGATCGATCGATCACGGATCACCGTGGCCCGTGGGGACCAAGCCAACGCCGCCGTTGCCATCACATGTTGTCGATCAACGGCCGGCCGGCGGGACGCCATGCATGCAGATCTAGGAGCGACACGGCACGCCAATGACTGGTTGACTGTTACTAGTACAGTCTAGTACAGTACGTATACTGGAGTAGTTTACACTACTGTTTGACTTCGCGTATGGCCCAGCACTATGTATGCTCCCAACGTAATGCAGGGGGTTCTCGTTTCTCCGACAATTTAAATAAGTTATAACAAAATTTGAATTTTAGAATCTTGTTTTGAATATTACTACATTAGTTTTTTTTCATTATCTCTTGGCAGTTTTATCTGTGTGAATGTTACCAGTCCAAATATAAAAAATTATCATAAAATTATGTCCGTTGCAAAAAAGTAAAACAACTTCTCTTTAATTTAAGAAAAAATAAGCAGGCCTGCAAATATTGTCATTTTAGAAAAAATAATTTACCACCGAGAATATTTGTGTCGATTGGAATTAATATGATTATACCTGCAAAAATATAGTGGCCATTGCATCGAAAGATTTGTTGAATACTGCGTCTAGTCGATGTAATTAATGGCGAGAGAGGACAACCAGAAATTAAGATGAGTTATTAGCTAGAGCCTAGAGCCTATACAAATTAAGTACACAAGGGTGAACATATGCTGCTCTGGAGGAAGTAGATCTAGAAGAAGTTTATCTGTTAATGGTTCACTAAAGCCCATTAGTAAAAATGAGTATTAGTATGATATGCACATTTCACACAATATGGATCATGAAGAACAAATGATTAATATTTTAACTGACTCAGATTTGATCTTCTATTTGGCTCCTGATATCCAAGTATAACTCAATAGCAGCAACGGGAACTGCAAAACAAAACATATATGGGAACTGCAAAATAAAACATATATATGTTTTAAGAACCAAGGATGAAAAGAAAAGGAAATGGCAATCGACATGCTATGAAAGGTCTGCATGACAAGTTGAAACTCCAGAATCCACATGTAATATTGTAAGGATAAGGATGGTGTGTGCTGCAGTTAGTACGTTTCATAGCTGCTTATAAGCCATAGCCTAAAACTTCTGCAGAGAGGAAAAAATTGTTCTCTTAGGCATGGTTGAAATCCAACGAACAAAATTATTCATTCTGTACTCCAGTTCAGAACTAAAGATTTCAAGCAGACTCCTAGAATGCAGGCCTACCATAGTACATATTGTCTCTTCACAAGTGGCACAAAACTGAGAGTAAAAATGAGAAGATCATGCTTGTACCTTGAGAGAACATTAGGAGTCTCAAATCCATAATGTTTCGTGTTCTACAACCATCGATAGCAAGATAGGTTTTCAGTTGGTAGCCCCTGTAAAACTATTAGCAGTTCAGTAAGAAAATTTAATTGTGCCATGATTAAGTGGTTAGCTATCACCAGATGAACAACAAAGTCGTTTACATCACCCAAAATCCATACAAGAAACTATGATAAGGCAGAAGCAACTTGTAGTAGCTACTCCTATTTTGTATGCAATTGTTGCAGGTTCTTGACACACTGCATTGCCACTGCACACTACAAACTTAACAGGGACAAGCAGCATCCGAGATCCAAGAGCAGCAGCCATG
>KE373143.1:73395-84321 GCA_000418225.1 Zizania latifolia | reverse complement strand
TCGGGTTCTGGGCGCCGCCGCCGCCACCAGTGCCACCAGAACTCAATCCCCGCATCGGGGTGGGCGTGGGCGAGCGCCGAGCCGCCGAGGTAAGGGCGGCTAGGCATGGCCCATGGGGGGACGAGGGTAGCCGAATGGGGATTACGAGCACGTGGGGCTCCCAGCGGTTAGGCAGTTTTGTGGAAAAACCTATGCATTTTCCGTTTTTAGAGCGCGCTCTAATTTTTGCATTTTTCTCTCCTTCGCCTAGGAAATCTTAGGACAACGAGGGCTAAGACATAAAAACGCAAGACAGCAGAAAGCAGAACGCTAGACCTTTACGCAATTAGTGATAAATACAAGGGTTTTTTCGCAAAAATGTTAGCTCCGCCGGTCCGCCCGGAGGCGGCTTGGCCGCTCTCGTTTCTGCTGAGGTTTAAATCTATCTAATTTGTTATGTTATACCCTAGCTTCGAATATAAATAATTGGACTAAATTTGTAGTACAAAATATTGTAACTTGACAGAGTGCCATTCTATATTTCTATTCTACTTCTACTCGGCTAGGTCGCACGCGTGTATCGGTCGCGTCAGGGGTTAATATATATTTAAGCAAGTCATTAAGGCATTAAACTAATGAACGAAATTATAATAATAGTCGTACTAAGTTACTCCGTAATTGAGAATGGGTATACGTACGTCTGATCAACCAACCACGTTGCCGACCACATGCATCATATTCACCAAAACCTAGTGGAAGATAAGTCTAGCAATCAAGCGACAAAGTTGAATACGAGCTACCTCGGCATTGTACTCCTAGTGTCAAACACTACCATCAGAATTAAAATGAATTAACGATTGAGACGACTGAGACTTAGCAATTCTAGCCTGACATTTAGCCCTATGCCTCAAGAGATGGTCAGTATCACCAGTAGAAAGAGCAGAATAAATATGACCGCAATGGTTACACTTAGCTTCATACTTAACGTTTTTGTCGCCAATTACCTTAAATATCTTCTCGAAGTCATTCGAAACATCAAAGGTCGAGAAACGAGACCTCTTCTTGCTGTCTTGGGAGGAGTCCATGGGGTCCTAACCCCCAGCATCTTGGCCTGCTGTAGCGCCACCGCCCTCGGCATCGCCTTCGATGTCGATAGGATGGGCACTGCTACGGCCGCCTAAGAGCTCCTCCCTCTCTATACCCAAGTCTTCTTCATCATCCCCGGGTTAACCCATCAACCAAAGTTCATTGTTGATGGAGGACCCATCCGCTTTGTTGTCTATCGCCGGCCCTCCGGTTCCTCAACGGATTCCTGTAGATACAACTGTTAGCACAACTATAGTTGCACAATCAAAGTAAGTATATAGAATAACTGGTGTTTATCTTGAATCCGGAGCACCGGAGAAGCTAGTGAGGTCAACAAAGCAAGGATCTAGCCTCTAGGAGATGATGAGCAAACTTAGACAGAAGGGCCAGAGAACAGCAAGTATGTAAAATTAGAAACCCTAGATACAGAACAGCAAGGATTCAAGTATAGAAACAGGCAACAACAAGTGTACAACAATAGAAACAGCAAGTATATAACAGAAACAACAAGTATATAAATATACAGGAACAAGTAATTAATCTAGAACATCAAAAACATCATGTATACAAACAACAAATGTACAGAAGTAACAGAACAGCTAGAACAAGTATATAACAGCAGGAACAAGTAATTATACAAGAACATCATATATTGGTGATACAGAAGTAACAAAAGCAACAGAACAGCTAAAACATCATGCATACAAATAGCAAGTGTACAATAGCAGGATTGCAGAAACAACAAGTGTACAGCAGCAGAAACAACAAGTAATTACACAAGAACATCATACATTAATGATATAGAAGTAACAAAACAGCTAGAACATCATGTATACAAACAGCAAGTGTACATCAACAGGATTGCAGGAACAAGAAGTCTACATCAGGATCAACAAGTGTACAGCAGCAGGAACAACAAGTAATTACACAAGAACATCATACATTGCTGATACAATTACAATGATACAGAAGTAACACAATAACTAGAACATCATACATACAAACAGTAAGTCTGCAAGTGTGCATCAACAAGAACAACAAGTGTACAACAGTAGGAACAACAAGTAATTAATCTAGAACATCATACATTGCTGATACAGAACTAACAGAACAGCTAGACATCATGCATACAAACAGCAACTGTACAGCAGCAGGAACAGGAACAACAAGTGTACAGCAGCAGGAACAAGTAGGTACCTACTGCTATGCTGCAATGGTTGCCGGTGAGGAAAAACCGAAGAAGAGCAACAGCACAGCACTAGCACGACGATTTGGCGTCCCGCACGGCCGCACCAGCCAGATCGACCGGCGACACGACGACGCGTGAGACGGAGAGGGGGAGGGGATCAGGGAGGGAACGTGTAGCCTGGGTAGGTACCTGACGGCACAATAGCTGCCGGAGAGGAGGAAGGCAACTCGAAGATGACCAGATCTATCAGCGCAGCCCTCAGCCCGCAGCCCGCAACCACCAGATCTACCGGTGCAGCAACCAGATTGGCCGACGACGCGAAAGATAGAGAGGGAGAAAGGAGCGGGTCAGACGTAAACCTGCCGAAGAGGATGATGATGAGAAGAGGAGACCGATGACCGGCCGACGGTGTCATGGAGGAGCCAACAGATCCAGAGGGGCGGATCGGCGGAGAGCGAGATGTAGGGTTTTAGGTGGAGGCGGTGAGGGCGAGGAAACCGAGAGGGCGGGGGGAATCGGGGAAATAAACTAGGGTTTTAGAGGACATGGTCACACGGCACGGTGGGTTTTATACCGGAGCAAGCAGCGGATCGGACGGCTATGGACAGGGGAGCGACGGATCGAAGGGCTGTACTACACCTAGTGCCAGGCCGACACTAACACTAAACCCATAATACTGAACCATGCTAGTGCTATATTTTTTAGGCTAGATTTAGTGCCGCCCACCAGACCCGATCCATTTGGCCACCTATAAGGCTAGTCCAATGTCCATGCTGAATGCACGGGACAAAATGTACCGTACCTTCACGTGTGCGCAGGGATCGATGCATACAAGAGTACTAAAATAAAACTGGTTTTTTTTGCCACAACAAAAATCGTGGCAAAACAGTGCTCAAATTGTTGTAACAGATACTCCATTTGTTACCACCATTTTTAAATCGTTGCTAGCCGTGATAATAAGAACCGTGATATTTGTCACTGCAACACCTTTTGTTTTTTAACAGGATTTGTATGTCACCACAAAATCAACCTGGCAAAATAATATATTGGAATAACTAATACCAAAAAACTCAAAAAAATAATTTGTATTTTACTCGTATGTATGCACGGTTGTGTTTCAAGGGAACATTATTTAGAGTTTTTTCACATGAAATACGCACGCTGCAATCAGTGAAACTCGAACACAAGAGATCTCTCCACGCTTAGCCTTCCCGACTATTATCGATTTTTTATCGTACTAGGCAGGAAGACGCCTGTTGGGTGCCATAAGTCAGTCACATTTTATTACTGAGTAGTCATTGTTTTGACAAAATACAATATAAAAACTTAGAGAAATAAAGTTTATAGCTAGAGAAGTAAACTGGTGTTGCATTTCCTTAATGGCCGCCGCCCCAAAAAACACTTTAAGACCTATAGTTATTTGTTTTTTGAGCAGCCCAGCTTCAAGGAAACCGAAAGGGAGCAACATAGGTATAAAAAAAAGCACAAATGCCTACTGGTCCAAGAACACCAGGAAATAAACTGAGCATGCGAGGGCTTATACAATGATGTGCGGTATCGTATCAGACTGAACTCAAGTTTTGACAGAATGCAACTCTTGCAAAATAGACCAGGAATGAATGCAAGACAATGCAAGTGAAGAAAGATGTAGGAAATAATTTTGTAAAAAAGCTTCCATTAGCTGATCCAGCTATTGCTGTTATGTAGAAATTATTCTCACTGATCTATTATCCAGTCCTATGCATAATTGAAAGAGTTAGGGCCCCTCAATAAACAAATATCTAGATATTATTACCACACTTCAGCAGACTGTACTGTACCTTGTGCAAAAAAACTGGTGAGAGCTTCTTGCATCCATTATGAGGGCTCAAAGATTTGCTGAAGAAGTCACAGCTAATGTATAGGCCATCTTCATTACTCTTCTCTATATGCTGCTGAAGCCTATTATCAGCCATATTATAATGGTACCTAACAAAAAAATAATATATCTTGGTATTAATTTTTACTTGTGTATCAGTCAATCACGCTATGTATCATCTATTTTAATCTTTGAAGTAATTACCTCTGCTTCGTGGCCCGTCTGGCATTGTAAACTGAAAATTCATTGAGCTGCTGGGCTACCTAATCTAACTTTCTTCTTGGGTTGCTCATCTTCTTAAATATTTCCAAATCTTCCACGTTTCTGCCCAACCTATAATTTGGGGAAAGGGATCATGGACAAATATAAGTAAACTAAACAAAATATGAAGGTGAGGAAAATGGTGGGTGGTACAGACCTTAAGAGCGCCATCAATTCTGATAGGTCTTGTAGCAGGTACTTTAATCAGACCATCGAAAAGAGAAATTAGTTTGTCATAATTTGGCTCTTCATCAAATTTCATATTTGAGACAATCTCAAGAAACTGTTTGAATGGAGCTGGACAGAAACAGCATAGCATCTCCGGAGAAGTAGCCATTTTCTTCTTGCAAACAAGGAAACTCTTGGTATCACCCTGCATAATTATGCGAGCAATATTAGAATAGGCTGAACTGAACACCTGCATATCATGAAGTTGACTCAGTATGCATATTAAAATCTACCTGGTAACCTTGCCAAGGCAGTCTTCCTCTTATTAGAAATATAAGGGTGTATGATAATGACTCTAAATCATCCCTCCTACTACCAGTACGGCTTAAATGGGCATGGACGCTGGCATACCTAATTGTTCCCCTGAAACAAACGAAGAAATAGATCAGTAAAAATAGATGAGATATTATAAACAAGTGCAGAGAGAATGTTGCCAACCTAAATACATCAGGCCTTTGGTCATAATCAACACGTTGCCCAGATGACTCCTTCCATTTAGATGCTGTACAATTTGGACAATGCCATGTCATACAAGAAGTACTTGAAAACTAAAAGGAACACTAACAATTAGAAAAACAAAATACAATCAGCATAAGAATTTAGCCTTACGGTATGCCAAGAATTATTGTGCTGAAATGGAACAAATTCAGATAAGGACAATTTGATTAATAGCATACCTAAACCAAGATCAATAAAGAAAAGCTTCTTCTCATTAGGTGATCTAGGCAGACCAAGTAGAAAGTTCTCTGGTTTCACGTCACCGTGCACAAACCTGCAAACATAGGATGTGTTAATGTAAATTAAGAATCATGCATCTAAGGATGACCTGTTGAAGATTGAAGAATGAAGATAATAGATTACCCTTTAGAATGAAGCTTCTCGAGGATTAATATGGCCTCTACAGCAATGCAAGCACCCATATGTGGAGACATCCTGTCAATGATGTTAATTTTTTTAATACAAAAGCAGAAATATGAGGGAAACAAGGTAATAGAAATGAATGTTAAGAAGCTCAGTTACTTACGCCTGCCCCAATGAGTTCCACACATCGCAAAGGCTGGGACCAAGCATATCCATGACCTGGTAAATTTTAAATAACATCAAAGTCAAAATATATTGAGCACCATAGCAGCCTAGAATGATTATTGACTTCAATGAACTCACAAGAATATAGTAGTTGCCCTGGCGACCCTTGTAGTGGACAGCAGGGATGCCATAGCAGCCGCTGAGAGCAATACAAAATGATCATGTGATAATGTATCTAGCTCCTATTTTTGCCTAATGGAGTTATACAGCAATTGGGTCTTGTACGGAGTGACCATCCGACCAAAGCTGAATGTATGCGATGAATGCAAGGGAAACTGATAGCACCCAGATCTGTAAGCATGCAAGGCCATGCTGAGGACCATTAGCATCATAGCATGCGTGGCACCTGTACAAGTAAATTAAAAAAATGTTAATACTGAGGACTATAAGAAAGCAGTATGTAAGGTTTGAGATCTTACATATCTTTTCCGCTGTAAAGAGCATCAAGGAAATGTAGAATGTGAGGAGCATATGGCATTATTAACCGTGTCTTAGGTGAGCTCTTAAACCCTTGAAGAATAGCAGAGTAGGCTTCCAGTATTCCATTCCTTAATTTTTTTTTTGAAGAAAATCAGTAGGAGAGGCTCCTACCAAGATTTTATTGAATTAAAATAAACAAGGAGATACAACCAAACAACAGAAGTAGGGACCAGACGAGGGAAATAAAGTAGAAGCAACAACAACAGAGAACTAAAGACCAGAGCGGTTGAGCCAGATCAACAGAGGTCGCCTAAGCCTGTCCGGGAACCTCTGGGCCTGGTTGGACAGATGTGGCAGCAATGTCGATTTCCAGATGGTAGGAGAAGCAGGCTGCTCGTTGAAAATGTAGTTGTTCCTGACCAGCCAGAGGGACCAGCAACTGATCATCACGAGCTCAATCGCGAAGGGCTCCTTCAGGTCATTTTGGACTTTGACAATCATATCCATGGTCTGCAGTGATAAGTCCCACTGAACCTTCAGCAGTCGCCAGCAGGTCTGCGAGAAGGGGCACGCAAAGAAGAGGTGAGCGGTGGATTCCATTCCTTAATTGATTGGTGTAGTCAAACAATCCATCATCAGCTGAAGCAGCATGTGTGTGTGGATGTCAAAAAGAACAGATGATCTATCCTATATTATAATAGATGATAAAAATTGGGTATCGAACTTTTCTAAAAAGACTAACAGTAATTTCAAATTTATGCTAGTCTAATTTAAACACTCAATACAAATTTTATGTAACATGAGCAGCACTCTTCCCTGAACCAATAAAATTCATCAATTGGTGTTCTGTGCATCTGTATATGTTTAGATAAAACCGCAAGTAAGTAAGAAACCTATTGATGTATAACACCATATTGTAGAATACCAATAGTAATACGAAATATAGGATCTTATCAACCTGACATAAGGAAGTAAAGGCAATCCCTACTGATGGATCTCAAAACTAAACTAAGCACATGAAACAAGATGGTACAGTTTGGTCATGTATAGTTACATTATGATCTTGCACTAACAGTAAGAATGAACATGCCCATATGAAATCAAGCTATACAACAAATTGTTATTCAGAAACATTCAACGAAATGCACATGCATTCTAGCTTTTTTTTTGCTGGCCTCACCCGCTCAATTCTAGAAAGGTGAACCTATGATCAAACATTGAACGCAGCAGAAGCAAAACAAATCTCAATCAAATAGACAGAAGGAATAATAATTTGGTGAAGAGAAAGTTTGAATACATCTTCCAATCCATTAGCTTGATAAGCAAACTATAAATAGTCTCATTCATCAGTCATTCCAATTCACAAAGACAACTATAGCAAAGCAATACCAAACAAGATTAGAGCTTTTTAAAAAGGTTTGTATCATGAGATAGGACCTACCAGCTCTAGGTTGTTCTTGGCAACTTCACTTCTCAAAATTTATGTCTCTTCTAAAGGAACATGAGGTACCACAAGACCTGCATCAGCACTTGAGAGATACACCAAAAGAATAAAACTACAGTATGAAATAGCATACCAACAACAACCACTCGTAATGGCTCAGCAAAACCAGAGAGAGTTGCAACTTCAAATGCTTGCCATTTGTTTTGATAGCAAAAAGGGAGAAAAGCAGTGCAAGATATATTAAATGTAGAAGAAAAATGTTACAGAACTACAAAAGGTACAATAAAAAACAGGCAGCTAGCATTGCAAATATGCTCACTGATAGGGTGCGTAACGCATATGAGAACATCTCATTAATTTCAATGTATACAAATTATTAACTAATGTAATAAAAAAGTAACATTAGTTTGTATGTTGATCGAAAGTTTTAAAGCAAAGGCAGCTAATCCTATCTGTACCTTCTTGATCAACTAGAGGATGACGCCATTTAGCAAAATCAGGACAATGTTTAGAACAATATAAATTGCTGAGAAGAGGAGCAACATATCATTTGACTGCCTAAGCTTGTCTTCATTTGCAACAACATGAAGGAAAGCTTCAGACGTGCCTGAAAGCACACGAGAATATAATCAGCACAACTTCATTGGTTCATTCTACCTGTCGAGAGGTAGTCAAGTGAATATATGGAAAGACTTCCCAACTCACACCTTACATGCAGCATGAAGGATAACCTACACATTCTTAAATACAAACCGTTCATTGCTAAGCTGATGATGTAAAAACAATAGCAACTGAATAACTTGGACCAAATGAGATGACCACCAGACCTGCATAGTGAAAGCTTTAGGATGACCATATACAAAGCTGTTGATAGATTTAGCATCTAAGGAAAACTAAGAGAATAAAGTTGGTACCTACTAAAATATGATACTACAAGTACAGGTGCTACAATTGCTTCCTTCTTACTCACTAAAAGGAGTCAGAGTAGATAAAAAATTAAAATACATATATGCAATTGTTACAACATTCAACATTGGATAACACACTTATCAGCATAATAAGCTTAAGAGCTCCAAGCAAAGAACCTTGCAGATTGGATATATTCTGGGGATTTTGTCTTGTGCACAAATGCCCATTATTAGAACTTTTAGAGAAATATAAATCCAAACATATGTCCACAAAATATTTTTTAGTAATAATCTTTCTACTTATTCTGGTATTGGTCAAAGCTATATTTCAAGGACAAGTTATTAGATAGCTGCAACATGTAAACATGTAAACATGAATTCATGAACTATACCAAAAGTTACAATTTCATGAAGTATATATATATATGCAAAATTAACTCTTGTTTTGTTTTTCTACACGGTGAACTGTTATTTTAATGTTTGCAACAATGCCTATCCAGCCAACATAGGTTAATTTCCATTGAATAATAATCAATAAAAGAAAAGCCAGACAAAACTTTACAGGGAAACTTCTCAAGCCAGAACACAAAATGGATAAGGTGTGTGATTCTAACTTCGCTGCCATATCTAAATGAAAAATTAAATAAATGCAAAAGAATAACCTGATATGCCAACTGAGCAAATGTAGCATAAGAACTCTCCTCAAATGGCAGGAAAACTATCCTAACAACCAGACTCCCTGCAAATAAACAAAGGATGAATCTGGTTAACTCCACAGCAATTTTAGGAGAGAAAAAGGACCTGAAACAAAAGGTTTCAGCATACTTACCTAATTTATCCACAAGACCATAGGCAGTCTGGTTAAATGGAGTATCAAACCAAACAAGAATAAATTTTTTGCCTTCTTGGAGGATTAGTTTCCTGAAAGTCTGGCCTGTAAACAACATGCACATGTCCAACAATTACAATTTGTATGTTTTAACATAAAAAGGAAACAGAAACAAACATATGATGTATCAAACCAAATGATACAAAACACCTGTAAAGGCAGACATAGAAAGAACCTGAATGGAAGGAGATCAAAAGTTTTGCTATTAGTAGATATAAGGAAATATGCCCAATATCCAAAGAAAATGCAAGCTGCATAGACAACCTGGGACAAAGCAAATACAACCAACTTCTCCTGAAAGAAAACAAACTATTATTTTAGTTCTGTATCGATCAACAACCGAACAAGAAAAGAATGACATGGGATGAGCTAATAGAGTAAAAGTCTCATGTGCTATTACCACTTTAGTATGTCCCTTTATTATGAAGATAAAGGTTGTGAAACAACGCAGCAAAGTAGCTACAGGTTCAGTATAGACTCTTATTTGGTAGTATTTCTTCCTCTGGGAGATAATACATAGAGCTTCTGCCAGTAGCTCTAGCATACAAGCAAATCCTATCATATTGAATCAAATAAGTACATCAGCCCTCAACATGAGGAAAGTGAACAAATGATGAAAAGGTAAGGCAAACAAGTGGAGCGGTATCATGCAAATTGAGAAGACAAAGCCATGCTTGGCTGTGCATGTATAAATCATATGCGACAAGCAAAAGAAATGACTAAACATCTAAAAGAGCATTAATGATACAAATAATTGCCATGCCTGCATCAATGTTTCACCACCACCTCTAACAATTTAATATGTGGACTATTATGTCATCCTTATCAATCTAACTTAATCAACTGACTCATTCACTCCAAAGAATTTATCCTCAATCAAATATCAGTCATTATGCTCAGGACAAATACACAAATAAGCCAAAGCAGATAGCTTGCATAAAGAAAGTTGGTTAATAAAAGGCTTATCAATAATTAATGTAGATTTTGCATAGGGGTCAGATAACCGCAATTTCTTTATCCTCAACACAAATAGGCTGCTGATGAAAGAAACTAATATGCCAAATGGGATGATCATCCAAGCAACCTTCAGAATCTCTTCATCACTCATTTTGAAAAAGCAAGAAGAGTACATAGCACATAATTAGAAGTCCAGAAACAGAGAACTTCCAAAACTGAACATACAGCTCTTTCAAAAACTGAACATAGCAAAGTAAAGAACACATAGCACATAATCAGAAGTCCAGAAAACTAACATGAAAACTAACAATGGTGAAGTTGATAAAATCTTGTGGGTACCAATATTAGTTAGAAAACCCCAAAAATGGCTAGGACTTGGTTATCACACACCACAACGCGGAACATGTGTGAGCTACCACTCTATTGTTAGGTCAGAACAGAAGCTTATAATAAGCTAAAGCACAGCCAGGGACAGCAAATTTGTTCTGCCCCTACATAGACACAAGACTAAAAGAGGTCCAGATTAATGCTGAAAAACCGTAATTGGAGATGTTCTTGCCAACTCTTGTCAACCCAATAAATAAGAGTGGTTACCTTTAGAAAATAAAAATGATTGGGTTC
>KE373143.1:43721-55920 GCA_000418225.1 Zizania latifolia | reverse complement strand
AGTTAGAAGTTAATATATGTGATACTAATTTGGTTATGAATTTTTTGTGATGAATTGTCTATGTTTTGTGATGAATTGCCTGTGTTCTGTGATGTGCTCTGAAATATTGGATATGTTGGCTGCCAAATCCTAGCTTTGATTCAGGATACAGCCTAAAAACAATTTTTTTAAATAACCATAATATTAGTGACGGGTGACAATAATCATCCGTCACTAAAGAACCCTTTAGTGACGGGTGATATTACGACCCGTCACTAAAGGGCCATAGCAGGTGAGCCGATAGGCCTTTCCTTTAGTGACAGATAAATATTACCGTCCGTTAGTGACGGTAAATACCTGTCACTAATGATGTTACATCACTGGTGCGATAAGAGTGACGGGAGACTTGCTCGTCACTAATAAAGGTTATCACCTATTACTAATAGGGTTTTCTATAGTAGTGCGTTACGTTGCTTATTATCGCCATGTTGTCGCTAACCTTGCCATGTTTGCACAGAATGACGGCCGGCTGAGGGCATAGTGTGTGTGTCTTTCTACACGTTCTTGTTGTTTTCATCGTCATCGGCATTTCCTATTTGCTGCATCTGTGTTGCTCTAACTGTGAATGCCATTATCGTTGGTACGTGCTTACTTACTTGTCTTTGTGTATTGATTACGTTCTATGTGTGCTTTGCCTTAATTAATGTTTTGCATGACCTCGCTGTGTGTATTCTTGCTATCTTTTTTCATGCAAGTGCTGCTTGTTTGTCTTGCCTTATTCGTATTTGGGGTGTGGCAGATTTATTGTGATTGTTCGTCTTTTTTTGCATTAGGACAGGTTGTGTTTGTCATTGCGGCTGTGGCTTCTCTGGAATATGGCATTCTATTTATTCTGTGTTTGTCATTAGCACAGGCTGTGTTTGTCATTGGCAGTGCCCAAAATTTGTTTTCAGTGAGGGCACAACAGTTCTTTGCAAAGAGACTTATGTTTATAATGCTGGAGCAGATATCATGGATGGTGATCCTTGGGAAGATTGAAGGTAACTTTCTGAACAATACACACTTCACAGAATAAGGCACATAAGTATCTTTCAGGTGCACCATGTGTTATGTAACATTCATAAATTATTTTCCTGAGAGCATTGTATAAAAGCTTAATCATAGACAGCTATTAAAAAGTTAAAGCAACTCAATGTATTCCATATCTCGGCTGGATTCTCTACCAGTAATTCCTGAGCTTCCATCTGTCTTATGACCGTGATATAAATTTGATTGCAGGCTAACTATTTTATATAACCCATGAATGCTGCCGCATCATCACCGGTGAGAACTCACACCTCTTCTCTTTGCCTTTTACCTTAGCTTCTCTTCTAGATCTGGAAGCTTATCTCATTGGCTTATCCTTGTGATAATAGCAGTTCGTTCCTAAAAAGATTTAGGGGTTCAGCTGTAGCCCATGTATTCTTCATCAAATGACTAGAGCTGGTAGAAACAATGCTATTTTATCTATATGTTCGTATGATTTTTTGTACTGCCTTAAAACTGATTAATATGGTGATTTAGTTTTACTTAATGTTCTGCGAGTGTTTTGTGTATTTCAATTGGGGCAACGAATCGTCCTATTGTTTTGTCAGTACTAACATGGAAAAAAGAAATGATTTTTGATGATATCTTCAGATGAATGTATTTTATTTTGGTTAGCTTTCAACATGTTTGCTCAAACTTTAATCACTCCTTTTCCTGATAATCAATATCTGTAGTTGCAAGTTTGACATGTATGAGAAGCGGCTTGGAGACGCGAATTGCGGTCTGCTGAAGCTCGCTCGCAGCAACAATCGTGGAGACGGTGAGTTCCCCTTAACCCATTCAGCTTGGCAGGACGAAGGGAGAAGAGATATTGCTCTACGGACCATGTAGGGAAATGTGTGTTGTTGTCGTGCCTGCCGCCGTCCATTCGGCCTACTCCGTTTAAATGGTTGTTTGTTGTGAGGTGGATATACCTTTGGGACAGCTTAAAATATAAACAGTGTGATGCCGGATTCTGGTTATTAGTTATGTGGTACTTAATTATAATTATTACTTAAGCTCGTTATAATTTTTTTATTTAGTCTATAATTTGCTTCTACTTTAAGCATAGACTGTTCTAAAGGAGCCATATAATCTTCATGTTCCGTGACACAGGAAAGCCTATCTCAACCAGAGCAGAACATAAGTTAAGAAATGGTTAAATGATGTCTGCGTGAACAAAGGGTACTCCAAATTGGCCATTGTGCCTGTCCCTTTCAGTTCTTGTCATCATAACCTAAAGAGCATCCATGTCGACGTTGATAATTTCTTGTGCCGAATGCCTTTGTTTGGTTTCAAGTATATAATGTGTACATAATGTGTCAGGTACTTCCACTTGTCCTGTGAGGACTCCCTCCTTGCGGCGCCGATCATTCTCGACCTTGTACTCCTGGCCGAGCTCAGCACCAGGATTCAGCTGAAAACCAAGGGAGAGGTAAGAGTTTTGATGGACTGAATTCAAATGATTCTGCTTTTAGGTGCCACCCTATTTGCCAGCAAAACTGAAGATGTTGCTGAACGCTGATTCACGTATTCTTCTGCGCACAGCCTACAAATAGGATAAATAATCTAAGATCAGAGTATTTGCAGAAGAAACATTCATGGATCACATCGAGGTAAGATTCCCCACGGGGATAGCGATATCTAAGTTTTCTTTCTCGCGTAATCTGATCGATCACCACAGGCATCAGAAAAACATCATAAGTGTTTTCAGATTCAAGCATTCAATAAATACAAGTGGGCCAATCAATGAGAAGTATAAGAATTAATGCTTATACTTCTCATTGATCTTGTCAAGAGCACACCATTGTATCTACAAACAACAAGAGTTGAGCAATGCCCATATTAACTAACTAGATTGCAAGAATTCTCTGAGCAATATTCCAAAATGTTCTTGACAATTACCTTCGGGAATCCAACTATTGGGCTTGCTGTCAAAATTGTTCTCTGAAGTGTGCTTGTCCATATCTAAACATCAGCATAATCACAAATTAAAGCAACAAAGCCTCTTAATCTATTAGCTCATCTTCTTTACAATCATCATCTCCAAAAGCTAACACTGACCATAAGCAGTTGCCTCTGGAAAACAATGCAATTCAACCAAAGAAATTACTTACAGATGCAGTTTTCTCAGATTTAATCCCTTTTCTATAAAGTTGGCTAATTTCTTTGCATAAAGTTCTCCATCTTCACTGCGCACCATTACCAGGAATAATTAATTTGTTAGTTCAAAATATCAAGTTCAGTTCGCATAAATCATGAGTCTGCATTTCCATGAGTACAATTTCCGTAAATACTAAAGCTTATTATATATATTTCAGCATTTTCTTACAACTTTGATAACTCGAAATGGTGATACCAGAATAGAGAAATATAATCTGAATGTGTCACCCTAAAAATTAGTAAAGGCAGACCTCAGGACTGTGTCATCACCAACTCTTCCTCTGGCATTATGTAAACTTTCACCATGCCTTGTGAGTAAAATAGGTTGAGGTGTAGGATGAGAGTTCACCTGCAGTTGCATATTGAGAAAGATGCATCACAAATTTGTTTCTTGTATTGATAGAACAGTAGAAATAATCAGTCCTTGATCTTTCTTATGTTCGTAGTTTGCTCCTGTGGTATCTGATTGTAATACGAGTGACTATGGTTCGTGTTTGATTTAATTCAGCAGCCGCCTCCTGCCAACCAGGCACCAGCTACTTAGCGTGTCAATCCAGCTGGAGCAGTCCATCACACCAGTGCTTCAAGATTTTATGGATCACAACATGTTCTACTTGCCAGCATATTACCATCGAGGTGAGCAATTATGGGGAAATTTTTGTGCTGATCATGAACCATTGATCCCAGCTATTTTGAGTATCCTAGCGGTGTTTTTCTTCTTGTAATGGTGTGCGTGACACTGGAAACCACATCACTTCTTAGTTTGATAAGCCTTGTAGTCGTACCTGACGACAAGTAGAATTCGGTTACGTCATAATCTTAACATGTAATTGTACATAGTGTGTGGTGTACTTCTATGTCTTGAACTAGCGGGAGCTGCTGTTCAATGATTTTGGACATCGAGTTGCTCAGCTGTTGCATGTGGAATCAGCCATGACTTTCTGGCAGAACCGAGGCAGCAGCTGTGTCCAGCAGCCGAGCCTCATTGTGAACACCTATTTATTGTTCCCTCATGACCACAACAACCTTTCAATAGTTCAGCTCAAGCAGGTTGAATCAGTATGCTGGTTGTGCAAATGAGCACTATTATCCCAATGCATCAGTCTGAATGGTAATAACCAAAAAATTCTGTGGATGGCAGCTATATAAGATCCTAAGCTTACTAGGAACGTCTTTTATACGTGTCTATCAGCTATTAGGCTCAACATGCAGATGGGGCACGCAACGCGTGCCTGATGTCTAGTATATATAGATCAATACTGACTATGCTAGCTATATACTTGAAGAGTAAACATCACCTGGTTTCAAGAATTAATTAGCAAGTAAACATCATCGATCTCTTCATCTATTGTTGAACAATGATGGTGATCAATATTAGAGCAGCTCCATCTTGTATAACGCAGGTAGCTAGAAAAGGACGTAATACATCCGAAGAAAGTGCCATTATATTGATTGATTATCTAATTTCCAAAAATGTATTTATATGTTGTTCTTGTTTCCCCTGATCCTAACAAGTTGAGCCTTAATTTACCTAATTTTGAAATACATGTTAGAGTTTTTTCTTGGCAGTCTTCAGAACGGTCACGAATAAAAATATAAAAAACTATATAAAAAGTACTATCTAATTAAAAAAGTCAGGTGTCTCTTCTTTCTAAATGAGAAGAATCAAACGCCCCGATGAGTTGTCGATGAATGCATCATGCACCGTTTGCAAGCAGCTCTTCGGCGACTGCGTGACCTCTCTTTTTTTCTTTACACGCCTAGCGGTTATATAGTATATAGCTAAGGTCTCAAACACTTCAAAATTTATCTACTACGTGTTGAATTAAAAAACATTAAGTAACCAAAACTTATAAAATCCTATATCTTGAGATTTTCATGATATGGTTATCAAATTCTTAAACTCTCATAATATGTCATAGGTTACCTCAGACTAGGGGTGGAAACTAACCAAAAGCCCTGAAAGTTGCCTAGAGAGGGTGAATAGGCGATATACAAATTTCTCGTGGAAAACTGTTAGTTCAAAAATTTTCAGGCTCAGATGTTTTGGGGTTCGGAAGAAATCTCGACAGTTCCAGGGTCCGAAAGTTTCAAGTTGATCCGGAAGTTTCGGGCACACTAGAAAATCACAAACACCTTATAAAATTTAATCTAACTAACAATCTATATCAATAAAAGTATGAGCAAAATTGTTAGCTATAACTTTTATATAAAAATATGTTAAGCAAGCTAGCTAGCAAGTAGATCAAGCTATATGAAAAGTATGCTAGCAAGAACAATATGAACGCGATGAACACAATGAGTTATTTTCTGGAGTTCGGATCTATCGATTCTACGTCTCTATTGAGGGGCCCAAAAGACCGAGTCTCTTTTAACCCTTTTTCTCACCAAGCATCAATCGAGGTTTAGTTTGGATTTTCACTAGTTACCTCGTCAAAGTCAAGGTAAAGCTTGTACAAACAGCTCTAGACACACCACAATCATTTTAGATGCTCACGGATCGATGCCTAGCCGTCTAGGAGGTAGCATCTACAAATCTATTGAAAGATTTATAGGCTCAAATCTTCGTGCTCAATATTTTTCAAGAAAATCAACAAACTCAAAGACACGAAATCTTCCAAGAAGATGAAGCAAGAAGTTTGCTAGAAGATTTATTATGCACTCTCAAATAAAATCTCAATAATTTGCTCAAGATCTAGCTTAGGGAAGAGTGAAGGTGTGTAAGAATATTTGCTCAGGAGTTCTAGTGAGTCCAAATAGGATGAGGGGTATTTATACCCCTTACTCAAAAAGTGACCATTTGGAAGATATTTTGTAACTGTTCATTCGGAAGTTCTGGATCAATCTGGATGTTCCGGGGTTCAAAATCCGAATATTCCGGATAAGTCCAGAGGTTCCGGACTCAAAATAAATCCAAACAGAACCGTATTTTTGCATCACCCAGAGTAAGACTGATGTTCTGGGCCTCAAAAATAATTTCATATAGAACAATAATTTCAGAACATCTGGGAAAGCCCGGAAGTTCTGGGAATAAAAACCTGTCAATACAGAACCGTATTTTTGGAACTTTCAGACCGACCCGGAAGTTTCAGGCATTTAAAAACTCAGAAACAGACCATATTTTCAGAAGTTCCGGACATACTAAAAAATTCTGAAATGAGTTTTAACAGATCCAAAAAGCTTTTAAAAGAGTTTTTCTTTGAGCACAAAGTTTTGAAACAACTTTTTAACATATCTCTCTTTATAGTACGATAGTTCTAGACTCAATTTTATATGTAGAATATTAATTTGTGCATTGAAGCCTATTTTGAACTAAATGGAGCTTTTCTCCAAATTTATTTCAATTGCAATGCCGTTTTTTCTGAAATATCTGCATTCATCTCAGCAATACGATTAGTAGCTTTTGATCACTATTATCATTAATACATCAAAATTAATTAGGGGTCTAGATATATTAAGATGCACTTTCAAGCCCAAATAAAGTGTCAGTTTTTCGGTCTACAATTTCATCTTCAGTTTCAATTAATGTTATTCTTGTTCGGTTCTATCACACAAACCAAAAGAAGCTGACGAACCGACACAACCTATCCTCCGTGAAAGCCTTTGAAGGCGCGGATCAAAGAAAAGGCCATTACCATTAGCAATAGTGCACCACCCCTTTGCTAGCTTATTATAGCCTTGCCCTGACCGCCCAGCGTCCGCCAAACCTGAGTGGCTACTTCAACACCGCTTCCGTGTCAAGCATGGCCGGCTGGTCAAGCATGGCCGACTGGTCGGCGGCGACCGACCGCTTGTTCTAGCGCTGCACATGATTGACTAGCCATCCAAGACCCCTTCAACTTCCATGCCTCTTGTAGGACTCATGCACCCCGCCTCTTGTAGGACTTCATTTTTATCTCTCCTAAAATATTTTATTTCTTCGTCTTACGTTCTGTAAACAAAAAGTTTTATTACTTCCATAGCATTTACCTATTGCTTTATAATATTGTTTTATTAATAAGATTGTACTTACTCTTAGCACTAATTTATCAATATTATCTGAAGATTAGTTTTTTCTGAGACGGACATAGTGTCAGAGTGATGGCCCCGAGGTATTTCTCAAAAGCTTTTAAGGTGACTAGATGAAATAAGGGGTCAAAAGACAGGACATTAAAGACGACCTAAAAGGGGTCGGACTGGCATGCAGCAGCGGAGTAGTCAGCAGTATAGCGGAGTCTCGAGTCCAGCACTAGGGGACACCCCGACCGTAGGTACTCGAGAGGCCAGATCAACAGTCGGTCCGCACTATCAATGATCATAACCTTCAAGACGTAATTGCTGGTTTTGAAAACAAATTAAAATAGCGAATAATGCTGTGATAATTAGCCCACGATCCCTAGTGATTTAATTGTTATAAAGAAACTTAATGGGACGATTAAAGCCTAAACGGTAACCCCTCGACTCCTGCGATATATAAAGGGGTCGGGGATATCTCTTACAGGCTACGTATTCAGATTAGTCGACATTCATACATACGCAGACACCTACTGCGCATATTCCATCACACAGGACTAGGGTTATTATTCTCTGAAAGATCTAAACCTGTCTAAACTCTTTTTGTCTCTTGTTCTTTGAGACAACCATTAAATTCCGAACATATACATCCCCATATACCTAATTAAACTTTCTCCGTGATAACTTCATCAAAGAACTACCGTCTTATGCAATGACACGTAGTATAACATAATATTCCTTTTTAAGAGGGTACATATAAAATTGTGCTTTATTGGATATGTATTTGCAGCCCAGCCGAAGCCACGTCACCGGCATTCGAGGTGGACAGGTGGTGGAGGCCAGCCAGGTAGCATCGCGCGCGCGGGTCCCAGATGGCAGTCACGGTGGGCCCCTGCCTCTGACGACGCGGCTTTGCTTGTCGACGACTGCTTGACCCGTGGCGACTTTCTTCCTTCCGCCTGAAGCAACTAACTCCACCGGTCAATGCGGCCGATCCGTGCCTACTACGCTGCCCACTCCACATCGATGCAATTCGGTTCACACTGTCCATCGTCTCTCCCCTCGCTCAAAATAAGAAACTGATAAAAAGACTACCCATAAAATTGAATTTACCACAATTATTTGAGCGTATAAATAAATTAATTAAGTATTAGAGAATTATTTTTAAAAAATTTCTGAGAAATTAATTTTCAGAAAAATATAGATATAGCATCTTGAGAAGTGTACTCTTGATAGTCTAAATTATAGTGTCTTTTAAATATAGCAATCTAGTATAGCAAAATGTTATTTTTATCTCTAAAATATACATAATATCCTTAACTTTATTGTTCATTACTCTATTTAACTATTTATAGACTTACCTTACTCATCTGAGAAATGCATTATAACATTTTTATAATCTCGTTTATACATATATCGAAATATAAAAGTTCATGTGAAAGGGATGTGAGCACTATAACATCGGATCCCATCAAAATTTCGAAGTTGAGTGTGCTTGGATGAAAGTAGTGCTAGAATAGATGATCTCTTAGAAAATCCTCGTATTACATCTCCGTCATATGGTTTTTAATTAAAGTCAGACTCGTGTAGCTTTCTTCTTAAAAATAAAAGTTCACCAAGTTAACTAGGTTTATTATCAAAAGTAGTGTACTAGTATTTGGTATTTGGTAGGAATCTTTTCGAGATCATACTGTTTGTCTATAAATCGGGAGCGCTCGGTTTACGTAGGTACCTGGTACTAGCTAGCACAGTGTAAGCTAGTCGTAACCAACGTGGCTTGGGCTGCAAGAACGAGTGGCTGGCTGCCAGTTGACGGACACATGTGCACTGTTGCTTGTTGTGCTTTGTGCCGAGGTAAAGCAAACAAGAAAAAAAGGAGAAAATATAGCGAAACGACGTGGCTTCGCAAGGAAGAAGACGCAGCAGTGGCAGAAAGTGCAAGCGAGGGAGAGAAGTTGCACATGTGGCTGTGAGAGGGCTACTAGCTAGGCACGTCAATGTCTCCGTCCCTGTTTTTCACGGAAAATTTGGAAACAGTCAATTTTTTCAGCGTGGGTTTAACGGAGGGAAAATACGTAGCAGCAGATACAGCAGAAGGATATCAATGGATAGAATACCGCATGTACTATTTCTCTATACATGAATTTTTTCTTATACTCTACCCGCACGTATATTTAATAGCCAACGAATACTCATACACGATACATAACCATAGAAAGCAAACAAAACTACTACAGACTGCTGAGTTGGGATAATACGATGTTGACGGGAGGCAGGATAGCACCGGCGACATTGCGACAGAAACGCGACAAGTGGTGACGCCATAGGATAGAAGCAGGACCAGCAGCGCCGCGGGGAGGGGACAGGACCAGCGACAGTGGCGACATGTTGGAGTGGAAGGAGGCAAGTGGTAGCGAGTGCTTGAACAGTAGAGAGCAAGCGAAGACACGCGCTGGAGCATATATAGTGGGCAGGTGGTGGTACGTGCGGGTGAGCAAAATCGGGAGAGAGAGAGGAAAGGAACTAATGAGGTAGTAGGGTTTGTGTTGGGTTCTTGCTAGTTTTGGGTTTTTGGCATTTTGACCCAACTAAAATATTTAGGTGTATAGATAAACGAGTTTTATGTCTATACCAACTTACCTGATGGGTATGTTTTTTTCCCTATTTATATATCCGTGGGTGCCAAAATTTTTCTCATACATGTCCTCTAATAGACTAATTACTCATGAGTAAATAGGTATCGAGTACACATTAATATCTCTAGACAATATTGTCTAGTTCAACCATACTAGTATACATATTTTTAATATGGGAATATGACACTATCGGTACCTATTCCTCACGTGGGGGTGGAGAAAAAAAATGGTTACCCATTTCTCATGTGGATTTTCCATATCGAAATGCTTATCAATTCATAATTTTAACATTGTCATAAATAATTCATTTCTACCTTATTATTGAGAATTAATTTCTACCTTAAGTGTCTATTCTTGTTTTATAAATTAAAAAAATTTACTCTTTAAAATTATCTTTACCTGTCTCTTATGCATCACTTTAAAATACAAATTTTAAGTGATATTTTGTTATTTTACTCTTAACACTTATTTATCAAGTTTATTCAAAAACAAAGTCCTTTTGATGGAAATAGTATAAAACTATATACATTACTATAGAAAATAAGACTGATAAAAAAGATTATGATGCGCTGTTATTAAAAAAGATTAAGATTGAAAATAAGAGTGAGGGTATCGGAGTCGATCGGAAAGAAAATTTGATGTTTGATGCAATAAGCGCGTGGTACTATAAAAATATAACAAGTGCGTGCTAATATAAAAAAATTATATTGGAAAACCAATCTTAAATTTTAAAATTTAAATGATATAATTACTTTTATATTTGGGGACGAAAAGAGCAGCCAGGATGGCAGGTGGGACCGCGGCGTCAGGACGGCAGCGGCAGCGGGGGATGGGCCACCCCTCCCGCGGTCGCGCCGCGGAAGCCCCGAGCAGCGACGCGTTTTCTCTCCCGCTACACACCCAACCCACCGGCCACCGCCACGCGCACTCAGCCACCGCCCACCCGTTTATTTCCCGGCAGCCGGCCACGCTAGCCTAGCCTAGCCTTGTCTCCTCTACCCTGCTAGATTTTTAATAGGATTCAACTCGGTTAACGGTGCTCCTATATGTGTGATTGCATGCTAAAGCTGAAATTACAAACTGTTCAGTGACAGAGCTCGACTGAATATTAGGACTGCTCTGATCATTAAGAAACTAGACTTTGAGCTAAAAAACAATAATCCGTCTGATTCTAAATAAAAATCATCTTAGAATTGTGATTTGTGTACATGGATTAAGAAGCTAAATCAAGATTTATTTCCTACTATTAATTATGTATTGAAAAAGATAAGTGATTTATTTAGGAGAATTAGTATTTTTTTACAATGGCATACATGAAAGAAAAGATAAAAAATTATCTGAATGTTTTTAATGACTTATATTTAAAAAAGCATTAAAATGCTAAATAATATATATAAAAGGAATCGAAGGTTAGAGCAGGTTAAACTAGTACAACCTCGTTTCATATTTTAAGTTATTTGTTTTTTAAAGTCAAACTTCTTCAATTTTAGTTAAATTTAAATAAAAATATATAAATATTTATAATATTATATAAATACACTAGTAAAACATATTTAATGATTAATTTAATAAAACTAATTTGATATTATAATTATCAGTATATTATTTTATAAAATTTGTCGAAGTTGAAAAAATTGACTTTTTACATTATAAAACATAACTGAAAAAATTGACTTTTTACATTATAAAATATAACGGGGCTTGATTGGACGATTGGATGAGCTATAATCTGGTTGTGGACCATAAGCTGAACACACATAAACTAGCAATGAACACACATAAAAGTGAATGTGACCAGAGTCCAGAGACCACAATCCACGACGCCTTTACTCAGTATTGTTCTTGCTAGAACATATCATTCGGTGTTGACTCATAGAGTCAACTTTGGAGGTACGCCGCGGGTACGCCTACCATTTTGGCCACCTAAGCTGTCCCCTTCGTCTATAAAACCCACCGCCCTCTTACTCCTTACATTTCCCAACCACATCACCCACTCCAATCCAGCGAGCCGAGCAGGCGAAACATGGCGAACCGCTGCGCGAGCGTCGACGACACCTGGGCCCACCTCCCCGCGCCGGCGCCGAGCCCGTGGACGGCGCGTCCCACCTGGCTCTCCCCCGTCGGCGCCGCCTTCGAGGACGATGCGCTCACCGCCGCGCTCTGGGCCTCCATGTCGCCTCCAGTGGGCGCCACCGCCGCGGCCTCCTCCTCCGCCTCGTACTGCTCCGCCTCGCCGACGCCGTCATCCTCCACCACCACCACAACCACCTCCTCCGCCTCGGCGGAGATCCTCGCCATCTCTTCCGCGCGGCCAGGGAACGGCGGCGGACCGGCACGGGCGGTGCTGGCCGGGCCTACCGGCC
>KE373143.1:8306-43581 GCA_000418225.1 Zizania latifolia | reverse complement strand
CGCCGCCTTCGCCGCCGCCGCGTCATCGTCGACGCCCGCACCCCGGTTTGCCTCCGCGCCCGCGTGCGTGCTCCCGACGCTGGACACGTCCGCGTTCCTCCTCGACAGCGCTTCGCCGCAGCAGCAGCCGGAGCGGCCGAAGAACAAGCCCACCTTTGTATCCCCCACAATGGCCGCTTTCTCGGTGGCGGACGAGGCCTCGTCACTGCTGCAGGAGCTGGAGGCGATGGTGAGCGCGCCGCCGGCTATCGCGTCGGCCTTCCCCACCTTGGAGAGCTGGGGGATGATCTGAGTCTGACTCCAAGTTCTCTTTTTCCCCTTCGAAATCTCAGGGTTTTTTTCGTCCGTCCGATCCTCCGATCGGACGGCTGTGGATAATGCCTAGCCAGACGATGCTGTAGCATAGCAGCACTAGAAATCCTAGAGTTTTTTTTTCTCATGGTGTAATTATATTAGCTCGTTTTGTCCATGCCTTAATTTTCTTAATTAACGAGTTGATGCTGTTTAATTAACTCTTAAATCGTCACTAATCCAATCTAAGCATTGATCCTTAATCCAG
This sequence comes from Zizania latifolia, assembly GCA_000418225.1. NCBI lineage: Eukaryota > Viridiplantae > Streptophyta > Magnoliopsida > Poales > Poaceae > Zizania > Zizania latifolia. Next base: position 43,022 of record KE373143.1, on the reverse strand, counting down.
CCATTGATTTGAGCCACTCCACTACCTGCTGGGTGCTGGGTGCTGGTGTCAACGTCTTCAATGCGATAAGCCTTGCGTCTTTAGTTTTACGTCGCTAGCTGGTGCGTACCCACAAATAAAGCCGCAGGAGCGACTTTAACGTTGTTATTGTTTCTACCTCCACCACGTAACTATGTTCGACACGTTAGTACTCAATTCATAATTTTTAGAGCTTCAAATTTATCCTCATATAGCAATATAGTAATTATAAAAAATAATTTTTACTTTTAAATTAACCCTATTTTTTTTCGGTTTGATTACTTATTACTATTTCCAACCAGAGTCTATATTTATCCATCCCGGAAAGATTAGTATAATCTTATAAGTTATCTCTTCAATAGGTACGTTCAAAATCAAAAATATACATATGTTCATCAAAACTGGACGAAGCAAGTTGTATGAATAAATTGACTGAAGTGTCGTTATTAATCAAGCTCTGATGTCCAGGTAAGCTAGTAATGATGGTCTGACTTCTAGGGAAACTAATTTGTTGGATATATATATATTAATTGCAGATACATTGATAAAAGAAAATAAGCTAAAAATAAAATATTTTTGTAAATAAATTTTAAATACTAAAAATAAAAATAAATATTTTTTATATAATGTGATGAAACTGAAAGGGCAATGTGAAACCCAGCTTTGGCAAAAAAAAAAAAAAACAGCCATAGCTTCCATCTCACACAAGAGAAAAAAAGATTAAAGACTACTTGGTAGTTCCCTTTTCAGACATTGTAATAACCCAGATCTGTTGCATTGGAATTTGGAAGAGCCTAAACATACAACTAAACACGTATATGTAATACCCCACTTATTTTCCAGCGGAGAATTCTGGTCTAGTATGAGATTACAAGGATCAAAACAAATGTTTTATTCAGATCAAACGCATTACAACAAATTACGACCTGAACAGTGGTATGCACATAGCACATTAGTTTGTATGTATGTACGAAAAGTCGATATAACTTCTACTTATTTCCCTTCTGTACTTTGACCTTCTCAATTGATTCCATCGCATCCTCAAATGATTTCTGCACATTATTGATGACAGACTAAGTTCATTACATCAGTAATAATAGAGAATGAATGAAACATTTGGCAGGGAGAACATAGTACAAATGGCCCTGTAGGCCTGTACTGATTTCTGCAGAACATGATGTATAACTACCTGCCTTCTCCCACGGTTCTAATCATTCAGCTGTCCTAAAACTTACCAAAGAGACAGCTCACTCCAACCTAACAAAACTCAAGCATCTCTGAGATGCTTGACAAACATGTTATCTATGGCAGGATATCGCATCCCACATTTGCACTGAACAGTTTGCACATTTTAGAATTCCAATCATTATTAGTGCATCCTTGTCATTTACTCATTGCAACAGAAAATACCACCCAACCAACAGGTGAAAAAGAACGGAGTTTCTGTGGTTTGAAATTTTATATCTGAATAAGTCATCCGATTACTGTCCCTTTTACTTAGTAAACACATTTGTCTCCATTTTTCTCAACCTCCCAGAGTATGCTTATGAAAATTTCTAATCCCTCCTTTTTTACTTTCATTCAGCTCAAATTTCACCAGTAACAATGAAATCAACAAGCTAATTGCATGCCTGCCATCACATCCTCATGGACAACAATGTGCATGTTGGCTATTGGCTAGAACTCAACGATGATCTCATGAACACAGAGAGTATTTTCGCTGCAAAGAACCAGCATCATTTTCTGTTGTTCTCTTCTCATTTTATTTGGATCAACCAAGAACGTGAGCCCGGCCATTTCACCACAAACAGCAAGGGGTCCGCACCCACGATACGCAACTCGCACACGACATGCATGGCTTCCACGAAGCTAACTCCATGCAGAATACTCAGCATTCCTCTAACAGTGAGGCTGCCCACTACTTATTAACAAACCAACTCAACGCTAAGCAAAGTTAACTAGATTAACTAACATGCAAAGTAACTACTATATTCAATAGCTAGTGGGGGTTTGATCGATATATCAACAAAGTAAAAAATAGGGAGTCAACTGAATGGAAAAATATTTAAGAAACAATATGCAAGGTGCTAACAATAAAATAGGACAAGTTAATGAGGTCATACTCACCCCAGAATTATTCATCTTCCAGATTTCTAAAATACTTCCATCAAGAAAAGCTGCTCCAGTCAGCAGTATGCTGCAGTACAGAGTTGTTGTCATGAGCCAACAATCTCAAACTATAAAATGCTGTCAAATTTCAAATACTGAAAGATTTCCGTTAGTAGAAGTATAGAAAAAAAAGGGGCTGTCTGGTTTACTCCCAAAACTAACCATGCCAAATTGTGGCGGCACCAAAATTTGGCAAGGATATTGCCACAAGTTCTCTTCTATACAAAAATTTGGTACTCCCTCCAATATAGAAATACAAGACGTTTTGGCTTTCTACTGGAGTTACATAAAACATGTCGTTTTCAATTTTAAGGTGCTTTTCTTCCTGTTCTGCCCTTGGTTGCATGCGGGCGTAGTGTTCTAAAAGTCAGCGCTAGGATCCGGCGGCAGGGGCCACATGCGGCCCAGATCTGACGGCGGGAGCAACGCGTGGCCCAGATCCAACGTAGATCTCCACGGTGATGGCGGCACGCAGAACATTGGCGAGTGCAGCCTCACGCAAGCGGAAGACGGGAAGAGGAGGTGCAGCCAGTGCGGGACATCGGCGAGTGCGGCCGGCGCGGGACATCGATGAGCGTGAGGCGAAGGCGGGAAGAGGAGGCGCTCGTGCCCTTGTGCATTTGCTTGAACAGAGGATAGAGAAGGGGAGGGGAACGCCAGGATGGAGAAAACAGAGGAGGAGAGGAACAGAAGGGAAGGGGTAGAGAGGGGATGAGCCACATGAAAACAAGAGAAAGAGGAATACCTAGGCCCTTCTAGACGCTAGGCGTCGGGTCACCGCCTGACTAGCGCCTAGCAGCTACTTGAACACTATGCGGGCGCCATTTAATTTGTCACTTCATCTCTTGTGCGTGCGTTACTTCCAGCATGCATGCAACAGCTGGCCGTCTCCTCAGTAAAGAAAAAGCAAAAGACTATGCGTGCCATGCAGGCCTCCACGCGAGCATGCATGCAGCAGCTGGTTGTCTCCTCGGCGCAAGTTCACGTTAGTAACCAGTCAGATAGGAGGAGATTATTGAATACAAGAGATTTTGCATGCTATTTAATATGGGCAAACAAGCAAAAATACCTCCTAATTAATCACTCTTTGATATCTGAAATCATGTCCTAAACGACTTGTATTTCTATACCGGAGGGAGTAATTATAGAAAGTTCTTCCCTAAACATTAAACAAAAGATTTGGAAAGGCATTGAACCAAACACATTCATCTACAATTTAGATTGTGTTCTTCCCTATTCTTGTGAATTTCTTCGATTGTTTGTAGGAGCAATAATCTTCGTGATTAGGTCGGCTATGTGAGTGTGGTTGATAACAACAAGACGTGCGGGTGTAGCGATTGCGGGGTGACGATCCGCTGATTGGAAGCCTCAAAACGTCAACATCCATATGTCGCCAAATTGAACCTATCAGAAGATCAGGCACCTATCCACAACATACTTACTAACATTACTTTCTCAACAGACAAAATTTACAACATAAGAATGGCAATACATGAGATTGAGAACACATTAAAATTCAAACTGCACGGATGAAATTGACGTAACAAACAACCGTTGGAAGAGAGACTGCTCAACAGAAATCATGCAATTTCTAATTGTATTCAATAAACCTTTGTTTGTACTATGCAACATTTACAAATTTGGTTTCTATTTTGATCTCGGCCAGACATTCATAAACATCCTATGTTGTAGTAATCATGCAAATGCAATAGCTTTTTCTCCCATGATTCCCCATGAAAAAGCTAACAAGCTGATGGATCAGACAAACAATCACGCAATGGCGCAGCATAGCAACCCAATGAAGAAAAGTATCGAGCATATTTAGCAGCTTACCTGGCGAAGCCCAGATTGATAAGGAACCCCCGCCGCGTGACCGCCTTCAACAACAAGTCCCAATCGAATCTCGCCGAGGCGGAACCTTCTCCCCCCGGAGGAGGCCGGCGCCAGGAACCACCGCCGTGTCTGTGGCCATAGCCATACCCGTAGCCATACGAGGCCGACGAGGAGGAGGAGGAGGAGGTCCAGGCCGAGGAGGAGGCGCGGGTGTAGGAGGAGGAAGAGCCGGGGGAGCGGAGGCGGAGGTCGTACTCGGCGCGGAGGCGATCGTCGGAGAGGACCTGGTACGCGTCGGACGCCATCCGGAAGCGGCGCGCGGCGTCGGCGCGGGCGGCCGCGTCGGCAGAGTGGGCGTGGCGGTCCGGGTGGTCGCGGAGAGCGCGGCGGCGGAAGGCGGCCTTGATGTCGGCCTTGGTGGCGTCGCGCCGCAGCCCCAGCGTCCGGTAGTGGTCTCCCATCGCCACCTCGCGGCGACCGCAGCAGCAGCCGTCAGGATTTCGCCGACCGGCGGATCGCGCGAGGTGGGAGGACTGGAGGAGGCAATGGACTAATGGAGCGCGACGACGGCAGCGTGGCCTCTCTGCCCGCCTCGCTTTTATTTTTTTGGGCCTTCTAAGCCCAGTAGGCAGTCTTGTGATGATGGGAAAATGGATTTGTTTCGGACCATGTCCCAGTTCCACACGAAATTGGGAAACCTATTCTCAGTAATAGATCCTGTGGCATCTATTAATAAATCGTTTAATTTTAAAGTCAAACTTTATAAATTTGACCAAATTTAAATAAAAGTATATTAATAGTTATAATATCAAATAAATACATTGTTAAAATATATTTAATGATTGATTTAATAAAACTAATTTGATATTGTAATTAATAGTATATTTTTTATAAAAGTGGCCAAAGTTAAATAAGTTTGATTTTAAAAAATCAAACGAATTTATATTATATAATAATAGAGAGAGTAAGAAAGATAATTACACTCATGTGGGTGCATGCTAGCATATGTCTAAATAAGATTAGAGGCCTAGTCGCTCTGAACACTAAATACACTCATGTGTATATGTACTACTTCCGGAAATGAATCCTAAGAAAAACATGTACACACGTGCATAACATTTTTTAACGATCTTACACTTTATACAATCTACTTCTACTAATCAAGATAAAAAATCATTTTAACCCATAAATAAAAGAAAATTAATGGTTAGAATTAATTTCGTGACCTAGATTCAACCGTCAGGTCATTCCTCTCATTCTCCTAACCGCCACTACACCGCTAGCTCCTTTCTCTACGTCAGGGCCTTCCCTCAAGCTAGGGACAAAAATGGATCGGATACAAACAAATATTAGTGATATCATATTATTTTCATATTATTTTCGGATTCGGATACTCCGGATACGGATACTATCGAATATAAATACAGAGCGAATACAGATCGAATACGAATACGGTTATGTATTTTTATCGGAACAAGAAAAATATCTGGTAGATAACAAATGTTCTCTAAATTTAGAAATTTTTGAATTTCAAAATATTTCAAAAGATCCTCTTCTTTCTAAAATTCTAAAAAAATAGATTTTTAAACCTTCAAAATCCCCTAAACCTCGTAATTTCTAAACAGAAAATATTTTTTATTTTTCTATTTTTTCTCTCTTCTCTTTTTTCTTCCTCTTTGCCTTTTTCTCTTTCTTCTCTTTTTTCTTCCCCTTCTCCCTTTCTCTTTCTTCCCTCTTTCCTCTCCTTCCTTTCCTTTCGTTCTCCTGCTCGCAGCTAGGTGCGCGAGTCGCCACCCAGGGGCGCTGGCAACGCGACGCAGGGGCGCCGATAGCACGACTGGCCACATGACGCAGGGGCACCAGCTGAGGCGGGGCTGGGCGGGGCGTAGGGTCGAACAGTGCACAGAGCGGGGTACCGGTCGGTGGCGTGCGACGCAGGCAACTAGGGTGGGGCGTGTGCGGCGGCACGTTGGTTGGACTGAGGCCATGCGGGCGAGGCGGGCGCCGGTGGTGGCCACGATGGTGGCTAGGGTGGTGGTCGGAGTGGGGCGTGGCACTGGCTAGTGCAAGGCGGCCGAGCCGGTGTAGGGTGGGATGGCCTAGGGGTAGGACAGTGGTGGGTCGGCTGCTCTAGGTCTGATGGGCTTTTTATTCCAGATAATCTAAATAGGAGTTATTCGGATTATTCGAATCTAAATCCACCAGATACCAGCGATATCATATTCATTTCTGTATAAAAAAAATCTAAATATGAATCCATATCCAAAAAAATCTGGATCCGAATCCTTTTTCTAGATTCGGATGGAAACTTTCCAAATCACTTTTTTCCCTACTCTAGCTCATGGATGGATGGGGCCATACGAGGCCAATACCATCCTTTGGCGTCACCACTACCACCAGCTAGCCCTCACGTTGCAAGGCTGCTATCACTCGCTAAGTGTACAATCAAAGCTTCAACATAATTCACATAACTATCGTAAGTAAATTAGTTACTATAATTTTTGACAATATCACCAATCAATATCGTCTGACCACTATTTGGTGATCGATGGTCTACTGGTTTAGTGAACCGAGCCTTGGCTGCCACTATAGATGGTCATATGGGTCACCTAGTCTGGCCCAGCATAGGCCGAAGGTTGACACTACCAGCTAGGGGTGGGCCTGACATAGCACGATTGTGCCTTTGGGCCATGCCATGCTAGCCCACGTTGTTAGCATTATGCCCTAAAGGCAATATGGAGATGTTGCATGTGGCATACTATGTTTATAAAATAAAGTTATTTTATTTCTTAAAATAGAAACCACCATTATGGATCAATGAGTACGTGACTCATTCATGAGACTCGTAATGTAACCATTTCTAAATAATACCTGATCGAATATAGGTCATATATAGAACAGATATGACTGAGATCAGCATGTGTATTGATTGATGATCATGTCTCATGGATCATGGGTATATAGATACTAAATTAATAACATGGACGCATGTTAGATAGACCCACTATGAGACACTGTTGAGATTCCATATATCATCAGTTGGTCTCAGTAGTATTTATGTAAAGTCCTTATACCTAAGATCATCATAGTTCTTAACATATGTAGTAGCTTACTTTGAGTCTACCAAACGTTATTCTGTAACTGGGTAGTTATAAAATTAGTCTTTGGGTATGCTATGAAATATGTAATGAGATGTGAATGATCAAGATATAATTTGTCCCTTCTTATGGGAGAGATATATCTGGGCCTCTCGATGTAATGGATTATAGAAGTGCATGGCCATGCCGACGTGATTAAGGAGTTAATTACAGGAGATCGAGAGAGAGATTGAGCTATTGAAAGGATGACACAAGTCTCACCTTATGCTCGATCAATATCGTGAGGCAAAGGGATTTATACATGAGGAGCATTACAAGGTTCAGCCGATATGATCTTTACGCATACTTGGGTTAATATGTTTTGTTAGAGGCCGCTGTTAATAGAGTTTTAGAAAGGAGTTTCCATATGTTAACTGAGCTATACGTGAACCTACAGGGTCACACACTTAATGGGTTAGAAGATTGGATTCGAATATGATTCAAATTAGGCTCGATTTAGATAGAGATCCAAACGATTTAGATACAGATCCGAATAGATCAGATAGAGATCCGAGTAGAGTCCTGGTTGGGCTCGGATGAGACCAAGCTAGGACGTCTATAAATATGAGGGCGAGGGCTCATATAGGGTATGTCTCTTGGTGCGTGCTAATCTGTTAGCCACCGTGAAACCCTAGTCACCATTGTCTCTCCCGAGCCCGACCACCTGGCTGATCGCCCGAGTGCTAGTACACTTCGGATCAGTTTTTCACCCCTAGATGTATGGATACCAGTAGAGGCGTCGCTTTACTGCTACGCTCATTGGCATCAGCACCGCTGATTGGATCGGCGCTATCATTGGCTCATGGGAGTTCGAGCGAAGGCTTCCCGAGGACATTGATCGGCTTCTCGAGGACGTTGATTGGCTTCCCGATGACAACTCCTAACCACATTGATTGACTTCTCGACCACATCAGCGCGCGTGTGTTGGATTGCTTCGCTACTTCAACACTTCTTCCGCTGCTATGCGCGTTTAGTGGTAACGATCTATTGTCCCTCTCTTAGCAAGATTACCTGGTGTGCACGATATAAATTTTTGTTTTTAGCTAGCGTAGCCTCCACGTAGATTGTGATCTAAATTAGTGCATATAGTTGATATGCGGTTGTAGTAGATTGGATCTATTACAGTCTAGGTCAATCGGTTCATGTGATGGATTGAGTGGTAGCACAGGTTGATGAGATCAATCGGTTAAAGGGGTAGTTGTAGATCAGATCATAACACACTTGAATCGTAATATGTTATTGTATCGGATACAAACACACATCGTGATCCGAGTAGGTTAAGGATCTGATTGCCTCGGCCGATGGCTGGTCGGGCTCACCGATTGCAGACCTGTTGGTGGTCAGGTTTCCCAACTGCCGACTCGCTTGCCGATCGGATTCCCGACTGCTGACCAGTGCGCTGACAACCTAAAATAAATGGAAAAGTCTAGCTTTCTGAGATAGTCTCGGATTGGGGTAATTTGATTGTCCTGAGTGGTTTTTCCATAGCGATTCATAGATGGGATATGTGGTTTTTCCATAGCGTCTTCCCCCTCAACCCCCACCCGTTAATTGGCTAGCGGGATTGCCGTGTGTACCCCCTTATATAGCGTTATGGGTTCATATCGTTAGGTAGAATACGATTCTACGTCTGTTTTTTTTGTAGAGAATGATGTGAATAGTATGGCCTTATGTGATTTATAAGAGATGTATGTGATGCATGTAACTCTTATACTTGGCTTGCATATCATGAATTTCAGCTATTAGATAGCTGACTCTGCTGTATTTGCCGACCTACGTGTCGACTTAGATGCTTGAATCAATAGTTGTAATCTTCATTTTCTTGCTATTATAGTAGTAGTCTAGACTTAAATTTACAGGATTTTAAGCATGGTTGTCTGAAGGAACGATGTGGTGGATGGAGATCGTCTGCATCAATATGGAGATAGAGATCACCATTTGATTAGGCCATACGACTTCACAGTTGAATATGTTTATCTGTGATGTTTACTATCTTACTTTTAAGAAATGTCATATGTGATATGCTACCGTGGTAGGATAGAATCCCTCAAGAAAAATTAAGTATTCATGCCTTTCCAATTGCTGCACCTAACATGGTAGTGATCATTGTTTAGTGGGTCTGCCAAAGCAGAGTACTGATAATTATCATTGCTAGTTGGGATAGATGTCGGACATCTATATGCGGAAGCTTGGTTTGCTTAATAAGGTTATCAAAACGGTTTTGGACCTTAGGACATAGGTTGGGGTAGAGCATGGTGATGCTAACCCAACAAACATGAGTCACATAGAGATGTGATTAGCAAGGTGTTGCTTACCCATATCACTAGTTTTCTAGCAGTGATGCTAAAGCTCACTAGGAATTAGTAAAATGTAGATCTTGACCCACTATGTAACCTAGATGGATGTTTTAATTTTCATATAACATAGTGAAAGAATCTTTTGTTAAATAGTTTAATGAAAGATTAACATAAACATAGGTGCTAAACTTTGCATATTTTATGTTGTACATCATGTCAGCCTCTACCACGTCTATTTCTTTTAATTTGCGATCAATCCTTGAGAAAGAAAAGCTTAATGTAACCAACTTTATGGATTAGAATAGAAATTTGAGAATTGTTCTCAAACAAGAAAGAAAAGAGTATGTTCTTGAAAGTCCCTACTCTGATGACTTGCCTGATAATGCTACTACGGCTGTACGGCGTGCTTATGAGAAGCACACTAATGCTGTCCTTGATGTGAGCTATCTCATGCTTGCCATAATATCCTCTTAGCTTCAGAAGCAATATGAGAACACAGATGCTTACAATATTATTGTGAGTCTACGTGACATATTTGAGAACCAAGCAAGGGTTGAGAGGTTCAACACCTCAAAGTCCTTATTTGCGTGCATGCTTATTGAAGGGAATCCTATTAGCCCCCATGTTATAAAGATGATTGGCTATATTGAGTGTCTCAAAAAACTTGGTTTTTCTCTTAGCCAAGAGTTAGCTACTGATCTGATTCTTCGATCCCTGTCATCAAGTTTTGAACCATTCATATTGAATTATCATATGAATAGCATAGACAAAACTTTGATGGAACTGCATGGGATGCTGAAAACTGTCGAGGAAAGCATTAAGAAAAACAACAATCATGTGATGATATTGTAGAAAGGAAAGAAACAGCCCCATGTCAAGAAATGTGCGGTTAAGAGGAAGTTGACTCTCGATGAGATCGTGAGCAATCCCAAGACCCAAAAAGGACAAGAAAGGGGTGGCTCAATATGCAGTATGCTTTTACTGTAAGGAGCCAGGTCATTGAAAGAAGAACTGCAAGAAGTACTTGAAAAATCTCAAGAAGGAAAGTACGACTTCTACTTTAGGTATAAATGTTATAGAAATCAATCTTACTACTTCATCTACTAATTCTTGGGTATTTGATACTGGATCAGTTGCTCACATTTACAAGTCATTATAGGGGTTGAGAAGAAGTAGAAGTTTGATCAGAGGCAAAGTGGATCTTCACGTGGGCAATGGAGCAAGAGTTGCTACGGTTGCTGTCGGCACCATGCCATTGTCTCCACCTTTATGATTAGTTTTAGAATTAAGTAATTGTTATTGTGTTTCATCTCTATCTAAGAACGTTATATCTGCTTCATGTTTGCAAGTAGAAGGTTATGACTTTAAATCCATGAATAATGGTTGTTCACTTTATTTCAAAGAAATGTTCTATTGTCATATTCCATTAGTGAATGAATTATATGTTTTAAATCCTGAAGAATCTCCTGTCTATAACCTTAATACAAAAAGGCAATGTCTTAATGATTTGAATCCCAATTTATTTGGTATTGTCGCTTAGGCCACATAAATGAGAGGCGCATGGAGAAGCTCCATAAAGTGACTTATTGGGACTCATACATACTGATGTGTGTGGACCAATGAGCTCAATAGTCAAAGGTGGTTTTTAGTACTTCATAACATTTACCGACGAATTTAGTAGATATGTGTATATCTATCTAATGAGACATAAGTCCGAGTCCTTTGAAAAGTTTAAAGAATTTTAGAATAAAGTATAAAACCATTTAGACAAGATAATCAAGTTTCTGCAATCGGATTGTGAAGGAGAATACTTGAGCCTTGAGTTTAGTAATCATTCAAAGGATTATGGAATTGTTCCACAATTGACTCCACCGAAAACACCTCAGTGGAATGGGATCTCCGAGCGGAGAAATCGCACCTTATTTGATATGGTCCGATCAATGATGAGCCAGTGCGATCTTCCATTATCTTTCTAGGGATAAGCTCTTGAAACCACCACTTTCACACTAAACAGAGTTCCATCAAAGTCAGTGAAGAAAACACCATATGAGATATGGACATGACAACGTCCTAGTTTGTCATTTATTAAGGTTTGGGGATGCGAGGCTTATGTAAAGCATTTATAATCCAACAAGCTCACTTCTAAGTCTGACAAATGCTTCTTTATCAGGTATCCTAAGAAAAATAAAGGATATTACTTCTATAATGAAGAACAAGGCAAAGTTTTTGTCGCTCGATATGGTGTATTCTTGGAGATAGAGTTTCTCTCAAGAAGGGTGAGTGGGAGCTCGGTGCATCTCGAAGATGTTCGAGAAACACCTTAAAATGTTTTGACTCCCACATAACTACAACAAGATAATCAAAGTGTTGAGGAACCTGTTGTAAATACACCAGCACCACGTAGGTCAGAGAGGGTATAGTATGCACCTGAGAGGTTCATGTTCTTGACCACTAAGGAAAGGGATATATTGTTGTTGGACAATAATGAGCCCAAGACCTATGAAGAAGCCATGAGATCCGAAATTGAATTCATGCATAGCAATCAAGTTTGGAACTTGGTTGATCCACCTGATGGTGTAAAAACCATCGAGTGTAAATGGATTTTCAAGAAGAAGATAGACATAAATGGAAATATTTACATATATAAAGCATGATTGGTGGCAAAAGGTTTTAAATAAATTCAAGGTGTCGACTAGGATGAAAACGGAGCGAAAAGTTTCCGTCCGTTCTAGAAAAAAAACGTAAACGGAGAGGCTTATACGGATGCGGAAATATATTTTTTCGGAACGGAAACGGATACATAATTTTTTGTTAGGAAACGAAAACAGAAACAATACGACGATTTCTGCCGGAAACGGATACGGCAGCGGATATTCTGCCTAAGAAATACGTAATTTTTCCGCTTTCATCAGCCCAGTCTCCTTTTCCTATTCATGCCACAGCCCAAGGCCCATGAAAGAACACCCAAGTCTGCCATCCGCTGCTAGGCCGCTGGTTGCTTCGCCGCATGCCGCCACGTAGTACTATAGCAGGCTTTCGGTGACCGCAGCAGCCAGCAGGCATCAACAAGCAGCCAGCGCCCATCATCCATTCGTGAGCTCTGCAAAGAAATTTGTATCAACTATTAGATTAAAAAAATAGCCAACCCTGTGCATATAAATATGGGTGCAAATACTAAGAGACATTCTTTTCAGTTTATTTGTTGGATTATTGTTGTATTACTTTTACGGCCAACCCTTGGGACTCTGGAAGCACCACTCGCTGCCCGCTCTTTAATTGTTATATAAGTTGTTTGATGTTTTGCTTTGATTATAAGAAATATATTATATGTTAATTGGCTAACTGCTATGTAGATGAACGAAGGAATGATGAAAGTAGAAACAAATGAGTTATTTTCATAATTATCTTTATAACTTTTAACTATTTTTATTTAGAAACTATATGTTATGATTTATGAGTTGATATTTGATACTATGTATTTTGACATATATTCGATCCGTATCTATATCCGCTCCTTATTCAATCCGTATTCATTTCCGGTACTATCCGCTTCCGTTTTCGTTTCCAAAATATCCGCTTTCATTTCTGTTTTCGTTAAAAAATAAGGAAACAGATATGGTAACACCCATTTTCGTCCGTTTTCATCTCTAGTGTTGACTATGATGAAATCTTCTCGCCTGTTGCAATGCTAAAGTCTATTCAGATCATTCTAGCGATTGCTGCATATTTTAATTATGAAATATGGTAGATGGATGTTAAAATAACTTTCCTTAACGGAAACTTGAGTGAGGATGTGTACATGACACAACCAACTGGTTTTGTCGATCCACAACCACCTGAAAAAGTATACAAACTGCAAAAAACTATTGATGGGTTAAAGCAGATATCTTAGAGTTAGAATATTCGTTTTGATGATGTGATTAAAGGGTTTGGTTTCATCAAAAACGAAAAAGAGCCTTGTGTTTACAAGAAGGCTAGTGGGAGCGTGCTTGTATTTCTGATCTTATATGTAGATGACATATTGTTGATCAGAAATGATATACCTATGCTAGAGTCTGTTAAGTCTTCATTAAAAAATAGTTTCTCTGTGAAGGACTTAGAAGAAATAGCATATATTCTGGGTATCAAGATCTATAGAGATAGATCAAGGAGGCTAATTAGATTAAGCCATGATACATATATTGACAAGGTGTTGAAGATGTTCAACTTGCTGGATTCCAAGAAAGATTTTCTACCCATGTCACTTGGGATAAATCTCAGTAAGACTCAGTGTTCGAGAACACTTGATGAGCGAGATAGGATGACTGTGATTCCATATACTTCGGCAATTGGATCCATTATGTATGCCATAGTTTATACATGCCTAGACGTCTCTTATGCTATGAGTGTTACGAGCAGATACTAATCAGATCCAGGCGAAAGTCACTGGATAACAATAAACAACATCTTAAAGTATTTGAGAAGAACTAAAGATGTATTCCTAGTCTATGGAGGTAAGGAAAGCTTTCAAACCGATAAGGATGACTATAGATCATAATCTGGATTCGTTTTATGCCTCAATGGTGGAGCGATGAGTTAGAAGAGTTCTAAGCAAGAGATAGTAGCTGATTCTACAACAGAAACCGAGTACATAGCAGCTTCAGAAGCTGCAAAGGAAGCTATTTGGATCAAGAAATTTGTTTCTGAGCTTTATGTGATGTCTATTGCCTCCAGCCTGATAGACCTCTATTGTGATAATAGTGAGACTATTGCACAAGCTAAGGAGCCTAGATGGAGGGCGGGGTGCCCGATCTTCAGTCAGGTGGATGATAAACAATGATTGGTGGAAATGCGACACACACGATCCTGCTTTCGATCCACGAGATCGAACCCTGCAATTGCAACACCACTTCTCCTCTGGTTATCAATCAAGCACATAGCTTGATTGATCTCGCCATGAAGGCTAATCATTGCCTGCGAATTGAAGAAAACAAGCAAGAACGCAGAAAACGCAATCGAACGGAAATTCTATTGGAATTTGTGAGTTGGGGTTCACCTACAAGACCGGCGGCGTGGCGGCTATCAAAGCAACCTGTAAAATAAACAAAAAACCCTAAATGGCTATAGAAACAACTTATATAGTATTTCCGGACGCACCTCTAATGGGCTCAACTAGATACACGGCCCAATGGCCCAATAATGCAGAAAACAGCATGCTGACAGATTCTAGACGTCAACTTATTTCGATGATTCCTGTTGATCCAGAAGGATTTTTTACATGAAACTAGTGCTATTGGAAATGTGCCGAAGTTAGCTTTCCATGCATGATAGAACGTCAAAAATTGAGTTTGTATGTGGCCTGGACGATTATTTTAGTGCACGCTACTCCTGAAATTCGAGTTGGACTCGAGCTAGAGTTGAATTGGACTTCTAACTCGACGTGGACGTCCTCATTGGTTCTTCTTCAACTCTTTACTTGTCTCCATGTACTTTTTTATCATCTCCATGATTCCTAATAATAATATCATCCTTAGGTAGCAATTTATTCTTAAGATTATACAAAGAGGTACTTAAGAACGAGTTCACCTGGAGATATAATCGTCGTACTTGAGCTCGGGTGATTGGATCTTGCACAGATACTTGAGGGGTGTCATGTGTATCTATAGGAGTGATGTCCTCATCATCTCCCCCCTCTTGAAATAGAGTCATCCTCGACTTAAACTCATCTTCCGCTCTCATGGATGGTTTTAATTCTGCAATGTTAAATGTGGGACTAACCCAAAACTCCGGAGGCAATTCAAGTTTATAGTCATGTAACTCGACGGAAGATAAAAGTTCAGGAGGCAAGTCAAGTTTATAACCATATAGCTCAACATGAGATAAATACTTAGTGATAACAGGAGACAAAGTATAAACTATATTAGTAAGAGAAAAAGAAGTAGTTTCACAAATCACAGCATATCACACATCTTGATTATTAATTTTAGCATGATTAGTTTTATGTGCAAGGATAGCAGAATTTTTTAATTTGATTTCTTGCAGATTTTCAGATCGAATGTCAAGTTGTTTGCTCTCATTGGCAGCCGTCTCGATATCATCTTTAATAATTTCATCGGCAGTTAAAGGTAACGAAGTAACTTTCATGTGCTCATGCACAAGAGTATAGTTATTAGTCCTATCATGGTGAAGTGCATCATTATCAAATTGCAAAGGGCGTTCCATGATTGCAGTTGATGAGGCAACCTCAACGAGTACCTGTAATGACTATTTACCTGACTCCTCAGCTCGTGTGGAGGTGGAAGGCCGTGTGCTCGCTGGTGTTGATGCAGGTGCATGTGCAGGCGCATGACGAACGCTTGAAGAAGAAGAATGCTTGGTCGGTGCTGGTACGCTTATCACTCGTGGCAGATAGGAGTTTCTTGCCCTGTGTCGATGTTTCTGCAATTCTTTCTTTGCATGCATAACAAGATGGAACAAACGGTGAAGAGTATTAAATTCTTTATAATAAACGATATGTTGAATCTCATGACTCAATCCATCATAGAAGCGACAAATCATGTCCTCTGTGGCCTTCTCAACACCACAACAGATCATGCCCTTTCAAAAGGTCATGCCCTTCCAAAGCTCTGCATAATACTCTCTCACTGACATGTTAACTTGAACCAAGCATTGTAGTTTCTTACGCAATTCACGTTGATCAAAAAGAGAGACAAACCTACTACGCGTAGCTTCTTTTAATCTATCCCATGTAACAGGTTGCAATTTAAGTTCACTTAGCTCTTTCCACTAGATTTTAGCACAATCTTTAAATTCACTAGTTGCTTGTTTAACTCTATGTTGTTCAGGAACTAGATATAAGTTAAATTTATGCTTTATGGTCATATTCCAATCTAGGTATTTTTCAGCACCATATTTATCATGAAAAGATGGGATGGTAAACTTAATTTTCATAGAAGAATCATCGTTACCTCGATTATAATTGGCATTATCTCCCATACTTGCTTGGTTACGACGAAGGTATTGGCGTAGGTATTGCTCGTCGTCCTCTTGCTCGCCATAGTCTCTTCGAGGCTAAGGGTTGGTCTCCCATTCTTCCATCCTCCAGGATAGAGTTTACAGACGAGCAAGGGCATCAGCGAGTGCTCTCTTGGAGTTTCCTGTCATGATTATTAGAAATAAAAAATACAAAAAAATATTATCCCTATCAACTAGTAGGTAGGAAAAGGTGGGATCACTCTCACTTAAGCGTTTTACCACATTCTTGCAAGGATCTTACCTTCGTAGGTCAGTGGATGGTACAATCTTGGTTGGTCGGTGACTCTAAGAGGTAGTGGAACAGCGATTGCAAGAACCCAAGCTACATTGACCAGAAGTATATATGTGGAGTCTAGGAGGTTAAACACAAATGATCTACATACTGGAACACGATTTAGAAACAGATAGTAATATTAAATAAGTGTCCAGAGTACTCGTACTAATTGCTTGTCTGAATGTGATCCCTATAGCAACAAGACTTATATAAGATAGTGGTTAAGGCTCAAAGAATGGCTTATGAAGGTGACAAAATTCAGCACAAATAGCACAAAAACAGCGTAAGACAGCACTACTCAGAACGCATATATCCTCTTGATCAACTCTATGTGCTCTTTTTTGATAATTTCTTTTTTTTAACTCTTTTTTGTATTCTTTTTTTGACACTTCTATTTTTTACCAGGAACACACAGAAGACAAACCAAGAAGATGCGATACAATTTTACTGCAAAGAAGTGCTATGTAGACGAACAAAGATGTGCTAGAAAATTTGTGCAGAAAACTTCAGGGCTGGAAAACTCGATCTTCCAGGCCAAATTTGGGAAAAATAAAATCAGCAAACCTAATAAGGCTAGGGAAATTTGGACCTAACTTTCTCTGTGGATCTCTGAGATATACTTATTTGCCTGATTCTGAGTTTGTATGCAAAAGTTATGATTGTTTTATTGCATGCAGTTTGAATCAGGGTTTATAGGTTCTAGTTTGCACGTGAATTGCAAACCGAAGGGGATCTATGGGTGGCGGCAGGTGTCAAGAGTTTAGGTAGGGTGATTAGAATATTAACCAGCAACCAGACTTGACTTTGGACACAATCTCAATACTACGGACTCTGAAACTGAAACATGCAAAGGCTAGGGATGGTCTCAGACAGGGGAAAACCTACAACTACCATTTTGTGGCTTTTTCATGGACTGTGGGATAAATATGAAATTAATCTAATCTAAGATACAAGAACCCAATAGTAAATCGAGCTCTGATACCAACTAATGGAGGGTGGGGTGCCCGATCTTCCGTCAGGCGGATGATAAACAACGATTGGTGGAAACACGACACACACGATCCGGCTTCTGATCCACGAGATTGAATCGCTGCAATCGCAGCACCACTTCTCCTCTGATTATCAACTAAGCACAACCTGATTGACCTCACTACGAAGGCTAATCCTTGTCTGTAAATCGAAGAACATAAGCAAGAAAGGCAGAAAACGCAATTGAACAGAAATTCTATTGGAATCTGCGAATTGGGGTTTACTTATAAGACCAGTGGCACAGCGGCTATCAAAGTAACATGTAAAATAAACCCAAAAACCATAGATGGCTATACAAACAACTTATATAGTAGTTCTAGACGTGCCCCTAATGGGCTTAACTGGATACACGGCCCAAAGGCCCAATAACGCAGAAAACAGCATGTTGATAGATTCTAGTTGTTAATTTGTTTTGATGATTTTTATTGATCCAAAAGGAGTTTTGACATGAAACTGGTGCCATTGGAAAGCTGCCGAAGTTAGCTTTCTGTGCATGGGTGGAACGTCGAAAACGGAGTTCGTATGCAGCCTATGCAATGATTTTAGTGCACGCTGCTCCTAGAATCCGAGTTGGACTCGAGCTAGAGTTGGATTGGACTTCCAACTTGGCTTAGACATCCTCATTGGGTTTTCTTCAACTCTTTGCTTGTCTCCATGTACTTCTTCATCATCTCTATAGGTCCTAATAATAATATCATTCTTAGGTAGCAATTTATTCTCAAGATTATATAAAGAGGAATTTAGGAATGAGTTCACTTGGAGATATAATCGTCGTACTCAAGCTCGGGTGATTGGATCTTGCATAGATACTTAAGGGGTGTCGTGTGTATCTATAGGAGTGATGTCCTCATCATTAGGTTATACCAGAAGTCCAAATACATACTTCAGCAATATTATCTGATCCGCGAGATAGTGGATAGGGGAGATATAAAGATATGCAAAGTGCAAATTGATCTGAATGTTACAGGTTCATTGACAAAGCCGCTCCCTCAGCCTAAGCATGAGGTACATACTAGGTCTATGGGTATTAGATATCTATATAGTTGCCTCTAGTGCAAGTGAGAGATTGTTAGCATTATACCCTAGAGACAACATGGAGATGTTGTACATGGCATGCTATGTTTATGAAATAACTTTATTTTGTTCCTTAAAATAGAAATCACCATTATGGATCAATGAGTACATGACTCATTCATAAAACAATGAGTACATGACTCATTCATAAGACTCGTAATGTAACTGTTTCTAAATGATCCCTGATCGGATATAGGTTATATATGGAACTGATATGACTGAGATTGGTATGTGTATTGATTGATGATCCTGTATCATAGATCATGGGTATAGAGATACCAAATCAATAACATGGATGTATGCTAGAGAATATATGTTGGATAGACTCACTATGAGACACTGTTGAGATTTCATTTATCATCAGTTGGTCTCAGTAGTGTTTATGTAAAGTTCTTAGACCTGAAATCATCATGGTTCTTAATATACGTAGTAGCTTATTTTGAGTCTACCAAACGTTAACTGAGCTATACGTGAACCTACAGGGTCACATACTTAATAGGTTGGAACATTGGATTCGAATAGGATTCAAATTGGGCTCAATTTAGATAGAGATCCAAACGGCTTGGATAGAAATCCGAATAGATCGGATAAGGATCCAAGTAGAGTACTGGTTGGGCCTAGAAGGGCCCAAGCAAGGGCGTCTATAAATATAAGAGCGAGGGCTCATATAGGGTATGCCTTTTGGTGTGTGCTAATATGTTAGCCACCTCGAAACCCTAGTCATCGTCGTCTCTCCCGAGCCCGACCACCTCGCTGATTGCCTGAGTGCTAGTACACTGATCAGCTTTTCGTCCCTAGATGTGTGGATACCAGTATAGGCATCACTTTACTACTACGCTCATCATTATTAGCATCACTAATCGGATCGACGCTATCATCGACTCGTGGGAGTTCAGCCCAAGGCTTCACAAGGACTTTGATCGGCTCCCCGATGACAACTCTTGACCACGTTGATCGTCTTCCCGACCACATCGACGCACTCATGTTGGATTGTCTCGCCACTTCAACACTTCTTCCACTGCTCTACGTGTCTAGTGGTAACGATCTATGGTCCCTCTCTTAACAAGATTACCTGGTGTACACAATAGAAATTTTTGTTTTTAGCTAGCGTAGCCTCCACGTTCTTCAACACATGGGCCTAGATCTTGGCCAAGGCATGGCACAGTTGGGGCCAACATCATGCCGTGCTGGCTCGAAAGCACAATAGCCTGACAGGTAGGGGTTGCAACTAACCCGATGAGACCTAGGACCCGCCCCTATAGGTCCAAGGTCGGGTTCAATTTTTGATCCACGGGTTTGTTAGGTTAGGGCCCCGAATAAAACCAAGAGCAGGGACCAATATTTGACTCACGGGTTTCTGTAGGTTCCTAGTGTTGGGTAAAGCAGAGGCTACGCTAGCTAAAAACAAAATTTTTTCACCATGCACACCAAGAAGCCTTGCTAGAGAGAGACCATAGATCATTACCTCAGGCATAGAATACAGCGAAATGAGGTCAGGAAATCAGTCGATGTCCTCGAGAAGACGATCAATATCCTCGGGAAGCCTTCGCCCGAGGTCGAGAACTCCTGAGAAATTCTCTCGAGGACTTCTATTCCTTCAAGCCGATGACGCCACAGATCTGAACAGCGACACCAATGCCAATGTGGGTCAGCGAAGTAGTAAAGAAATGTCTCTACTGGTATCCATATATCAGGGGTGAAACACCGACTGATGGTGTACTAGCAGCTACGTGGTTGGTGAGATGGTCAGGCTCTCGAGAGATAGCAACTAGGGTTTGCTCTCGGTAGCTAACAACTTAGCATAAGAAACGCATCAACATGCGGTTAGCAGAAGGCATAGCTTCCCTACGCCCTGCACCCTCATATATATAGACATCCTAGCATGGGCCCTCCCAGGCCCAACCAGGACTCTACTCAGATCTCCATCTGATCTGTTCTGATCTCCATCTAAACCGTTTAGATCTCTATCCAAACTGAGCCCAATTCGAATCCTATTCGAATCTAGAGTTATACCCGTTAAGTGTGTGACCCTGTACGTTCACATATAGCTTAGTTGATATATGGAAACTCCTTTTCATACACCATTAACAGTGGCCTCTAACAAAGCATATTAACCCAAGTATACGTAAAGATCATATCGGCTGAACCTTGTAATGTTCTATATATACATGTCCCTTTACCTCACGACATTTATCGAACACAAGGTGAGATTTGTGCTATCCTATCAATAGCTTAATTCCTCTCTCGATCTCCGTATTGGATTATAACCTATGATTAACATCTTAATCACGTCAGTATGGCCATACACTTCCATAATCCATTACATCGAGGGGCCTAGAGATATCTGTTCTGTTAAGGAGGGGCTAATCTCATCTTGATTACATACATCCCACTACATGTTTCATGACAGACCCGATGACTACTTTTATAACTATCTAGTTACAGAATAGCGTTTAGTAGTCCCAAAGTAAGCCACTACGCATGTTGGAAACCATAGAGATCTCAGGTCTAAGGACTTTACATAAACACTACCGAGACCTACTAATGACACATCAAATCTCAATAGTGTCTGGTAGCGGGTCTATCCCACATATGTTCTCTAATATACATTCATGTTATTGAGTTGGTATCTCCACACCCATGATCTATGAGACATGATCATCAATCAATACACATGCTGATCTCAGTCATATCTGTCTCACATATGACTTAGAACCGATCAGGGATCATTCTAAAATAGTCATATTATGAGTCTCATGAACAAATCATGCATTTGTTGATCCATAATGACAATCTATTTCAAGTAACAAATCAACGTTTCATAAACATAGTATGCCTCGTACAACATCTCTATGTTGAGTCTAGGGTATAATGCTAACAAACTCCCACTTGCACTAGAGTCAACCTTGCAGGTATCTAATACCCATTGACCTTGTGTGCATCTCATGTTTTTGTTGTGATAGGGGCTTTGTCAACGGATCTACAACATTCAGATCTGTTTGTACTTTGCATATCTTTACATCTCCCCTATCCATTGTCTCGCGGATCAGATGGTATCGCCGAAGTATGTGTTTAGACTTCTAGTGTGACCTAGACTCCTTGGCTTATGCGATAGCACCACTATTATCACAATAGATGTCTATCGGACTAAAAGCACTAGGGACGACACCAAGCTGGGAAATAAATTTCTTAATCAAAACAGCCTCCTTAGCAGCTTCCAAAGTAGCTATGTACTTAGCTTCTGTTATAGAGTCAGCTATTGTCTTTTGCTCGGAACTCTTCTAGCCCACCGCTCCACCGTTAAGGCAGAAAACGAATCCAGATTACGATATATAATCATCCTTGTCGGTTTGGAAGCTTGCAATTGTGTAACCCCTTACAACGAGCTCCTCCTCACCTCTATAAACTAGAAACACATCTTTAGTCCTTCTCAAGTACTTTAAGATGTTCTTTACGGCTATCCAGTGACTCTCACCTGGATCAGATTGGTATCTACTTGTTATGCTCAAAGCGTACGAGACATCTGGGCGTGTACATAGCATGGCATACATGATGGATCCAATTGTTGAAGCATATGGAATCCCATTCATCTTATCTCACTCATCAGGTGTACTTGGACACTGAGTCTTACTGAGATTTATGCCATGTGATATTGGCAAAAACCTTTCTTGGAATCCTGCATGTTGAACCTCTTCAACACATTATCAATGTATATATCCTGGCATAATCCAATTAGCCTCCTTGATATATACCTATAGATCTTGATGCCTAGAATATATGCTGCTTCTCTTATGTCCTTCATAGAAAAACTATTTTTCAGTGAAGACTTAACAGATTCTAGTATAGGTATATCATTTCTGATCAACAATATGTCATCCACTTATAAGATTAGAAACACAAGTGCGCTCCCACTAGCCTTTTTGTAAACAGAAGGCTCTTCTTTATTTTTGATAAAACCAAACCCTTTGATCACATCATCAAAATAAATGTTTCAACTCTGAGATGCCTGCTTTAATCCATAAATGGATTTATGCAGTTTGCATACCTTTTCGACGGATTGTGGATCGATAAAACCTATCGGCTGTGTCATGTACACATCCTCATCTAGATTTCCATTAAGGAAAGTTGTTTTGACATTCATTTGCCATATTTCGTAATCGAAATATGCAGCAATTGCTAGAATGATTCAGAAAGACTTTAGCTTTGTGACTGGCGAAAAGGTTACATCATAATCAACACCTTGAATCTGCTTGAAGCCTCTTGCCACTAATCACGCTTTATAGATGTGAACATTTCTATCTATGTCTATCTTCTTCTTGAAAACTCACTTACACTCAATGGTTTTTACACCATGGGGTGGATCAACTAAGTTCCAAACTTAATTGGTGTACATGGATTTAAGCTCAGATCTCATGGCTCTAAGCTATTTCTCAGAGTCTAGTACCACTATGGCTTCTTCATAGGTGTTGGGCTCATCGTTGTCTAACAAAAACACATCCAATCCCAAGTGGTTGAGAACATGAACCTCTTAGGTGCATGCCAAGACCTCTTTGACCTACGTGGTGCAACAGGTTGTTCAACACCTTGATTATCTTGTTGTGGTTCAATGGGAGTTGAAACATTTTTAGGTGTTTCTCGAACCTCTTCGATATGCACCGAGCTCCCACTAACCCTTCTCAAGAGAAACTCTTTCTCCAAGAATTCACCATGTTGGGCGACAAACACTTTGCTAAGTTCCTTGTTATAGAAATAATATCCTTTGGTTTTCTGAGGATACCCGATAAAGAAACACTTGTCGGTTTTGGGAGTTAGCTTATCAAACTGTAAATGCTTTAGATAAGCATCACAACCCTAAATTTTAAGAAAAGATAGATTATGATGACGTTCTGTCCATATCTCATATGGAGTCTTTTCAACAGACTTTGATGGAACCCTATTAATGTGAAAGCAGCTGTCTCAAGAGCATATCCTCAAAAGGATAATGGAAGATCACTCTGGCTCATCATCGATCGGACCATATCCAATAGGATTCAATTTCTCTGCTCAGACACCCTATTCTACTGAGGTGTACTGGATAGAGTCAATTGTGGAACAATTTCGCAATCCTTTAGATGATTACTAAACTTAAGGTTCAAGTATTCTCTTCCATGATCCGATTACAGAAATTTGATTGTCTTTCCTTAATGATTTTGTACTTCATTATGGAATTCTTTGAACTTTTCAAAGGACTCTGACTTATGCCTCATTAGGTAGATATACCCATATCTACTAAAGTCATCAGTAATAGTTATGAAGTACTAAAAACCACCTCTAGCTATTGAGCTCATCGGTCCACACACATCAGTATGTATGAGTTTCAACAAGTCACTTTCCCTTTCACTTTGACCCATGAAAGGAGCCTTTGTCATTTTGCTAAGCAAACAAGACTCACATGTCTCAAATGATTCAACATCAAAAGAGTCAAGAAGACCATCTCTATGGAGCTTCTCCATGCGTCTCTCGTTTATATGGCCCAAACGACAATGCCAGACAAACGTGTGATTCAAATCATTAAGACGTTGCCTTTTTGTATTAATGTTATAGATAGGTGATCCTTCAAGGTTCAAAACCTATAATCCATTCTCCAATGGAATATGACGACCATTATTCATTGATCTAAAGTTATAACCTTTTGCTTGTAAATATTAAGCAGAAATAATGTTCTTACATAGAGATAGAACGCAATAATAATTATTTAGTTCTAAAACTAGTCCTAAAGGTAGTGTCAATGGCATGGCTCCTGAAGCAATCGCAGCAACTCTTGCCCCATTGCCCACGCAAAGATCCACTTCACCCTTTATCAAACTTGTACTTCTTCTCAGACCCTGCAACCCCTTGCAGATGTCAGCAACTGATCCAGTATCAAATACCCAAGAATCAGAAGATGAAGTAGCAAGTTTGATTTCTATAATATTTATACCTGAAACTTAAGTCATACTTCCCTTCTTCATATCTTGAAAGTATTTCTTACAATTTCTTTTCCAGTAACCCGACTCCTTGCAATAGAAACAAACCACATCTTGAGCCACCCCTTTCTTCTCATGTTTGGTCTTAGGAGTACTCACGATCTCATCGGGAGTCAACTTTCTTTTGACTGCACTTTTCTTTACTCAGGGTTGATGTTTGCCCTTTTGTAGCATTATTACATGACTGCTATTTTTCTTAATGCTTTCCATCAAGGTTTTATCCATGCTATTCATATAATAATTGAGCATGAATGGTTCAAAACTTGATGGTAGGGATTGAAGAATCAGGTCAGTAGCCAACTCTTGGCAAAAGGGAAAGCCTAACTTTTCTAGACTCTCAATGTAGCCAATCATCTTAATAACATGAGGACTGACAGAATTCCCTTCAGCAAGCCTGCACGTAAACAAGGATTTTTAGGTGTTAAACCTCTCGACCCTTACTTGGTTCTCAAACATGCCACACAGACCCACAATGATATTATAAGTGTCTATGTTCTTATATTGTTTCTGAAGCTCAGAGGACATTATGGCAAACATGAGACAGCTCACGTCAAGGACAACATTAGTGTGCTTCTCGTAAGCACGCCGTGCAACCACAGTAGCATTATCAGGCAAGTCATTAGTGTGGGGACTTTCAAATTTCTATACCAATCCATAAAGTTTGTTCCATAAAGTTTTTCTTTCTCAAGGATAGATCACAAATTAAAAGAACTGGACATGGTAGAGGCTGACATGATATACAACATAAGATATGCAAAGTTTATCACCTATATTTATGTTAATCTTTCATTAAACTATTTAATAAAAGATTCTCCCACTATGTTTTGAAAATCAAAAACCTCCCTCTCGGTTACATAGTGGGTTAGGATCCTCATTTCACTAATTCCTAGTGAGCTTTGGCATCACTGCTAGAAATTAATGACACGGGGTAAGCAACATCTTGCTAATCACATCTCCATGTGACTCTTATTTATTGGGTTAGCATCAGCATGCTCCGGCCCTAACCTGATGCCCTAAGGTCCAAAACTGTTTTGATAACCTTGTTAATTAAACCAAAAGCTTTCGCATATAGATGTCCGACATCTATCCTAACTTGCAATGGTAATCGCTAGCACTCTGCTTTGGTAGGCCTACCAAACGATGAACATTACCATGTTAGGTGCAGTCATTGAAAAAGCATCGAAAACTTAATTTTTCTGAGAGATTCTATCCTATCATGGCATCATATCAAACGTGATATAACATGAAAATATGATAGAAGATATCAAAGATAAACACATTTTACTGTGAATTAGTTTGTCCCAAACAAATGGTGATCTCCATCTCCATTAGTGGTGTAGATGATCTCCATCTTCCACAACACTCCTTCGGGCCACCATGCTCGATATCTTGCAATCTTATATCTAGACTACCATAGCTAGAAACGAAAGATTATAAATCAAGCATCTAGTCGACACGCAGGTCGCAAATACAGCAGAGACAACTATCACATAGTCGAAGATCATGGCATGCAAGCCATGCATAAGAGTTACATGCATCACATACATCTCTTACAAAATTGCATAGGGCCATACCATCCACATCATTATATGCAAAAACAAGTTAGATGTAGAATCGTATTCTAGCTAACGATGTGAATTAGGTCTCTATACATGGCGCGAACACATGGCGGTCCCGCTAGACAGTTAGCGGGCGGGGGGTCGAGGGGGAGGACACCCCCTCGTGGATTGCAGGGCAGTGCTCTGTCTACCAGCAAAAATCATAGATCCGATCTATGAAGTTGCTATGGAAAAACTACTCGGAACAAATAATCTATCTCGATCCGAGACAACCACATAGAAACCAGTTTTTTCTTTAGCCAACGGGGTCGGCCAGGTGATCGAGCAATGCACCCGAGACAATCGAATCGGTAACCTACTCGGATCAGGATATGTGTTTGCATCCAATGCAACAACTTGTCTGATTCAAGTGTTACAATCCAATCTGCAACTACCCCAAAAACCTATTGATCTCATCAACCCGTGCTTACCAATCGATTCATCACATGAACCAATCAAACTTGACCATAATTGATCCAATCTATTACAACCGTATATCAACAATATGCACCGATCTAGATCACAATCTACGCAAGATGGCTCTGATACCACTATTTGGTAACACGAAGGCTATGCTAGCCAAAAACAAAACTTTTCTACCATGCACACCAGGAAGCCTTGCTAGAGAGGGATCATAGATCGTTACCTTAGGCATGTAGTGTAGCAGAAGAAGAGTTGGAGTAGCGAGCCGATCCAACTTAGGCATGCCAATGAGGTCGGGAAATCAGTCGACATCCTTAAGAAGCCGATCGATGTCCTCGGAAAGCCTTTGCCCGAGGTCGAGAACTCCCAAGAAATTCTCCTGAGGACTTTTGTTCCTTTGAGCCAATGGCGCCGCCGATCCGGACAGCGACGCCGATGCCGATGTAGGTCAGTGAAGTAGTAAAGCAATGCCTCTACTGATATCCGCACATCTAGGGGTGGAACCCCAGTCGATGGTATACTAGCACTCTGGTGGTTGGCGAGATGGTCAGGCTCTCGAGAGATGGCGGCTAGGGTTTGCTCTTGGTGGCTAACAACTTAGCACGAGAAACACATCAACATGCGGTTAGCAGAAGGCATAGCTTTCCTGCCCCATGCACCCTCATATATATAGACGTCTTAGCTTGAGCCCTCCCGGACTCAAGCAGGACTCTACTCGGATCTCCATCTGATTTGTTCGGATCTCCATCCAAACCGTTTGGATCTCTATCCAAACTGAGCCCAATTCAAATTCTATTCGAATCTAGAGTTCTAACCCGTTAAGTGTGCGACCATGTAGGTTCACGTATAGCTTGGTTAATATATGGATACTCCTTTCCATACCCCATTAACAGCGACCTCTAGCAAAGCATATTAACCCAAGTATACGTAAATATCATATCGATTGAATCTTGTAATGTTTCATATGTATATGTCCCTTTGCCTCACGATATTGATCGAGCACAAGATGAGATTTGTGCCATTCTATCAATAGCTCGATCCCTCTCTCGATCTCCGTATTAGATTATAACATGTGATTAACGCCTTAATCATATCGGCATGGCCATGCACTTCTATAATCCATTACATCGAGGAACCCAGAGATATCTCTCCTGTTAAGGAAGGGCAAATCCCATCTTGATTACTCACATCCCACTACATATTTCATGACAGACCTGATGACTACTTTTATAACTATCTAGTTACGGAATAGAATTTAGTAGTCCCAAAGGAAGCCACTACTCATGTTGGGAACCATGGAGACCTCAGGTCTAAGGACTTTATATAAATACTACCGAGACCTATTGATGATACATCAAATCTCAACAGTGTCTTGTAGCGGGTCTATCCCACATATGTTCTCCAACATACGTCCATGTTATTGAGTTTGTATCTCCATACCCATGATCCATGAGACATGATCATCAATCAATACACATGCTGATCTCAGTCATATTTATCTCACAAATGACTTAGAACCAACCAGGGATCATTCTAAAATAGTCACATTAATAGTCTCATGAACAAATCACGCATTTATTGATCCATAATGACAATCTATTTCAAGGAATAGAACAGTGTTTCATAAACATTGTATGTCTCGTACAACATCTCCATATTGACTCTAGGGCACAATGCTCACACCTAGCCCATTAAGAAAAAAGTGCTACACCTTTTGATAACAATGATCAATTGTGTGCCCAATTTGGTGATCCTATAGACAAGAAGGCTTATCAAAGGCTAGTTTGATGTTTAATTTATTTGTGTCATACTAGACCCAACATCTCATATACAGTAAGTGTGGTTAGTAGGTACATACATGATTCCAGAGCAGGCCACTTGGATGTTGTCTCTAAACGGAACACCTGGGAAGGGCTTGTGATTCAGAAAGAATAGACATTTGAACATAGAAGGGTATTGTGATGCTGACTGGGCGAGTAGTGTGGATGATAGAATGTCTACATCAGGGTATTGTATGTTTGTTGGTGGTAATCTTGTCTCTTGGAGAATTAAGAAGCAAGCAGTTGTAGCTTGATCAACTGCAGAGGCCGAGTGTAGAGCCATGGCTTTAAGTTTGAGTGAGATGTTGTGGATGAAGAATCTCTTATCTAAACATAGGGCTCGTTTGGTATGGCTCCTGATTCTGATTCTCCTGATTCTGATTCTCTGGAGAAGTGATTTTATGGTGAATCAGAATCAGTTGTGAAATCGTTTGACTGGATGACTAAATTCTTATTCACGTAAGAGAGTATGTTGGTATGAAATGGCTACAAAAGTTGTAATGAAGATTACTATGATAAGCATTTGACAAAAAAAGAGCACATGTTTCTACAATAATAGCAGCGGTCCATTGCAAGTTGGTTCAAGAACAGATAAAAGAAAACCAGAAAGATAATCAAGAACCGATGAGGGCCTTGTCAAGAGGAGTCGAGGAAACTCAACGAGCTAACTGTTAAGAAAGCAGGAAATATATTAGCGTTAGTAAAGTAAAAAAGTTCAAGTTTAAACACAAAATATTTATATGTTTCTGCTTGAATTCATCATGATATGATATATGAGAAGCAGTGATGAAAGACAACTAAATCTTGACCAAAAATAGCATGATTTACAATTGCAAGAAAAACATTCTCTGGATTAACATAGAGTAGGCCATATTCACAGAGTCACAGTACAATAAAACAGCTTGATGTTCACAATTCTGGGCACTCCTTACAATTAAGAACAGAGGGGCAATCTGAAGATGGAAATAAACATGTGTAAGTAACTACTACATTCCAACAAAAAGGAATGAAAAAATCTATGCATTGCAGATACATCACTGGAAACTTAACAATTTTAGCAGGCAACATTACCTTTTCAATGTTTATTGTGCGATGAACATAGTATCAGACAGAAATTTCAGATCAAAACATTTACTTTGAACTATAAAAAGTGATAACCAATAACATTATTAGAACAAATTGTCAATTTCAGATCAAAACATCCATATTGATCTGCAAAATTTTATGACCAATAATACAATTTTCCAAGCGGGAGTGAACCAGTGAGTGGGGATGAAAACGGATCGGATACGGACGGATATTAGTGATATCATATCCTTTTTCAAATTCTTTTCGGATACTCCGGATACGGACATGGAAACGGATATTATAGGATACGAATACGGAGCGGATATAAATACAGTTATGGATATTTATCGGAAAAAACTGTCTAGTAGATAATAAACATTCTCTAAATTTAGAATTTTTTTGAATTCTAAAATCTTTTAAAAGATCACATTTCTTTTTAAAATCCTGAAGAAAATATAACATTCACTATGGGAAAATAGCTCTTTGCCGAGTGCCCAGCTCTTTGCTAAGTTTATTTTTTTGGACACTCGACAAAGAGGGTTATTCGCCGAGTGCCGGCCAAATACACTCGGCGAACAAAAAACAATCGGCGAATAAAAAAATACACTCGGCGAAGTTTGACACTCGGCAAAAAATGAAAAAAAATTGGTACTAACGGACGTCGCGATGGCGTGTTTGGGCGGGCAAAAAAATTCTGAGTTTGCTGAGTGTTTTTCCAAAAAACACTCGGCAAAACCAAAAGAGTCATCATTTTGTGTGAAAATATTTTGAGTCTATGTGATATTTGCAACTTGATTTGAGCTTAAAAATTTTTTTACACTTAAAATATAACATATCTTATTCCATGTAAAATTTTTGTATTTTTCTAGGTCCATTTGCTATTTTTAATTCATTAAGTATATTTCTAGGATTTAAATTGAAATATGTGAAATTTGAACTGCAAGTGCTTGAAATAATGAACCAAAATTTATAGAAAAATCATATTCATATTTTTGAGTTCATTTTTAGTTCTTATCCACTAAATTTAAAGAAATTTTGAAAAATCTAGGTTGCGACACTCGATCGGTAAGGTGGAGCTTAATGGTTTTTTAATTTTTTTAAAATCAACTGAAGTCTGACACTACCACAAAAAGTCTTTATTGACAGAGTTTTACTAACAGATAATTGATGCGCATCACTAATACACTTTTAGTGACAGGCCATTTTGGACGCGTTAGTAATATTGCCTTATTAGCGACGGGTCGTAATTTGGCCCGTTACTAAAGAGGGGGCACCCCCATTAGTGACGGGTTGAATTACGACCCATTATTAATGGACGTGATAGGAGGCAACTATTGCCCGTCACTACTAATCTAGTGACGGGGGTAGTTTCCACCTATCACTAATGGCTAGATCATTAGTGATGGGCAGAAACTATCACCCGTCACTGATGATGTTTATAAATAGGCGGACGCAAAAATAATGCTTTTATATCTCACAGAACCCTAAACCCTAGCGGCCATGCCTTCTCCTCCGCAGTCATTCTGTCATCGCGCTCCACACTTCTACCATCGTTCTCATCCGCTGTCACGGCCTCCGTCCCCTCGCGGCCTCCTCTGTCGGTCTCCGTCCCATCACGGCCTCCTCCACTAGGGTCTCCTCTTCCGTCGCCGAGCCTTCTCACCACCACCTCATGCATCTTCCTTCTAAGGTTCTCCTCAACCTCCTCATACTCCTCCTACTCCTCCGTGGAGGCTAGGGTTTGTTGCTTAGTGAATATATATATTGCTTTATGAATATATTACTTTGTAAATATGTTGCTTTGTGAATATATATGTTGCTTATTGAATATATATGTTACTTTGTGAATATGTTGCTTAGTGAATATATATGTTGCTTTGTGAATATATATGTTGCTTTGTGAATATGTTGCTTAGTGAATATGTTGCTTTGTGAATATATATGTTACTTTGTGAATATGTTACTTTATGAATAACTTAATAAAGAGAAGGTTATTAGTATTAGGGTTTACACAAGTAGTATTGTATTTTTTTCATCGTTGTCAAATATAACATAAATTAGAGACATAGCAAGCCTTCCAAGTAATCAACATGGCACTCCCTCCAGACAACGTGCCTCCACTAGTAGGTGGATCCCTATGGTACCAATTTATGTTCCTGACAGTTACTTCATAAAGATCAATCATCTAGTCAACGACGGGCGTCACCAGGTTTATACATTATACATTACATATTCTATTTATGTGCTAATAAAACTAACAAACTGATACCATATTAACAAGAGATGGATGCACCACAGAGGTTGATGTTGTAAGCTATAGAGGCAGGGTATGCCTCCACAAAGGGTGGCCCGAATTTAGTAAAAGAGCCGGTCTAACACAAGGAGATTATGTTACAATAATAATGGGACATACCCCATTGACTGTTATTACCAAATTTATACTAACTTTAGTGATAAGAAGGCCCTAATGGCCATAAAAGTGGAGGACAATGATAGTGGTATCGATATATAGCAAACTTTTCAGGTACTAGACATGTATATTTTATTTATTTACTTAAATTGGTTTTTATAATATCAGGGGAGGGTCCTAGCAATGTTGTGAGGAAGAAGGGGAAGCGGATAGCCAGGGAGGTCGACACCGACTAAATGAAACAATTGAAGAACATCTGTTATTTTGGCAATCCAATAGATGTAACTCTAGCAAGGAAGGCTCTCCTGCAAGACATCTTGGTGGGTTTATCCTCTGAGACTCGATTATATGTCTGCACAATAAATAAATCGATCATCAACAAGAAGTTAATGGTAACCTTTTTGCATATGTTGATGGTTAACTCGATCATCTATTCACTTGGTCCTGTCTAACTCGATCACCTACACTAGCAGACCACCAAGATTCAAGTGGCAGCAGTAGGGTCTGGGGCAATCCCAATTGCGGTGCATAAATCCATGCGTTAGAAGTTGACACAGTATACGCATTCCATTTTAACATCAATAATGGTGCAATTGAGGCTGTCATGTATGTGGTGTAAACCTGGGGTATGATGTCTTCCTATCCATATTATTTTTTGCACTGATAACCATTGTATATTTTACACTGATTCTATTTTCTTCAGGGAGAAGGAGTACAGGGTGACCATAAAAGAGCTGCAAAACTAGACATGTACAGCCTTAAACAATTTATGGCAGGTAGATAGAGAGAATCTTCTTAAGACACTATTCAACCTCTTGAAGTTAGAAGTTAGCTAGAAGTTAGAAGTTAGTGATCGAATGCTCTTACGGAACTTTGTTTTAGCCATGTTCTTCTAGATAACGAGTTAGAAATTAATATATGTGATACTAATTTGGTTATGAATTTTCTGTGATGAATTGTCTGTGTTCTGTAATAAATTGTCTATGATGTGTTCTGGAATGTTGGATATGTTGGCTGCCAAATCCTGGCTTTGATTCAGGATGCAGCCTAAAAACAATTTTTTTAAAAATGACCATA
The DNA here is from genome assembly GCA_000418225.1 of Zizania latifolia. Lineage (NCBI taxonomy): Eukaryota > Viridiplantae > Streptophyta > Magnoliopsida > Poales > Poaceae > Zizania > Zizania latifolia. The sequence continues at coordinate 9,776 of KE373143.1, read as the reverse complement.
ATATTAGTGATAGGTGACCATAATCACCTGTTACTAAAGAACCCTTTAGTGACGAGTGACATTATGACCCGTCACTAAAGGGCCATAGCAGGTGAGCCGATAGGCCCCCCTTTAGTAACGGATAAATATTACCGCCTGTCATATGTAAACACCAATCACTAATGATGTTACATCACTGACGCGATAAGAGTGACAACAGAGTTGCCTGTCACTAATAAAGGTTATTACCCATCACTAATAGGGTTTTCTGTAGTAGTGTGAAAAAGATTAGACCTGTCATAGTGTTATGATATGATATATAGATGTTGTGATAAAAAATTAAAAATATTTCAAGAAAGTTATCACGTACGATGTTAAGAAAACCCGAGATTCTCCGTGGACGAATTAGGATTTAAAGAAGGAATGTGTTGGGTTTAAAAGTAAATTGATGGTTAAATCTTCATTTGAACTTATAACTTTTTCAACCATGAAAATGCAACATAGCTTATCTCATGTAAAAATTTAGTATTTTTCTAGGTTAGTTTACTATTTTTAATGCATTAAGTGTGTTTCTAGGATTTATATTGAAATATGTCAAATTTGAACTGCAAGTGCATAAAATAATGAATCAAAATTTATAGAAAAATCATATTCATATTTTTGAGTCCATTTGTAGGCCGTACTCACTAAATGGAAAGAAATTTTGAAAAATCTAGGCTACAATACTCGATTGGCAACGTGGAGATTAATGGTTTTTTAATTCTGAAAAAATCAAATGAAGTCTAAAAAACATGAGACCTATCATGGTGTTATAATATGATATGTATATGCTATGATAAAAATTTAAAAATATTTCAAGAAAGTTATCACGTAGGGTGTTAAGAAAGCCGGAGATCCTCCAAGAATGCATTAGGATTTGAAGAAGAAATGTGTTGGGTTTGAAAGCAAATCATCGGTTAAATCCTTGTTTGAACTTGAAATTTTTTCTACAATCAAAATACAATATATTTTATCCCACGAAAAAAAAATGATATTTTTCTAAGTCAGTTAGCTATTTTTAGTTAATTAATTGTGTTTTTAGGATTTAAATTGAAACAAGTCAAATTTGAACTCCAAGTACATGAAATAATAAACCCATAATATCAAGGAAAATAAAAATATAGATTGTATACTATAGACCAAGTAATCTTAGAAAATCTCTAAATTTCAGAAAAACCTTTCTTCTTTTATTTTTCTTTTTTTCTCTTTTTTCTTTTCTTTCTTCTCTTTCTTCTCTTTCCTCTAGCTTTCCTTCTTCCCTCTTTCCTCACTCTATCCCTTCTTTCTCCTACGTCGCTTCTTTCTCTTGTGCAAGGGTGTGGCGCAAGCACAGCCGGAGCGTTGGGTGGAGAGGGGCGCCGGCCGGGACGAGGCCTGACGGACGAAGTGGGACGGCAGGCGGGCGGTGCGGGGCGCCCGGCTGGCGGCGCACGGCGGGGAGCGGGGCAACGG
>KE373142.1:212512-224302 GCA_000418225.1 Zizania latifolia | reverse complement strand
AGCTATACCAATCACTCGAAAATAAGATAACGGTGGTCTGACACAGAATAATTTAAACTCTAAAATATCATTTCGCTGAAAGTTAAACTATATATACATTGTGTTCCTTTCTACATGTTTAATCTATTCGGCAGGTTCTTCAGGATACGGTTCTAAATCTTGGACAAGAACAGCCGCCGTATCCTCCACCTCCACGTAAATCCGCTCCACGTCAGACTCCTCTACGTTTGTGGGCCACCCCACCTAGATGTGATCCATCCGAGCAGTCGGGTATAGCGCTTGGACTATCCCGAGCGCGTGTGTGGCCGCCGACCGTATGAAGTACTAGGCTTGGTCCTGCAGACGTGCCGCCGACCACTAGAGCCGCTCCAAAAAATGCTCCATTGTCCACTCGACGTTGGCAGGTTCACCGTCAATCATCTTGACGAGTACCTCGGCCCCCGCCTGGCAGTGGTCGAGCTACGCTTGAGTGCTGCTCAATCGCAACCTCTAGGTCGGTGAACTGAGCGTTCACCCGCCGATGCAGTTCTACAAAGTATCAACACAAGCGTCAAATAATATTTCAATTGAAGCTTATTGAAGACAATATTGGACGACCGTACTTTTATACTCACCGACTGCTTCATCGGCCTTCTTCTGTGCGACTGTGGTGGTGGCCTCAGCTGCGGTGATATTCTTCTTCGGTGTTATAGCCTCAGCCTCAGCTTTCGCCACCCTTTCCTTGGTTTCATCATGCTCAGCCATGGCCAACTCCGCCGAAGTGACCGAGCGCTCTGCCATGGCAGTCGCCATCTCCAAATGAGCCTCCAGGGTCACCCAGTCTATTAGTCACAATGATTAGACTGATACAACACAAATACCGCTAACAACTTATGAAGTGGCCAGGTACTTACCGGAGGATCGGATGTCTAACTGGGTGCGGAGGATCTCATTGTCCTTCTCCGCCATCCTCCAGGCGGCCAACCTCCTCTCTAGCTGCTCCGTTAATCACTGAACTTGGACATTGAGAGCTCCCAAGTCCAGGCTGTGGTGGGAGCACGATGCACCCGTATTCCTGACCAGATAGTTAAGCACACGCTGCAACAAGTGCACGGTCAACTACAAGTGACGGATTAAAAACAAATATCAAAGTTGGCTTGACATACGCTGGTCACATGGCCGAGACAGCTTAGAGCGTCATAGCACTCTGCCACCTCCTGCTGCACTTCATCAGCAACTGGGGTTGGTCCGCCTTCCAACCCCATAGCCTTCACTGTTGGCGGCGCCATATTCTCAGACTCCCCCACACCATGGTCGGCGCTCGGCTGATCCTCCACTCGGGGGTTGGCAGTCAGCTGCTCCTACACCACCACGTCATTGGTCGGACCAGCCGCAGTTGGCATGGCTCTAGCGTCGGTCGGGGCATCGGTGCTCGGGGCGGCCGCTATCGGCACCCCCGTGGTCGAGGCCTCCACCAGTCGGGCCTCGGTGGCTTGAGCAGTTGCAGTCAGCCCGGCAGCGGCAATGAAGACTCCACTAGTCGCTGGCTTGCTTGTAACGTCGCTGTCATCAGGCAACAGTGCCGGCGCACTGACAAATAAGTAAACGTTAAACTCATAACATACATGGTGTTTATCAAAGTTGTCAAAACATAACCTTACCAAGAGGACTTCCGAAACGCACTCCAATTCACCCGAGGATATTTACCCGATGGGCCTCCTGATGGCGGAGGAGGAGGAGGAGGCGAAGGTGGAGGTGAGGGCGATGACGACGATGACGCCATTACTACCACCCCACCAGTCGGCCCAGCATCGAACGTCTCTGAGTCGGCACCAGCCTCTCCAGGAAATGATGATGGCACCTTGGGTTTTCCCTGAGATCCACCGCCATGCGCGGTTTCTTCGCCGCAGTAGGAAAAACGTCTTTGTCCTTCCTCTTCTTCATTCCGATCGTCCCGATCGGCCGATCAATGTCCTTTTGTCTGACCGCACGGGGTTGCTCAGGCAAAGGAGCCAGAGAGCAGTATGCTTCTCGCCCCTGCAATGTGGACACAGTGAGCACCCGACAGGTGATATTATCAAGCATCAACACAAAAATAAAAGACAAGATAATAATAAGGTCTTACCATCGGTCGAGGATTGATCAACTTGTAAGAGCATGGCCCATCTTCGTTGCTGATCACCGTCTTGGGGGTGAGTAGGTCGTGCACTCGCTTTGTGCCTTCTTCCACGGTCAGGGGCTCTGGGGACTCCCGAGAGGGGTCCGACCGCCCCGCATACTCATACCCTGGCCGCGCTCGGCTCTTACAGGGCTGAACGTCGCAGAGCACGAAGTTCTGGACCACATAGACCCTTGATAGCTTCTGCTTATGAAGCTCACCGATCTCTCGAATAAGCTCGTTCACTTGGCCTTGGTCCTCCAACCCGCAGCGGTCCGACTAGGTCAGCGCTGGGGTCGGCACGCGGTCGGTCTCTAGAAAAAGGGCCGGCTCATGTTCTTGACATAGAACCACTGAGAGTACCTGCCCTTGTTGGATGTTGGGAGGGGAACGGCGATGTACTCGGCCACCTTGCCATCGCGAAGCTGAAGTCTAGCCCCGCCAACGACCTTCTTGTTGAGAGCTCGCAGAGAGAAGAAATAGCGAAAAAGATTGAAATGGGGATCGATGTCCAGATAGGCTTCGCAGAGATGGATGAAGATAGAAATGTGAAGAATGGAGTTGGGGTTAAAATTACAAAGAGAGATGTCGTATGGTGGAGAAGACCTCGAAGAAAAGGATGGACCGTTAAACCGAGCCTGCGTTGAAGAAAAGACTCGAACACCACCAACTCATTGGTGTTTGGAGTCGAAAAACGCTCACCCGCCACTGAACGCCACAAGGATAGCGCCCTCGTCGGGAGAACTCCGGTCTTCTCTAGAAGCTCAAGCCGTCGCTCCGAAGTACTAGACTTCATGAACTCCTTCGAGTGGTAGACGCCGGCACTAGAGTCGGTGGTCGCCATTGGAATAGTGCATGGTGGAGCGAGGGGTTTCAGGTTGAAAAGGCAGCGGGCCTTGCAAAAGCACACCACGCACTAGCAATAGCGGCTAGGGTGGTGAGGTGCCAGCGTGAAGGGATTGGACGCAAAGAAGAAGATGAACAGCAAGAGTGACAGCGTGCGGTGGATGAAGTGCAAAAGAGGCAATTTATAGCCGATCGCGCAACGGTTCGGGCCCCCACTCCACCGCAATCACCTCGAGACAAGTTGAAAAGCAACACTGCATCATTATCCTGTTGGTCAAACTGCCACGACGACTCCATCTGGCCGCTCAAAGCGAATCAAATGGTTGCGTGAGGGAGCCGAACCGATGCCCACTACTCCAATCGACATCCGCCTACCGAAGCGCTTGGGAACTCACGTGTCTTTTCACGTCAGTCAAATCTGACAGACGCCAGTCCTCTCCGCCAGAAGCCTCTTCACAAAAATCGCCGTGGACCCCACGTACTCCATTACTCCAGCAGCCGCCAGTCTGACGCCTTTTTCACCAAAGTCACCGTGGGCCCCACGTACGCCGGCAGTTGCTAGTTTGCTTCAACTGATACCTTTTCGCCAAATCGCCACGGGGCCCACTTCCTCCTCTACCCCCGATTACTCCGACCGATGCCTTATTCACCAAATCACCGCGGGACCCACTTACTCCTCTGCTTCTTTATACTCTGACTGACGCCTTGTTCGTCGAATCGCCCGAAGGGCCCACATACTCTATCACGCCAATCGGCTCCAATGGATGCCTTCTCGCCGAAACACTTGAGATTTAAAACATCTCTTGACTCCAACGAGCACCCGATCGCTAAGACGCCAGGGAGCTCGGATTTTTCCTGCCCTGATAAACAGCTGGACAAGATTTTAGACCTTGAAGTTTATTTTTAAACAAACCTTCAAGCTCGAGGGCTACACCTGGTAGGTGCACCTGACCAGTGCCCCTGCCTAGTAGATAAAGAAAGATTCATCGAAGTTAGGAGGTCTATCCAGTAGGCGGTCCACTTCATCAATGACAATAACTCCAGGGCGTAACAGTCAAATCAATGTAGCGAATAATGCTGTATTTATTAGCCCATGATCCCAGGTGATTTAAACCACTTTAAAGGGGATTAATGGGGCTGATTAAGCCTAAACAGTAAGCCTCCAATCCCTACAGTATATAAAGGGATCGGGGGTATGCCTTACAGGCGGATGATCCTAGAAGAGGCGGAAAAGGCTAACAGCAAGACTGCTTGCATTCGCCTTTCATATACACATACATGCTCACAGGACTAGGGTTATTATCCTCCGGGAGACCCGAACATGTCTAAAACCCCTGTCTCATACTGTTGTGAGATAATAATTGAATCTCAACCACAAACTTTCCCGTACACCTACATAAATCTCATCCATTGTTAACCCCATAGGATACTGTTGTTCTTACGCAACGATAGTTATAGACATGAGATTCTTCAGGATTTAAAACGTATAATCCATTCACTAATGGAATATGACAATAGAACATTTCTTTGAAATAAAGAGAACAACCATTGTTCATTGTTCTAAAGTCATAACCTTCTGCTTGCAAACATGAAGCAGAAATTATGTTCTTAGATAGAGATGGAACACAATAATAATTATTTAATTCCAAAACTAATCCTGAAGGGTAGAGAAAATAGCATGGTGCTGACAGTAACCGCAGTAACTCTTGTTCTATTACTCACGTGAAGATCCACTTCGCTACTACTACTTCCTCTCAACCCCGACAATGACATGCAAATGTCAGTCACTGATCCGGTATCAAATACCCAAGAATCATTAGATGAAGTAGCAAGATTGATTTCTATAACATTTATACCTGAAGCAAAAATCGTACTTCCCTTCTTCTTGAGATCCTCCAAGTACGTCTTACAGTTCCTCTTCCAATGACCCGGCTCCTTGCAGTAAAAGCATACTGCATCTTGAGCTACCCCTTTCTTATCCTTTTTGGTCTTAGAATTGCTCGTAATCTCATCAGGAGTCAACTTCCTCTTAACCGCACATTTCTTGATACGGGGTTGTTTCTTGCCTTTCTGCAATATCATCACATGACTGCTGTCTTTTTTAATGCTCTCCTCGGTGGTTTTCAGCATCCCATACTATTCTATCAAGGTTTTGTCCATGCTATTCATATGATAATTGAGTATTAACAGTTCAAAACTCGATGGAAGGGATTGAAGAATCATATCAGTAGCCAACTCTTGGCTAATGGAAAAACCTAGCATTTCTAGACTCTCAATATAACCAATCATCTTGATAATATGGGGACTGATGGGATTCCCTTTAGCAAGCCTACACGCAAACAAGGATTTTGAGGTGTTGAACCTCTCGACCCTCGTTTGGTTCTCAAACATGCCATGCATATCTACAATAATATTGTTAGCATCTGTGTTCTCATATTGCTTCTGAAGCTTAGAGGACATTGTGGTAAGCATAAGACAGCTCACATCAAGGCAATCATTAGTTCTATACCAATCCATAAAGTTTGTTCTATTAAGTTGGTATCTTCATACCCATGATCTATGAGACATGATCATCAATCAATACACATGCCGATCTCAGTCATGTCTGTTCCATATATGACTTATAACTGATTAGGCATCATTTAGAAATAGTCACATTATGAGTCTTATGAACAAGTCACATACTTGTTGATCCATAATAATAATCTATTTTATGGAACAATAACTTTATTTCATAAATATAGTATGCCACGTACAATATCTCTATGTTGCCTCTAGATCATAATGCTAACAAATATGATAGAAGATATCACAGATAAACACATTTAAGTGTGAATTAGTATAGCCCAACATATGGTAATCTCCATCTCCATATTGATGTATATGATCTCCATCCTCCACATCATTCCTCCAGGCCATCATGCTTGATATCCTATAATCTTATATCTAGGCTACTATAGCTAGAAACAAAAGATTGCAAATCAAGCAACTAGCCGACACACAGGTCACAAATATAGCAGAGACAGCTATCAAATAGCCAAAGATCATGGCATACAAGCCATGCATAAGAGTTACATGCATCACATACATCTCTTACAATTTATATAGGGCCATACCATTCACATCATTCTCTGCAAAAACAAGTTAGACGTAGAATCGAATTCTAGCTAACGATGTGAACTAGGACTCTATATAAGAAGCTCACGCACGGTGGTCCCGCTAGCCGATTGCAAGGCAGCACCCTGTCCACCAACAAAAATCATAGATCTGATCTATGGAGTCGCTATGGAAAAATTGCTCGGGACAACAGATTTATCTCAATCTGAGACAACCTCTCGAAAACCAGTTTTTCCATTAGCCGGTAGGGTTAGCCAGGTGGTCGGGCGATACCGCTCGAGAGTCGATGACAGAGGTGGGGGAGACTAATCGAGAGGTGCCTGAGAAGAGCGGATCTGTAACCTACTTGGATCACGATATGCGTTTGCATCCAATGCAACAACTTACCGCAATTCAAGTGTTATGATCCAATCTGCAACTACCCCAAAAATCGATTGATCTTATCAACCCATACTGTCAATCGATTCATCACATGAACCGATCAAACTTGACCATAATAGATCCAATCTACTACAACCGCATATCAACCATATGCAATGATCTAGATCTCAATCTAAGCAAGAAGGCTTTGATACCACTGTAAGGTGGTATCCACACATCCAGGGGCAGAACGCCAGCCGGTGGTGCACTAGAACCCGGGCGGTCGGCGAGATGGTCAGGCTATCGAGAGGTGGCAGCTAGGGTTTACTCTCGGTGGCTAACAACTTAGCACGAGAATAGCATCAACCATACGAATAGTAATAGGAATAGCTTAGCTTCCTTGCGCCCTACACCCTCATATATATAAACGTTCTAGCTTGGGTCCTTCCTGGCCCAACCATGACTTTACTTGGATCTCCATCTGATCTGTTTGAATCTCCATCTAAACCGTTTGGATCTCTATCCAAACTGAACTCAATTCGAATCCAGAGTTCTAATCCGTTAAGTGTGCGACCCTGTAGGTTCATGTATAGCTTGGTTAACATATAGAAACTCCTTTCCATACTTCGTTAACAATGGCCTCTAGCAAAGCATATGAACCCAAGTATACGTAAAGATCATATCGGCTGAACCTTATAATGTTCCATATGTACATGTTCCTTTGCCTCACGATATTGATCGAGCACAAGGTGAGATTTCTGCTATCCTATCAATAGCTCGATCCTCTCCTGATCTCCGTATTGGATTATAACATGTGATTAACTCTTTAATCACTTCAACATAGCCATGAACTTCTATAATCCATTACATCGAGGGCCCCAGAAATATCTCTCCCATAAGGAGGGGCAAATTCCATCTTGATCACTCATATCCCACTAAATGTTTTATGACAGACCTTCAGTTATGGAATGGCGTTTAATAGTCACAAAGTAAGTCACTTCGCATGTTGGGAACCATGGAGATCTCAGGTCTAAGGACTTTACATAAACACTACCGACAGACCTACTGATGACACATCAAATCTCAATAGTGTCTCGTAGCGGGTCTATCTAACATATGTTCAACATACGTCCATATTATTGAGTTGATATCTCCATACCCATGATCTATGAGACATGATCATCAATCAATACACATACTGATCTTAATCATATCTGTTCAATATATGACTTAGAACCGATCAGGGATCATTTCAAAATAGTCACATTATAAGTCTCATGAACAAGTTACGTACTTGTTGATCCATAATGATATTCTATTTCAAGGAACAAAACAGCGTTTCATAAACATAGTATGCCTCGTACAACATCTTCATGTTGACTCTAAGAGCATAATGCTAATAGGTGTCGGTGCTACGGGCAGCGGTAGCTAGCGACACGCCGTGCAGGCGGTGCATGACACTAACTCTTGCGGGAGCGCGTGGCGTGGTCAACCTTGTGGGGCAATGATGGTGACAATAGTTCTTGCGGTTTGGCTAGCCATACGGGGCAGTGTTATCAGCAGCCAATGGCCGTGTACGAGCGGTGATCCAGCGCGTCATGCGGGGCACGGCCAGCACCGGGGTGCTGCCCGTGGCAGCGAAGTGGCATGGCTAACGACTACTGTCAAAACACCGTTTAGGGTGGCTGGCCTATCAGGGTCATGCTAGACAGTATGTCGCCGTGTCTCACTCATACAGTAGATTATATCTAATCTATAAAATTGATCTATTCAAAGATAGAAATTCAATTGCATACATACTTTGATGCGCTAGATCGTTGCTGTAGATCGGTTCCCCCATAGTAGAGCTTCATGCTGATAATATTTTAAAAAACTCTGCAACCTGCATAGTCTAAAGCCTTGTGACAACGAATGTTTTACCTATTAAAGATGAATGTTTTATGTTTGTAGTAGTTAGAACTCAATGTTTCATACGTGGGAACAAAATGTTTCACCCTTTTATTTCATATGTTTCATCCTTTTATTTCAAATGCTTTGCACTTTTTTATTTTGAATATTTCACCTGTTGAAGATGAATGTTTCACCTATGAAGATGAATGTTTATGCTATGTTTCACCTATTTAAGATGAATATTTTATCTTTTGAAGACGAATATTTCAATGAAGTGTCCAATAATTGGTGAAACATCGAACATCCAAACAATAGTTTTATCTTTATTTTTTGCAACTTTTTACGTGAATCACTAAGAACCAACTCTTGTTTTTGTGAAGAGAAGGAAAATCAACAATATGGTTGATTCTGTGTTGAATCTCGCACCACATTTTGTGAAGAAATATTTATTCTTATATCACAAAGTTAAGTGATGTTTGCTCTTTTGCCATGTCCTATGTGTATAACAATTGGATCCAGAGGCTATATGTCATACACACATAATATGACAAAAGAGTAAACGCTACTTAACTTTGTGGTATGAGAGCAAATCTTCCTTTTACGAAATAATCTAAAATACCTCTCCTCTCCCGGGACTTTGGATTATTTGCCACTCTCTTCGTAGGCTCATTCTCAAATGACATCTTCTTCATCAACTTTGCTTTTTTGCCACCTGAATCAAGTGTATTTTGCTTCCATGCCACTAAGCAAGTTAAAATGGTAGTTTTGCACTTAAGTATTGGATCAGTTTTACTGGGGCTGCTGTTATTCATTCTCATTCTCTCTTGTCAGCTCACTCTCTCCTTTCCTCTCCCCTGGTGGCGATAGAACTTCTAGCTATGTTGTTCCACTCCTTAGCAACGGCCTCACCAAGCAAACCAAGGTACGGTGTTCTCTCTTCTCAGCTCACTCCATCTGTTCTTCATTTTTGCTTGAGTTTTTTTTAAATGGGGGTTAGATTTGGTGTAGATTTGATATTATAGGATTTGGATTGGAGTGGTTCATGGCTGGACATGAGCGCCCACCTAGGTAAGATGCTTCCTTTTTCCTGCATTTTGAGTATGGTATTCATATGATTTGGAGTTAGATGTAAACCCTAACTCCATTTTCACTCTTTTTCTTGTTTGTTGCGGGTAGGATTGATCCTGATACCGCTTTTAGTATGAACGTTAGAATCCCTCCATGCACTTCTAAGTTGGACGATGGTTCCATTGTTGCTAGTGTTGATGGATCTGTAGTTGAGGATACTCTTGATGGTGTTGCTCATGATGCTACTGCTCCTAAAAATGTTGCTAGTACTCACGGTTCTGAAGATGCTACTGCTGCTCATGGTCCTGCTATTGATGCTACTACAGCTTATATTCCTTATGGTGGTATTAACTAGGATGAACTAAACATCCAACCTTTGACAGTCTAGGGTGGGACTTGTCATGTTAGATTTGATGAGTATGAGATTTATGAGATGTTGGGACTAGGAGGTTTTGATGGTGAAGCAGAAACAACAACACCTGAGGCAATATCCAATCAACATCTAGTTGATTTCGAGTAAGAAATGAATGAAGCAACTATTGTAGTCTCTAATGATGTGGAAGTTGAGCCAAATAGGGATTGGGACAGAGATGATCCAAGTATGGAAGTAGATACCATTTACCCAAGTATGGAAGAATTTAGAATGGCTGTCAGGCAGTATACAATTAATGAAGAATTTGAGCTTGGAACCGAGAAGTCTGACCGTAGCAGGTTTAGGGGTTTTTGTTCTACAGAGGGTTGTCCATGGAGGATTGTAGCTAGGACACAACATGATAAGACTGTCAGGGTATAATCCCCGATGCTAACTACTTATTGTTAATTAGTTGTTATTAATTAGGTAAAAACTTGATGCTAACTTGCTTGTTTTTATGTGCAGGTTCAAATAAATACAGGAATTCATGAATGTACCTCCACTAGCAGAGTTATTGGAAGAATGGCTTCTCAAGCATGAGTGGCAGATAGAGTTGCTACAACAATGAGAAATAAGCCGAGTTGTGGAGCCAAGGAGCTAAAGAATATGTTAGAGGAGAAATACAAGGTACAGATACCTTATTCCACTGTATGGAAGGGTAGAGAAAAGGCAATTCACAAGATTTGGGGTTCATGGGATAATAGCTTTGATTCTTTGTATAACTTTAAGGCTGAGATAGAGTTGAGATGTCCTGGTAGCCTAGTAGAAATTGGAACCAAGGAAATAAATGGAAAAGTTCACTTTGATAGATTCTTTTGTTGCTTTGAGCCTTGCATTAGAGGGTTCTTGTTAGGATGCAGGAAATATCTTAGCATTGATTCCACCGCCCTCAATGGAAAGTGGAATGGTTATATGGCAGCTGCAAATGCCTTGGATGGTCATAATTGGATGTACCCGGTGGCATTTGGGTTTTTTTATGGAGAAACTACTGAAAATTAGACTTGGTTCATGGACCAACTATCAATATGCATAGGCAATGTAGAGGACATGGCTATCTATGAAGATGCTTGCAAGAGTCTAGAAAATGCAGTAGAGAGAGTGTTTCCTAACTATGAAAAGAGGGAGTGCTTTAGGCACTTGATGGACAATTTAGCAAAGAGAAAGATTGGGTCCGTGTATGGAAACTTGTGGCCAGCAGCTAGGCTTATAGGGCTGAAATATATCAGTACCACTTAAACAAAGTTGTGTCTGCTGATCTAGAAGTTGGCCAATGGTTAGATAAACATCACAAACTTCTGTGGGCAAGGAGCAAGTTCTCATCAAAGATCTGTAGGACCGAAACTAGCGACCAGAGAGGGGGTGAATTGGCGCAAACAAAAATGCAGCGGAAAAGTAAAACTCCTGAAACTTGAGTATCAGACTTGCAAGTGACTCGATGAGATTCAGTCCACGATTGGACAAATAAAAGTCACACCTGGCAAGTCGATACTAAAACTTCAAAAAAACTTCCTTAAACCCAAGTGTCTGACTTGCAAGTGACTCAATGAGATTATGCATAAGACTGTGCCATAATAGTCACACCTGGCAAGTCAAAACACAACTTTCACGGATAAGCACTAGAACACAGCAGCAACGATAAATACAAGTATTAATCAATATGTATTAAGGGAAACAAACCTTCTCGCAAAAAGAGAAACGTACAAATCGCTCTCATGTAAATTATCGAATACTTGTAATACGGCCAAGTCAACAATCAAAGTACATTGCAGATCCTCTCAAGTGAATCAACAAACACTTGACATACACTAGAATACGTGAGAAAAATATTCCTAGTGCGAACTGAAAATCAAGTGCATGTAGATATTTAATCGAATACCTAGAGTGCAGTGCAGAAATCTTTGAAACATTTTATCGAACAGTTGATGTGCACAAGAGATATACTGCAGGTTTCGGTGTAGAG
>KE373142.1:187713-199541 GCA_000418225.1 Zizania latifolia | reverse complement strand
CGCAGCCGCCGCCGGCGCCCCGCCACCGCTCGTCAACATCTGCTGTTCAAGAACCACGCAGTAAATTTGCAAGTGTTCAATCGGCATGATCAGGAGGAGTATGGTCTGACTGTCTGAGTCTTTGGAAGCGGGGGGAGGCGGCTGCGCTTCAACAGAACCACGCTGTAAATTTGCAAATCAACAGAAGGGTAGGTCGTCGGGTGATGACAACGCCGCGACGGCGAGCTTACCCTTCGCCGCCGTCCGCTCCCCTCCTCTCCCGCCTCCGCTCCGTGGCCTCCAGTTTCCAGGTCAGTCGCCACCCCCAGCACCGCCTCTCCCGTCGTCGGGCATTTCGTCGAGCGCCTTGCCGGCAGCGCACTTGAGCTGGAACCCCTCGTCTTACTGTGTCTGTCTCGCTCTATTGCTCCCAGACGCGGTCGTTCAGCTCGAGCAATCAAGGCGGCTGCGGCGGGATGGGCCTGCGGAAAGGTGGTTCTTCTTCTGCTACTAGGCCATGTGATGTTTTTTATCACTCGTGAATCGTGATGGCTCCGGAGAGCAGATGGTTTATGCTCCGATATGTAGACCAGTAAATCACATCTATGCAAATAGCCTTTTTGCAACTGTTATTCGTTGTGATACAAGGGTAGCTTGTTCATGAGAAGTGCATATATGTAGTGTTTTGCACAAATCTTTTAGTAGAAGAATGCAGGCAAACCTTAACCAACTCTAACTCAACAAAGTTGTCGTACTTGCCAGTGGTTTCTACAGCGCGAAACTTAAAAAGGATTTGAATTATTGCAGGACCCTTTGATCCTTCATCATGGAGATATTTTGACTCGAGGGCTGTTGGTATTCCCACAGGGGCTATTCCTCGCTATGCTTTGATTGTCCTAAAAACACTGAAACAAAAAGGTGCATAATAAGTCTCTTGAACATTTACCTCTTAAGTTTTGGGCATTGATATTCCATAGCCATGCCATCATTTGCTAATATACGCTAAAACATATATTACAATATGAGTGAAATTATGTGATATATTCATGGCTATTTCCCCTTTTATTGAAACTCACTGAGTAATCCTAACATTCCACAAAGGCAAACAAAAGAAGGCAATCCTATATATCCCTACAATGCATGAATTTCTATCTTGTTCTGCCACAGTGAAGATGACATGTCCATAAAGCATCCCCTTGACCAGAATCAGTGTTTGAGATGAAGATAAGCAATAATTGAAAATTTTAATGTGGCATGCTATTGAAATTCAATTACTAAATTTCCTTCATGTTGACTATGGATTCCTCAGGAGGCATGAGTATGCTGCTTGAATTTGTGAGGGTAGGATACATGTGGAACATTTATGGTGTTTTTGTTATGGACATTAGTCCAAGTGGCTAAAGAGTCCAAGCATCTAGGAGGGTGCCCAAGAGAGTCTTTAGTCTTTAAGGAGTACAGAAGAGTCCTAGCTGTTATAAGAGCCCTTAGGATATAAGTGTCACGGGCATTATGTAGCGGAACGTGGGGAAGAGAGCGAAGGGCGTAACCGTGGCTGACAAGAGGGCGAGGGCGTGCTGTCCCTCGTCTCCCCGGCACCGTGACGGCTACGGATTAGATTGAACAGGGGCCGGCCACAGTAGATGGCGCACGAAAGGGGCTGGCGCCAGGTGCTGTGCGGCTAGGGTTAGGGTTTAAGGCCAGACTGGTTTATTTCTTGACTGCCTTGATTACAAACTACTGATCTCTTTATATAGGGCAGAGGTCCCCTTATTTCTAGGAACAAATCTAAAGATAGAAACTAACTGCAACAGATGAGAAGTAAACTAATCTAACTCCAGTTGGCATAGACTAATACGGCCGGTCATGCAGGGGGCGCACTGGGCCAGGCTACCACGGGCTAGGCATGGGCCGGCGTGGCATCCCTGCACCGGCCATACGTGCGGCCCCACATGACAATAAGTCAGTTAATTAATTTATCTCTTAGCTAGATTACAGGATATTTAGTAATAGATTAGATCTATTATTAGAGATAACATTGTACTAAGTTATAAATACATCAACCCGTACCTAGGAATAAAAGTAATAAAGTAATAAAGTCGTCTATTCTCCTACCTTCTGCTCAAGAGTCAAACCAGCTAGGGCAAAGCTTCCTGTCGTGTCTACCTATTCTATCGGCAAGAGGGAAAGTTCTCTGCCACATCTATCCAATCTCCCAGCGAGAGGGGAACAACCTCGAGCCGTGGCTACCCACAACTATTGGCTACATAGTTAAGGATCCCAAAACCCCGAACATAACATCTTTGTATCAGAGAAGGAGATTCTGCTTCTACCATGGCTTCCGACGGCAATCTAGTGCAGTCAGCTCTTGAAGCCTTCACTTGGGAACTGCACGATCTGAAGACTTCGCTGCACATTATTGCGTCAGCTCGAGGATGAGTTGCTTGTCGAGGAGAGGAGAGATGTTATGGACAATTGGACATTAGTCTAGGTGGCTAAAGAGTCCAAGCATCTAGGAGGGTGCCCAGGAGAGTCTTTAGTCTTTAAGGAGTCCAGAAGAGTCCTAGCTGTTATAAGAGTCCTTAGGATATAAATCAGTTAATTAGTTTATCTCTTAGCTAGATTACATGATATTTAGTAATAGATTAGATCTATTATTAGAGATAACATTGTACTAGGCTATAAATACAGCAGCCCGTACCTGGGAACAAAAGTAATTAAGTAATAAAATTGTCTATTCTTCTACCTTCTGCTCAAACTGGTTAGGGCAAAGATTCCTATCATGTCTACCTATTCTATTGGCAAGACGGAAAGTTCTCTGCCGCTCCTATCTCTTCTATCGGCAAAAGGGAAAGTTCTTTACTGCATCTATCCAATCTTTCGACGAGAGGGGAACAACCTCAAGCCATGGCTACCCACAATTATTGGCTACACAGTTCGGGATCCCAAAACCCTGAACATAACATTTTTCACTTTTTTGGTACGTATAGGAATGTATGCTTACTCAACATCACTGATTACAAGTCGGCCGACTAATCGCGATTAGTCGCGATTAATCGGCCTGATCGGTATTTTTGGAGCGATGAGGTGCTGATGAACGACTAGCCCGACTAGAAACCTGATTGGCCGACTAATTGCGACTAATCACGATTAATCGGCCGACTAATAGATGGCCGACTTGTTTAGCCGAATTGAAAATTTGTATGGCGCGCGGGTGGAAATAGCACGCGCGGGAAAAGCACGATTGCACGCGCGGGAAAGCAGCGAGCGCACGGCGGGAAAGCAGCTTTGCGCGCGCGGGAGAAAAGCGTTGCGCGTGCGGGAGAAAAGCGACAGCGCGCGCGGGAGAAAACCAGCAGCGTGCGGGAGAAAAACAGCAACGCGCGGCGAGAAAACCAGCAGTGCACGGGGAGAAAAGCAGCAGCGTGCGCGAGAACAGGAGAGAGGGAATGAGAGGGCGGCAGCACTCCAGATCCGGCGGCAGCGGCGACGCCCCTGGCCCGGCGGTGCGGCGGTGGAGTTCCGTGTCCCTGGCCCGGCGAGGCGGCGGCGGACTTCCACACCGGCGAGGCGGCGGCTTTGGCGAGGGCCTGTTCTCACGTCTCCGTCCTCACTCTTTGTTTACTGGCTTGCTTTTTATTCTGTTATCTCACTCTTTGTTTACGGGCTTGCTTTTCTTTCTGTTCTGGGCAGCTATACTTCTGTTCTGGGCAGTGGCCGGGCAGTGTGTAGATATTAGTCTTTAAATAAAAAGACTAAAGTAGTTATCACTCTTATTCTCTTCTCTACATAGTATAATTCTTATCTTTGTGTAGTACAACGACTAATCTACAATTAGTCACGCTTAGTCACGACTAATCGATTAGTCAGTGCCCCTACGACTAGTGTCGACTAGACGATCTGAAATCATTGCTCAACATGGGGTTGTATTTCAGGTTTTGCATCTTATCTTGTTGGGGGATGTGTGCGAGATTTGCTTCTGAAAAGGGTACCTAAAGATTTTGATGTGATTACGACGGCAAGCCTCCAGCAGGTTTTGGTTCATTCATTTATTATAAGTGTTCGTTTTCTAGGAAAAGCAAAAATGTTAAATCGACGGACATCTGCTTTTTTGCAGATTAAGAAAATGGTTTTCAACCGCTGTATAATTGTTGGCAAACGTTTTCCCATATGCCGGGTTAATATGCATGGCTCAATAATTGAGGTTTGTTATTCATAGGAACATCCACATCATGAACAATTGTGTTTGCAGCAATGTTCTCAAATGCTTGTTTGCTGGGATTTCTTTTGTTCTAACAGGTTTCTAGCTTTAGCATAAATGCTAATCATGTGAAAGGAAGTGGAGATTTAGATCATTCAGAAGAGTTAGAATGTTATAGAAAGGGGGATATTCTTCTATGGCAGAATTCTATGAAAAGAGACTTTACAATAAATGGGTAATCTTCTAACAAAATCTTGTACACGAAATAAGCAAATGTTATCAGCCTTTTGTGAACCATTGCAGGAGGTAATTACTAACATAATTGTAATCCTTGTATGGCAGCTTATTCTTTAACCCATTTAACTTCAGGATTTACGATTATGTGAATGGAGTAAGGGATATTAGAAAAAATAAGGTAATAGTCAGCTATGTCTATGTCCAGAAATATCCTTGTTTCTTCTTCCCTTTCGTTTCCTTCAACTAACTCATTAAATGAATAATCAGGTGTGTACAGTGATTCCTGCCTGTGTTTCATTCAATGAAGACCCTGGTAGGTTTTCAAGGAATATTGTACATTGGCATTTTCTTTTATGTATCCACACAATTTATATTTTAGTTTATCTCAGCAAGGATTTTGCGTGGCTTGAGAATTGCTGCTCGCCTTGGTTTCCGGTTTTCCAGTGAAACTTCTGCTGCAATACGGGATCTTTCTTCATCCATAATACATCTCAACAAGGTTTGCTCTCCCACCCTGAAAGTATACATATATATTTTCTTATGTATTTACTTTCATCTTTTAATGTGTTTGACCTCATTATGTGTAGGCAAGGTTAGTGATGGAAATGAATTATTTGTTGTCTTATGGGGCAGCAGAATCTTCTGTTAGGTTACTTAAAAAATATGGACTTCTTGATATTTTGCTGCCTTTCCAGGTAAATTGAGCAATGTGATCATGTGATGATTGTGATCTCGTTGCTGCATAACTAGATTCCCTCTGTATATGTAATATGTTAAATGCTATTTGTATTTTAGGCAGCATATTTGTCGGATCAGATAAAGGATAAATCAGATGACAGGGATTTGATGCTCATGGTGAGTAACTCTGTGAATGTGCCATACTGTGGAAATTTTGAACTTCAAAATGAATTGTGAAATAATTTAAACTGTACTCTTCTAGTGTTGGCATTCATGTTGTTATACGCCAAGGGCTGGCTGCATTGATCTATAATTTTGTTACTGTTTATCAGCAGTTGACAATCACTTCACATTAATTCCCTTTTGTAATGTAACTAACTAAGTAGTCTCTGTATGGTTTCCTTTTCTTTAGTTAAGGTGATAGTCAAGTTTTAAGACCAGGGCTCATTATGCATTTCTATATGTAGTCTAATGCTGTGGATTTCACATGCGCAGAAACTACTGGCTAATCTTGATAAATTACTCTCTGCTGATCGGCCATGCCACTCCTCCTTGTGGTAAGAAGCTTTGAATGCATGCCTGTGCTTAGGGGTTTGTTCAAGTTATATAAAAAGGAACAAAATCATTTAGGTTCTTTTGTACTGCCTAGTATAGTAGTATTACATGTACACTTCTCAGAAGTGTATGGTACTAGAGTACAACCATCAAAGCCAGAAGTGTAGCTACTACTAATTAAGACTGCTTTGATCTGAGTGCTGTAGATGTATTGTAGTTCCTTTATTGGCTTATCAACTTGTTCTTTCTGTACAATAAAGTTCACATTCCTTTTCTTTTCTGCAGTGTTAGGGTCTTAGGGAACACTGACGTGTACTGAGAGTCTAGGGGTTCAAACTTTCCAATTTTCCATACTAGAAAATATGCATGGATTTGCAATAGTACCATTACTCTGTTCCTTGCATTTATGTAAAATTTCTAGGATACTGGAAAACCTTTGTGAGTCCTAGTCTGGAGAACGATTATCTTGTTATCTACCTGTGCCAGCCTGGAATCGCTCTCACTTACATACACACACGTGCACGTGCACACACTGGCACACACTTGCATTGCATTTGTTTTAATTTTTCTACACTAGTATTACATACCACTCAGCCTGCAGTTGAATGTTCCCATTTTGTGCCTAGGACTAATTCTTGTATGTTGTGAGCAAGCTAAGTATCATAATAAGTTATAAGTTTCAGAGATGTATGGGCATTCTCTGCCAGTCATGCCTATGACATTTCATATTATTCCGCAGGCTAGCTTTGTTGGCATTTCACATTGCATTGGTAAATTCTCCTCAAGATGCCCTGGTAATCAGGGCTTTTGCCACACTAACGTATTTTGGATCATGGGAAAGAACCATCAACTTCTTGAAACAAGACATTGGACCACCAGCTGCATATGTTCCAGAAACACTGAGACCTTCTCAGAGCAAACTGGACAATCTCATGGAACAAACATCACATCTTGCATCACTAGTCAAGTCTTCAGTGGATACATTGACATCTTTAGATGTTCTCCAACAGTCACTAGCCAGATACTCTGGGGCTTCACAATTTCCAGGACTGGCAAGTATTTCTTTATCATACATCTCAACTCCCTATTGTTCATCGTATAAGCAAGACCCGATTCCAAGCTAAGTCAGTAGTATGTTTGTGAATTTAGGCTTTTTATTGCAGGTTTAACCATTATATTATTTATTGATTAATTACTGCCCTGAAATATACAATTGAATGATACCTGGACTCTTCTGCAAGTAATCATGCAGTATTAACTGATCAATCAATGTTCAAAATCACCAAGTGGAGTTCTAATATTATGTAGCAAGACTAATTCTAATAATATATGAGCCATCTGATTTTCCCATATTTTTTCCTTAAGTGAGGATTTAGAGGATACATACACAGCGTACTAAAATTTTGTTAGTGGGTTTGTCACCAGGTGTTTGTATCCAATAACGAGAGGAGCAGATTGTTGAGAGTATTTGAGGGTCTTGATTCTGACTTGACTTCATATCATGAGATAAGAGGAATGCATGAAATTGATTATCAGATGCTGAAGGATGGGCACCCTGGTGAGGTCCGATTTGTTCTTGGAAAAGTTATCCTGGACACCATGAGCGAAGAGTTACCTTGTCCGTCCACTGAATATGATCAACATAACAAGGAGAGTTCAGATAGTCTTGCTGACGGAAGCCATCCTCCAGTGTGCACGCTAATTTCCCAGTAAATCGTAATGAGAAAGCTGCGGTCACTCAACAAAAATTTCCCAGCATCTCTTCCATTCCATCAATGCTGCTCAGCGCACCGGAGTGTTGACATACTATTATCATGCTGACAGACTATCATCGCAGCAAAACTTTGATAGTCATAGCCCAAGTGACCTGACCTTTGTTTGTAGAACATAGAGCGTTGCTGTGGAAGAAGTGTAAGCTTATGTTATTCACATCTGTACTTGTATTCTGCGTAGGTTTGGAGTGTGAAACTGTGAATGTGGTTCTGAAGCTTGTATGAGGCCCAATTCAAACGAACGTCTTGTTTCCTTTGAACTGTTGAGCTTAGGTAAATTGAAACTGTGTTGTCATGGGTACTTCTTGTGAATAAGTAATTTATCACATGCTGGCATATTTGGGATTGATCTGGAACTTGCAACCAAGAAATTTTCTCAATTCCAATCCGCTTTATTTTTCTTAATACTTTTAACTTACATAGTGCTAGTGTCTGATAACAAAGGTGACAAACTAAATATTTTTCTTATCGATATTATATGTCTAGTCGTACATCTAAACTAAATAATTTTTAAATTGTACTGTTTGGTCTGTTCATGTCATATATTAGACTATGTTATGACCTTGGCCTTAAGACCTATGTTCGTGACATTAGACTCTTCCTTTCCTTGAGTTACAATGCAGTCTTAACCCTAACATGACACTTGATAGAGTTATGACTTAAACCTTTTACATCTTATTTTACTATATTATTGTGAACTAAAAATTTACTATATTATTGTGAATTAAAAATAAATCTAAGATTATTATAGATCGTGAACCCTCTTAACTCAAGATAGATCATATCCCACATCTCGTAGAGAAAGAGTAGTTCCAAGCAAAGTTTGGATCCTATACAGTTCCTTGACATGGTTGTCAAAGCTCCTAGTGAAAGATCTAGATGTTTCCAATTGTAACCTTTTAGACATTCAGACCAACCAAAACATTGACATGGGCACTTCTTTGCTGAGGTGTTTGTTGCATGCAGGTTTGAAGAAGTGTGAGATCAGATCCCCTTTTGAGCCTCCGATGTGCATTGTTCTTGGAAGAAAGTCTCACAACAATTTAGCCAAGGAAGTGGGTCATCTTTAGGGAATATTTGCTCTTATGTCACAAAGTTGAGTGGTGTTTGTTTTTTTGCCATGTCCCATATGTATGATAACTAGGCCAGGGGCTACATATCATACACTCATATGGGCAAAAGAGTAAATTCTATCAACTTATGAGTGGCATGAGAGTAAATCTCCCTCATCGTTACCATCATATATCAAAAACTTCAGCTTGGCTCGTGGGTGAAAACTGTTGTCAATGACGGTGTCATCATGGCTGGGGTCAAAACGTCTGCACCTAGGAAAAGGAGGGCGCCGTGAGGATCCATCTCCATGGTTTGCCTAAGCCCAAATGCCTTGTATTCGTGAACGGTCAGCATGCTCTACTGCTACGTCGACTTGTTGCTTGCCTTCACGTTGGGAAACCTTGAGACGGCTGATAGCCATGGTGAGGGAACACACCTGTGCAGCCTGCTCATAAGTCGACGCTTGAAGGGAGGTCACTCGATTAGGAATGTGATCAAGCTTCTTGGCCATGGGAACAAACAGTTTCAGAACCTCCACCGTAAGCGTGTTCTCCTACAACCTTGTTGTCATATCATAAAGCACTAAGTTTATACATACGAATCCACTTACAAAGACTTACCTTCAAACTTATTTAAAGATATAAAGGGGTATTAGAGTTCAATCAACACCCACTAAATTTTAAACTAGAGTTTATTTAAGTGTTATAGTGAACTATAAGTAATTTTGTCTCAATAACGCTCTTACTGCTGTTGTGATGTATTGCTTTGGGGAGCTATTTTTACTTGATGGACTTATTATGTTAACCTCATGATCAAGAGGAATGTTGGTTGATCTTTCGGTTAAGACTCTAACTATCAAGTCCTAGTTTTTATGGATTACTTGGGACATGATCGGTGGCTCATACCAATATGAATCTTAGAGATAGAATTACCATCGAGTCTCATCGGTGCCTATATAAAGAGGACATTAGAGTTGATGAGAGGAGACGTATCCAGACCTCGCTTAGTGGTAACTCCTAAAAAACCACCTAATCTACTTGGCGCTAGAAGGGACACATGTGAAATTTTACTCATCAAAATTTATGGGTCTTTTTCAGCAGCAATTTCGTCAACCTCTACAATGGCTCCACAACACGATTAGTGTCAATTTTATTTCACAATTAAATGGTGATCAATGTTAGCTAAGTTTTCATGTATTAATTTTGTTAACACTGTTGACTTGCAAATTCCGTGGTAGATTTGCTTGCTGCCTCTGCCTCCCTCGGTGTACAACTTACAGAATACATGGTTGTTTGGATGGCTGACTCAAGTTGCCACGCCTAAGTTTAGGCGTTTGTCAATGTTGTGGCATGCCTAACTTTGTGATAGAATAGAGTTGTTTGATTGATAGACAAAAGTATAGCAATTTTATTGAGGCTGTCATTTGAATTCCTACCATAAGTTTAGCAAAAGACTAAGGCGAACGATTTCCTCGCCATAAGTTTAGCATAAAAAGCTACGATAAAGCATTTGACAGCTGCTAAATTTTCTTTGGCAACCTAAAGTGTGGTAGTCTAAGAGCATCTCTAAGAGATGTCTTAAATTTTATTCCCTAAAATCTGATATAGGAATCATTCTATCTCTGCTATTCCCTAAAAATTAATTTGGTGTCCAGCAGTTTCCCTATATTTTACAATCCCTATTTTTAAATCAGTGTTTGCGCTAGCGTCAGGAGCATTCTCCAGAACGCCACAGCATGCGCCGTCTACATGTATCGCGTGGATCGACAACTGGGGGAGTGACCCTTTCCCGAACATGGCGAATAGCTCCATTGCCATATCTTTCCTAACGTTCTTGGTTTTTGCTATCAGTGCCCACATCTCTACGTACAATCTCTTTCGGCAAGATATTTAGCTGCTCCTAGCAGCTAGCAGCGACCAACATGTTACATTTTCAAACTAAGACCATGTTTTTAGTGAAGACGTTATTGTGTTGTACATGTATTATGTATATATAATCATGGGCCAACAATTGGAGCTCTAGACTTCTAGGCAATAAACAAAAAATATCCTCATGAACTTTTAACTTTTAAGTTGCTGCACATTTCTATGGTGAACAAAAATTCAGCCTCTAGTCACTCTGTAACAAGTAATTTACTCCCAACATGGAGACATGGATGCAGAACATTACATAATATCATGGAGTCATGGCCAATGGTCCATGTAGAATCTGGAATGCCATGCCAACCACAAAATACCAAAGGAGACAAAAAAAGAGTATAATATTTAGTGAAAAACCAAGATTGACTGGGAGTCTTACCCTTCAATCGAATCAATGTATACAATCATCTACAATCATATACTACAAATCAAGGATCAGAACACAACTTTGTTTAGACCTTACAACAGCTGAAATAGACAGGAATTTAAGTACAGGCTACTTCAAATGAACTATCGCCGATGAGAATTTCTCACAAGTCCATCTTAAAATAAATGCATTTATTGTAGAATTGAAGCTGCTTCAGCCTAATTTTAATAAAACAATGAAATATTCAATCCTAAACTCCTTTGTGTGTGGGTGTGGCATCTATTTGCACTGCAGCTGCTTCTACAATGGCTTCGAACTCCATGTCAGCTCTTGGGTATTAGTAGGGAAGATCACTGTAGGCTTTCTCTTGCTTTCCTCCAGGAAAGGGAAGTCCTCAGTGAAGTGCAAGCCACGACTCTCATGCCTTGCAAGTGCGCTCTTCACAACCAGCTTTGCACAGCAGAAAATGTTTCTCATTTCACTGGCCTCAAGCCCAACCATTGTAGGCTTCCACCCCCTCTTGAACAAGAATTGCTCCCATTCAGACTCCAGATCGCTGATCTTCTATTTTGCATGCTTTAGCAACATACAGGCCTTTCACATTTGTCTCCCCTTGCAACCTAGCCCGGACACCACCACACATGTAATGAGCTGCAGGAACAACACCAAACATTAGCACCAAGTACACAATCAAAATACACAATCCCTCTGTAGGACCGAAAAGGCGACCAGAGGGGGGGTGAATGGGCGCAAATTAAAAACGCGGTGGAAAATACAAATACCCCCAAAAACTTCTTACAACAAGAATATCAGCTTTGCAAGTGACTTAAGAAAGCTCAGCACAAGATTGTGCGATAAAGATCACACCAGACAAGCTGATATCTCAAAACCTTCTCAAAAGCACTCTTCAAGAATAGCAACAGGTATTCTAATCAGAACCTCTAACAAAGATCTCTACTAACACGAAACAAACACAAGAATACGAAGAACAACATTCATTGTGCAACTTGAAAAAGTAACGTGTCAGTGAGCAATAAGTAAACCCTAGATCACAGTAATAATCTCAGAAT
>KE373142.1:159952-177833 GCA_000418225.1 Zizania latifolia | reverse complement strand
TCCGTGCACCCGGATTGGACTGGCACGCCCTCGCGACCCCTCTGTCCGACCAGCGTCCATCCGTGTACCTGAGTCGCACGCGAACTCCGTCACGGTCAAGTCTCTTCATCTCTACTAAGTATTCGGTGGTCCCCTCTCTAATAGTAATGAGGGGGTATTTACATGCACGATCTATATAGGGTAATACATTATTACTCTCTACTTACAACCGACTATATTGTAATACGTGGTGTAATACATAGGGGCAATGCAGTAAAAGACTTAGTGTAATGCTGTAAAGTGCATGTTTTGCTAGAGGGGACAGACGCCCTTGGTTTTGGGCTTCGGTTCCCGAAGCGGTATAGGGCCTTCGGGATGGTATTGTCGAAGGTGCTGATGCTAGAGGGGGCTCTGGCTTCGAGCCCTCTCTCGAAGCCAGAGCCCCCTCTAGCATCAGCACCTTCTTCGAAGGGTGCTTCAGGATCTTGATCAAGTTGGCAATTATCTTCGAGTATGGCAGGAATTAGTTCCCCCAACAGTAGCCCTTCGCATTTATCTCTTCGTATGAAGAGGTGAATGCGCCTCGAATTTAGCTATACCTCAAATCTTACTACTCCGATCTTGACCTATGAATTAGAGGATTTCTGCAGGCGGCAATAAGAGCATTAAATGCATCTATAGAATCGATGGGACATCACCGAAAGCCCAAACGACGCTGGCAACGGTCAGAAACGACGCTGGCAACGGTCAGAACTCCGAAGCTGAACCGTCATGATACTGTTTAACGACGTCTTTCTTTACCATGGCTCCACACATCAGCGACCACGAGGGGATTGAGCGCGGTAATGAATTTTTACGCTAGGGGGCGAGCCCGGTAGTTTTTACCGCCTATATAAACGCTCATCCACCCCTAGTTCACTTTACACCTCCAAAATTTGCTTTAGCTCTCTTGTGCTCTAGCCTTTCTTTAGCTCGTGCACCCTAACCTTCGAAGCCTCTCCCTTTCAGAGCCCTTGCTAGCTGTTAGGATGATGAAAAAGACATCCTCGAAGCCCACCCTTCACGTCACCACAGCGCCTTCATCGGTCGAAGTGCAAATGGTGGCTGCAGCGGTGACGAAAGCTCCTGCAGCGACCTCTAAGTCACAAGGATCGAAGGGCCTGCGACCCCCATTGAAGGAGAAGTTGGAGCAGACCTTCGAGCTGCTAGAGACATCATCCTCAGCGAAACCCATGAAGAAAGCCTATGAGGATAAGGTGGAGCGGCCCTGTGAAGCACGCCTGTCAGAGGGAGAGGTGATCCCAGCACCTCGGGACAATGAAACCGTTGTCTTCGAGGTGGGGCTCAGACTCTCGGCTTCACGGCTGCTGGTGGAGGTGTTGCGCATGTTTCACCTAGAGCTCCCCCAGCTGTCGCCAAACACCGTGGCAAGGCTGGCCATCTTCGAGTGGGCCAAGAGGGCCGAAGGGTGTGAAGGCTGAGCAGACGTCATCGTAGCCCTCCATGAAGCCAACTGCCAGCTTAAACAGAGGCCATAGAGTGATAAGACGGTGATGTTATTGGGCTTCGGGAGCATTAATTTTCAGCTTTGGACCGATTTCTCGGACTGTGATGAGGACATCACTCCTACAGATACACATGACATCACTCCTACAGATACACACAACACCCCTCAAGTATCTATGCAAGATCCTATAACCCGAGCTCGAGCACGGCGATTAAATCTCCAGGTGAACTCATTTCTAAGTACCTCTCTGTATAATCTTGAGAATAAATTGCTGCATAAGGATAATATTATTATTAGGAACCATGGAGAAGGACCAATAAGCACGTCCAAGCTGAGTTGGAAGTCTAATCCAATTCCAGGTCGAGTCCAACTCAGACTCCAGGAGCAGCGTGCACTAAAATCATCGCCCAGGCCACATACGGACTCTGTTTTTGACGTTCCACCTATGCACGAAAAGCTAACTTCGGCACCTTTCCAATGGCTCTAGTTTTACATCAAAACTCTTTATAGATCAATAGGAATCATCAAAATAATTTAGCGTCAAGAATCTGTCAGTAAGCTGATTTCTGTGTTATTGGGCCTTTCGGGCGTGTATGCAGTTGAGCCCATTAGGGATGTGTCTAGAACTACTATATAAGCTTTGTCTACAGCCGTCTATGGTTTTTATGGTTTATTTTATACGTTGCTTTGATAGTTACCGCTTCATCGATTTTGTAAGTGAACTCACTTCGCAGATTCCAATAGAATTTCCGTTCGATTGTGTTTTCTGTGTTCTTGCTTGTGTTCTTCGATTCGTAGACAAGGATTAGTCTTCATGGTGAGATCAATCAAGTGGTGTTTGGTTGATAACCAGTGGAGAAGTGGTGCTACGATTTTAGGGGTTCGATCTCATGGATCGGAAGCCGGATCGTGTGTGTCTCATCTTCACTAATCATTGTTTATCCTCCACCTGACGGAAGATCGGGCACCCCGCCCTCCATCAGTTGGTATCAGAGCTCGATTTACCATCATATTCTTGTATCTTAGATTAGATTGATTTTCTATTTGTTCCATAGTCCACGAAAAAGCCACAAAAAATTGGTAGTCGTAGTATTTCCCCTGTCCGAGACCATCCCTAGCCTTTGCACATTTCAGTTTCAGAGTCTGTAGTGTTGAGTTTGTGTCCAAAGTCAAGTCTGGTTGCTGGTTAGTATTGTAATCCCTCTGCCTAAATCCTTTACACCAGCCACCACCCATAGATCCCCTTCGGTTTGTAATTCGCGTGCAAATTAGAACCTCAAAACCTTGATTCAGACCGCCTCCAATAAAACAGTCATAACTTTTGCATACGAACTTGGAATCAGACAAACAAGTACATCTCGGAGATCTACAGAAAAAGTTAGGTCCAAAATTCTCTAGCTTTGCTAGGATCACCGAATTTATTTTTCCCAAATTCGGCCTAGATGATCGAGTTTTCCAGCACAAATTTTTCAACACATCTTTGTTTGTTTACATAGCACTTCTTTGCAGCAAAATTGTGTCATATCTTCTTGGTTGGCCTTCTATGTGTTCCTAGTAAAAAAAGAGAAGTATAAAAAAATAATACAAAAAATAGTTCAAGAAAAAAAAGAATCAAAAAAAGAATTATCAAAAAAAGGAGAACATAGAGTTGATCAAGAGGATATATGCGTTCTGAGTAGTACTGTCTTGTGCTATTTGTGCTGAATTTTGTCACCTTCTCTAGCCATCCATCAGCTTTCAACCTTAACCACTTCCTCATATAACCTTGTTGCTATAGGGAACACATTCAAACTAGCAACTAGTACGAGTACTTTGGGCATTTATTCAATATTACTATCTGTTTCTGAATTGTGTTCTACCATGTAGACTACTTATGTTTAACCTCTTAGACTCCACATATATATTTCTGATTAGTGCAGCTTGGGTCCTTGCAATCGCCGTTCCACTACCTCTTGGAGTCACCGACCAACTAAGATTGTGCCATTCACTGACCTGCATAGATAAGATCCTTGCAAGAGTATGGTAAAACAATTGAGTGAGAGCGATCCCATCTTCCACTACCTACTAGTTGATAGGGATAATACTCTTTTATATTTTTTATTTTCTTTCTACTAATCATGATAGGAAACTCTAAGAGAGAACTCGCTAATGCCCTTGCACGTCAGACAAGGGTGTTTGACCAAATAAACCATCGTCTAGACACTATGCAAGATAGCATCTAAACTCTCTCTCGAAAGGTGGCAGGTTTGGAGACCAATCGTTAGCCTCGAAGAGATGACGGCGAGCAAGAGGACGACGAGCAATACCTACGTAATACTTTCGTCGCAACCAAGCAGGTATGAGACATAATGCAATCATAATTGAGGTAATGATGATTCTTCTATGAAAGTTAAGTTTACCATCCTATCTTTTCATGGTAAATATGATGCTATATCTAGATTAGAAGATGACCGTAGAACAGAAATTTAACTCATATCTAGTTTCTAAACAACATAGAGTAAACAAGCAACCAGTGAGTTTAAAGATTGTGCTATAATCTGGTGGAAAGAGCTAAGTGAACTTAAATTGCAACCTGATACATGGGACCATTTAAAAAGAGCTATGCGTAGTAGATTTGTCCCTCCTTCTTATCAATGTGAATTGCGTAATAAACTACAATTCTTGGTTCAAGGTAACATGTCCGTGAGGGAGTATTATGCAGAGCTTTAGAATAGCACGACTAGTTGTGGTGTTGTGGAGGACACAGAGGACACGATTTATCGCTTTTATGGTGGATTGAGGCATGAGATTCAAGATATCATTTATTATAAAGAATTTAATACTCTTAACCATTTGTTCCAGCTTGCTATGCATGCAGAGAAAGAATTGTAGGAACGTCAACATAGGGCTAGAAACTCCTATCCGTCATGAGTGACGAGCGCACCGGTACCGACCAAGCATTTCTCTTCTTCAAGCATTCGTCAGGCACCTGCATCAACACCAATGAGCACATGGCCTTCCACCTCTACACGAGCTGATGAGTCAGGTAAAAAGTTATTACAGGTACCCATTGAGGTTGCCTCATCAGCTACAATTATGGATCATCCTTTAAAATTTGATAATGATGCACTTCATCATGATAGGAGTAATAACTACACTCTTGTGCATGAGGACGTGATAGTTACTTTGTTACCTTTAACTTCCGATGAAATTGTTAAAGATGATATCGAGACGGTTGCCAACAAGAGCAAACAACTTGACATTAGATCTGAAAATCAGCAAAAAATTAAATTAAAATATTCTGCTATCCTTGCACATAAAACTAATAATGCTAAAATTAATAATCAAGATGTGTGCTATGCTGTGATTTGTGAGACTGCTTCTTTTTCTCTTACTAATATAGTTTATACTTTGCCTCCTGCTGTCACTAAGTATTTATCTCATACATGTTTAGCTATATGACTATAAACTTAATTAGCCTCCCGAGTTTTTATCTTCCGTTGAGTTACATAATTATAAACTTGACTTGTCTCCCGAGTTTTGGGTTAGTCCCACATTTAACATTACAGAATTAAAACCATCCATGGGAGCAGAAGATGAGTTTGAGTTGAGGATGACTTTATTTCAAGAGGGGGAGGATGATGAGGACATCACTCCTACAAATACACATGACACTCCTTAAGTATCTATGCAAGATCCTATCACCCGAGCTCGAGCACGACAATTAAATATCCAGGTGAACTCATTCCTAAGTACCTATTTATATAATCTTGAGAATAAATTGTTATCTAAGGATGATATTATTATTAGGAACCATAGAGATGACCAAGAGGTACATGGAGACAAGCAAAGAGGTGGAGAAGAACCAATAAGGATGTCCAAGCTGAGTTGGAAGTCCAATCCAATTCTAGCTCGAGTCCAACTCGGACTCCAGGAGCAGTGTGCACTAAAATCATCGCCCAAGTTGCACACGGACTCCGTTTTCGATGTTCCACCCATGCACAAAAAGCTAACTTTGACACCTTTCTAATGACGCTAGTTTTATGTCAAAACTCCTTCTAGATCAACAGGAATCATTAAAACAAATTGGCATCTCAAGCTGTTTTTTGCTTTATTGGGCCTTTCGGCCGTGTATGCAGTTGAGCCCATTAGGGGTGCATCCAGAACTACTATATAAGCTTTGTCTATAGCCATCTAGGGTTTTTGTGGTTTATTTTACATGCTGCTTTGGTAGCCCCCGCTTCACCGGTTTTGTAACTGAAACCCGCTTCGCAGATTCCAATAGAATTTCCGTTCGATTATGTTTTCTACGTTCTTACTTGTGTTCTTCGATTTGCAGGCAAGGATTAGCCTTCGTGGTGAGGTTAATCAGGTTACGCTTAGTTGATAACAAGAGGAGAAGTGGTGCTGTGATTGCAGGAGTTTGATCTCACGGATTAGAAGCCAGATCATGTGTGTCTTATCTCCATCAATCGTTGTTTATCCTCCACCTAATGGAATATCGGGCACCCCGCCCTCCATCAGACTGCTTCCTGGTGAAGGCCTCTAATGAGAGGTGGTATACAAAGTGGGAGCGGAAGTGGTTCTACGTGTCAATTGGGGTTGACGCTAGCCTTCGCTCCACCAACGCCCCTATCTTGTACCGCTGCCATGCCGAGGGGCAGCCGAGTGGACCAACTTTAGAGTCCTGCATTCAGCTCCTGAGGAGGGTGGCTACCCGCATGAGCATGAGGGATCTGGTGAAGGAGTTCATTTGTTGAGGATCCCTCCACTTAAGGCGAGGTGGCTAGTTGAGTTCTAGGACTCCACCGATGGGGAGCCAAAAACTCTAGCTTTGGAGGACATACGTAAGATGTTCAATCCTTACTTTGTTTTTTATGACACAAGGCTCTGGTAGTGATGGTTTGTTTTGAGCAGTTTCTTGGGTCGTGCCCATCCCTCTAGCGGCGGTGAAGGTGGCCGATCGCGTCATGGGGCCCCTAACCGCCAACAAAAAATCCAAGCATATTATTGCACTCATTGGGGAGTGGGGGAGGTCAATCATGTGTGGGTTGGGCTCCACACTACCCCCCAAGATGCTGGATTTGGTCTCGGGAAGTAGGGCTTCAAAAAGAAAGTGGGCGGATGATGATGCAGAGGCCCAGGGGTCATCGCTAGTGTCGAGGCAGACTGCTGATGCCCTGATCGACGAATCGACTGAGATGGCGGTGGAGGCCTAGGGGCCGAGCACAGTCGTGGCTGGTCTATCGGACCCTTGGCCCTTGACCCTGGGAAGAGACTGGCCGACCCAAGGGGCCGATGCTACGCCGGAGGCCAAGAATTTGGAGGTTAACCTTGAGGACATCGTGGCCATCTTTCAGACAGCCATGTGTCCTTCGCTTTCTCCTACCTTGGAGGACCTCGAAGGTAACCACCATTCAATTTTTTCCTCAGATGTGTTTCTTTAAGCGGCTCCGGGCATAACTCGTAAATGTTTCATTCTACCAGAATTCATCGCCGTTGACTCTGAGCATCACTGTGGTTGTGATGAGAAGGAGGACGATGGGGGAGAGGATGATGGAGGAGAGGACGTGGAGGATGGCCCTGAGGAGGAGCACTCCGAAGAGGATGTTAGTGGAGGCAGCAATGATGGCGCCCCGCGTCCCGTGACCCCTCGGGATGTCCATCCCTCATCCGAGGTAGGGGACTCGGACGGTTCGGACCCGAGGGTTCCATTCCTTCGGGCCTACCTCCCCTTGAGAGGAGTACTAGATAGGATCCTGGAGCCCTACATACGGGTCCATCGGGACATCTCACGGAGCGAGCTGGTGGCCGTCGTGGTAGGGCACCACTATAGCGACCTTTCCTCGGCAACCTAGGGTGCTCTGCATCAGGTATAAAGTGCTTCGCTGTACTTTTTTTGTTTTGTTAGTTCTTAACCTTATTTTGAATTAACTTTTCCTTTTGAAGGTGCTCATTTTGATGAGAGTGACGTCGAGGGCATTCAATCAACATGAGGTTGTGGCTGAGCACATCGAGCGGGACCTTCGATAGTGTGCCTTGAGAGACAAGGAGTGGGTCGCTGAGCTAGAAGAGAGGCTGTGCCGAGAGCGTGAAGCTCGAGAGGTGGTGGAGGCTATCGGTGACTCACCGAGCAGTCCACCTAAGAGGGTACCTAAGGTGGTGATTAGTATGTGTGTAAGGGAAGCGCAATATCTTTAAATCCGATGGTCGACTCTAGAACACTAGAGCTAAGGTTTATACTGGTTCAGGCCTCCCAAAGGATAATAGCCCTACGTCAAGTGATTTGGTCTATAATATGATGGTGGATCTTACAATACGACGTAATTAAGCTATGGAAGCTTAAGGCGTCGAAAGCAAGAAAAATATGGTAAAGCTAGATGACTAGATATGTTCGATGACGAGGTTAGATGATTGATGATAAATGCCTCTAGGGGGGTTCTCGCCTCCTTTATATACTTAGGAGGTGAGCTTAACAACCCAAGACTCTATTCTGAGTCGATCTTGGATTGCCTACCAAACTTGGATACTAAATCCCTAATTACAAGGATTCTGGTACAAATAAATCTCTTGATATCATATCTAGAGTCTGACTACCCGATAAAGACTCAACCTTCCTTATTAGTGTTGAACCCCTCTTCATGGGTCTTACCGGACGATCAATGCTGGTCTTGGCCTGCTCTTGGTCTAGACTAATAAGCCCAACTATGGGGTACCCAGGGGTCACATCCTCGACAATAGCCCCTGAGCTCTTCTTAGCTTGGTTGAAGAAATCTTTGACAAAACAAGCTGGGAGGATCTCTCCTTTAATTTGAAACCTTGATATCTTCACTGAACCTTGACGGCCTTGAAAAAGTTTTTGATCTTCCTTCTTTCATGTGAGGTGCACCCACATGGTGTAGCCCCCGAGCTTTGAGTTAAATGGAACATTTAGCTTGAGGGTCAAAAGATAACCTGCAAGAAAATACCCTTTTAAAATTTTGCTTGATGAGCTTGTCTTCTGCTGGTGTCATGACCTCGCTAGGAAAAAGGTCGTGACTGAAATCTCAGACTCGTGATGAACTTGAAGGAAGTTGGTCTTGAATCTTCAAATAGGTCAATGTCCGGTCGCTCGGGTCCTCAGTCGCCCAGATGCTCGAGAGGACGGGGTTCGTCGAGCCTACGAATCCTCGAGCACACTAGCTCCCGAGCACTCATGCCTCTGGTTAGGTGAGCCCCCAAGTGCAAGAGTCCTCGAACACGTGCGAGCCCCTGTGCACGAACATCTTTGAGCGCATGCGAGCCCCCAAGCATGGGGTCCACTAGCACAGGAGATCTCAACCACCGCAGACTCCGCTTGGTGCGCCCAAAAAAAATACTTCATAATTTCTTCTCCCGTCCGTAATTAATGTGTGGCAAGTGAAAGGGCCGCAGATGATCTATTTTTGATGAGGCCACGCACAGTGTGCAGAGTGCTGGCACAGATAAGAAGGTGAAAGGCCTTTCACCTTCTTTGCCATAAAGTGCACGGCGACCGAGGCACACCCACTATAATGGTGCAGAGTTGGTAGGGGAATGCCTCTATTTAAGCCGGCGTCCCTCCCTTTCTGTCTTCGCAACAAAGAGCTTCTTTTGTTTTCTTCTGCTTTGCTTTCCACCAAAGTTTCTTCTTCTTAATTCCATAAGGGAGAGGTTGTTGATGTTGCTTGCTGCTCCATAAATCTATGATGTGCTGGCTTGGCCATGAAACTGGCTGTTCTGGTCTCAAGATTTTAGGTTCGTTCGGTATATTTACCTTTGTGCAAATTTGTTTTGCCTTCACTTATATGATGTGTGACTCTTGGCTTGGCGTTGTAGTAGGACGTCGTATTCTTCTCGAGACCTTTCCCCTGCGTGGCTCTTTTCGCTAACACGCTATCATCCGGTGCTCTCATGCTACCTGTCTTGATGTCTGGATGCAAAGGTAGAGGCTTGATCCTGCGGGAGGGGCTGGAGACATCCACTGACATAGGCGCCCCAGAGGTGATTTCTAACCTCGCCACCGAAGTCGAGGAGCTTCTGCTCTCCCTTTGTGCTGGTCTCTCAGGGTCAGTGACTATCTCCTCTGGTCGAGACAAGGATCGTGCGGAGTCACTGCTACCATAGTAGCAGCCCCTGAGATCCTTAGTGCTCATGGAGATCGTGATAGGTTGATGCTGCGCCCCGTGGAGTTGCTGTGAGAACCTCGGTGCTCATAGCCGCTGCGTTTGCTTTGCAGAATACTGTCTCTGGCCGTCTGTGCGCCTTTTTCTTCTTTGTTAATCGAAGGAGGCTGTGTCCCCTTCCTTGAAGTACTGTAGCTGTTGCTGTGTCCCCTTCTTTGAAGTAGTCCAACTCCTGTAAAAAATTAGTCCTTAAGAAATAAAGGTGCTTTTAAATTTGCCTTACACAACTTGTATCGCACATCGTGTGCTCTGTACTATCCACACGTTGTATCTTGGTGGAGTCAATGAAGATGCGAGACTGCGTGTGTACAGCTAAGTAGCCGACCCTCTCCTGGGTTCGGTTGCATGCACGGCGGCCATGTGGCGCCTAACTTGGAGAGAGATGTAGTCTGCATGGGTTAGCGAGTTCTTCGAAGATGCATGGTTGCGAGTGTACAACTAAAGTGTCGACCCTCTCTTGGGTCCGGTTGCATGCATGGCGGCCGTCTGGTGCTCAACACAGAGAGGGATGTAACCGGCATAGGTCGGTGAGAAAAAGCGCTCGACTATGGGTGTACAACATTAAGGCTTACCCCTTCTTGGCCTAGTTGCATGTCTAGGGAGAGGTAGTTGGCGAGGGTAATGCTCGACTGCTGGTGTACAACCCTATGCCTGACCCCTTCTGACCCAGTTGCATGTCTGGGGGAAGTAGTCGATGAGGTCGATGTAGAAGCAGCGCCGTGAATCAATGAGCACCTAGACATGCTTCATCAGCAAAAAGTTATTTTATAAATGATTATTAAGCATAAAACCAACGAAGGTGCTCTTTGTTCTAGGAGTTTGGTACTGCTTGCTCATCTTTCCGCATCAGCCTATATGCCCCTGGCCTTGTT
The DNA here is from genome assembly GCA_000418225.1 of Zizania latifolia. NCBI lineage: Eukaryota > Viridiplantae > Streptophyta > Magnoliopsida > Poales > Poaceae > Zizania > Zizania latifolia. The sequence continues at coordinate 167,313 of KE373142.1, read as the reverse complement.
ACTTCGACGACGATGAATGGTCCTTCCCAGGGGGCCAAGAGTTTGTGCATTCCGATGGTTGATTGCACCCGACGAAGCACCAAGTCGCTGACCTTGAAGCTTCTGTTTTATACATTGCGGTCATGATATCGCCAAAAGGTTTGCTGATACCAATCTGCTTGTACCGTGGATGCTATCCGGCCTTCCTCGATGTAGTCGATATCTTCAGCCTTGGTTTGTTCTATCGTTCCCTCTTCGTAATACTAGACTTGAGGGGATTTGTGTAGCATGTCCTCTGTCTTCTAGAACTGTGCCTTTAGAATGTGGTCGATGAAGAGTTGTCGCCAGTCATTGGCATCCTCGAGCATGGTGACGATTGCTGACGGGCTAGCGACCTAGTGCTCGTCGTCCTTAATTGATGGTTTGGTGAGCTCCTAGATGAATACGCCCTTAGGGACCATTGCTCGAGAAGAACCAAGGCGAGCCAAGGCGTCAGCTATCGAATTGTCATCACGGGGGATATGGTGAAACTCTAGGCCAAAGAATTTGCCTTCAAGTTTTTGAACCTCAGCGCAGTAAGCGTCCATCTTGTCACTGGTGCAAGACCAGTCCTTGTTGACCTGGCTAATAGCTAGCTTGGAGTCTCCTAAACCATGAGTCATTTCACTCCAAGGGATACTGATATCCAGAAGCCATGTATCATGGCTTCATATTCTGCCGCGTTGTTAGAAGCCTTAAACAGCAGTTGTAGGACGTAGCGCAGCTCTTCTCCTTTTGGGGATATAAGGAGGATTCCTGCGCCGACGTCATCTATGTTTAGAGAGCCGTCAAAGTACATTGTCCAATATTTCTTTTCTTCTCAACTTGGGGGTAGTTGTATCTCAGTCTACTCAGCAACAAAGTCGTCCAGAACTTGCGACTTTATGGTGGTGCGGGATCAGAATTCCATCGTGTATTCCCCCATCTCAATGGCCCACTTTACGATTTGCCCTGTTGTGTCTCGATTGTGGAGTATGTCGCCTAGAGGATACTCTGTTATGACCATGATCTTGTGGGCTTAGAAATAAAGCTTTAACTTCCAAGCAGTGAGCAGGACGGCGTAAAGGAGCTTCTGCACCTGTGGATACCTTGCTTTTGATAAGCCAAGGACCTCTGATATGAAGTATACCGGTCTTTGGATTGGAAAGACATGTCCCTCCTTGGGCCGCTCGACTACCACAGCCGTGCTGATGACGTTAGTCGTGGTGGCAATGTAGACGAGGAGAACCTCCTTTGGATTTGGAGCCCTGAGGATTGGTGGTGAGCTTAAAAATTTCTTTAGCGCTGAAAATGCCTCATCGGCCTCGGCTGTCCATGAAAAGTCTTCCTCCTTCAGTAATTTGAAGAAATGAGCTCTCCTTTCCCGCAGCCAAGAGATGAATCTCCCGAGGGCTATCATGCAGCCTGTGAGCTTCTGGACCTTCTTGGCATTGTTGGGTTTTTTTATGTTCATTATTGCTGCTATTTTTGTCTAGGTTAGCCTCAATGCCCCAGTTGCTAACGATGAACCCGAGCAGCTAACCCGAGGGCACCCCAAAAACGCACCTTTTGGGGTTAAGCTTCCACCGGAACTTCTACAGATTTGCAAATGTCTCAACGATGTCGCTGATGAGGTTATCTTCCTCTCTCAACTTTATGACGATGTCGTCAACGTACGCCTCGACGTTGCGTCTGATCTGGTCTAAGAGACTCCGCTGGATGGCCCATTGATACATTGCCCCTGCATTTTTTAGCCCGAACAACATGGTGGTATAACAGTATGCTCTAAAGGGCGTGATAAAGGATGTCTTCTCCTGGTCTTCTTCTCTGAGGCCGATCTGATGATAGCCAGAGTAACAGTCGAGGAAGCATAGGAGGGAGCTCCCCACCGTTGAGTCGATGACTTGATCGATCCGAGGTAACCCAAAAGGGTCCTTCGGGCAGTGTTTGTTTAAGTCGATGTAGTCGACGCACATTCGCCATTGCCTTGTCTTTTTTATTATCAGGACTGGGTTGGCGAGCCATTCTGGGTGATAAACTTCACGGATGAATCTTTTTGCTAGGAGGCAAGTTATCTTGGCCTTAATCGCCTCTTTCTTATCTTGCACGAACTTCCTTAGCTTCTGCTTTATCGGTTTAGCTGTTGGGTATACGTGGAGTTCATGCTCGATCAGCTCCAGAGGAACCCTAGGCATGTCGAAGGGCTTCTATGTGAATATATCAATATTAGAGCGCAGGAAGCTAATGAGCGTGATTTTCTATTTAGGGTCAAGTCCTGCCCCAATGGTTGCTGTCTTTGATGGGTTGGCTTTAGAAAGGATAATCTTCTTGGTGCTCGAGGGTGTGGCGGAGATGCCCGAAGGGGTTGGTGCCTTAGCTGGTACTTTTGAGGTCTCGGGAGGATGCGCGTAGACTTGCCAGAGGGTTTCTTCCGTACGAGTAGATAGGTCTACAGCTTTGGCCAGGGTGAGATTATCTTTTTCGCATGCGTGGGAAGTACCGACATTCCCCCATATGGTGATAACTCCCCTGGGGCCCGGTATCTTGAGCACCAATTACGAGTAGTGTCCAACAACCATGAACTTGGCTATGGATTGTCTTCCGAGGATGGCATGGAACGGGATGTCGTAATCCATGACCCAAAAGTTTACATGCTCAGTCCCGTTGTTATCTCGAGATCTGAACATGACTGGCAAGGTTATCGAGCTGAGGGGTACCGAGCCTTGTCCAGGTATGATGCCATAAAATAGGAAGTTGTCCTCTTTCCGAAGGCTATCAACTGAAATGCCAAGGTCGACGAGGGATTGGCAAAAAAGGATGTCTAATCTGCTTCCACCGTCGATCAGGACTCACTTCATGCAAACTTTGAATATCACTAGGTCGACGACCAATGGCCAGCGCCCGATTTTTGGGATATTCCACTGATCATCTCGGGAGAAAGTGATCGAGATTTCTGACCATCGGAGCTGTTGAACTTCCTCGAACCCGGCGATGTTGATTCATTGATCCAAGACCTTTTGTTGCCGTTTGGTCTCGGTTGATGTGGAGCTCCCAAAGATGATGTTCACCGTCTTGTGGGGTTCCTAGAAATTGTTGATGTCCTAAGCCCGACTATCTTTTCATGGGATGTCGTCACCGTCACGGTGTTGTTTACCCTAGCGGGGATTATTGCAAGACTCTTTGACCAATGCGTCTTGTAAGGAATAGCTTTTACGCATGGTATGCTTGCCCTTCGGATGAAACGGACAAGGTTTGTCGAGTTCTACCAACGTGGCGTCGTCTTCCTAGCGTCGTGAGCTATAAGCTGCCACCACGGTTCTCTCTGTCTTTCTTTTTCATTCCTGCCTGCCCTGGGAGGACCTCGGTCGATCATCCTCTCACCGGGGAGATCGAGGATGGTCATCCCTGGCCCGGCGAGATCGACTCTCATGGCGTGAACGCTCTATTTTTTCCTTTCGAGCATCCTTGCAGTTAGCGTCTTTGGCTTCTTTCTTACGAGGGCCCCATGCTGCTTGGAAGAGTGGTGCAGGGCGTCGATGTCCACGATTGTGGTCCTTTTTTCTGAGAACCTCTGGATAAAGCTGCGAAGCGTCTCATCCTCCTTTTGTCGTAATCGTTGCAGGTCGTATCGAGTCCCGGACTTCTACTATGTTCCTTGATAGTTGTCGATGAAGGACGAGCGAAGTTATGCCCAGGAGTCAATAGAGTTCTTGGGTAAGCTCGAGAGCCAGTTATTGGCGGACGAGGAGAGCATGACCGAAAGGTAATTAGCCAAGACCCCTTTGTCTCCTTCTGCCGCACGAACGGCTGTGTAATAGAGTCGTAGCCACTATGAGAGATCCTTTTTACCGTCATACAGTTTGATTCCCGTTGGGTGGAAATACTTCGGCCACCTAACTTGCCTTAGGCGCCTAGTGAATGTGGGGAAGCCACCGTGGTCATCTCGGCTTCTACTTCTTCTACGATTGCAGGGGTTGTGATCTTTAATCAAATTATCATGGTCGGTGCTGCTGTCGATACTGCTGTGACTATTTTTGAGGTTGCCTCGATTGTCAGTCTGCCTGTGGATCTCGGAGCGCAACCTGTTCCGTCCTCCTAGGGCTGGCGGTAATGAGTGATCGCTGCGTGGGCTATCAATGGGTGGATTTTAGCTGTGCGACAGCTGATATCGGTCCAAACCATTGCCCTCCTTGTCCTTTAGGGAAGGAGTCAGCGGTCGGGTCGGAGCCAGAGCCAGGGTGTTGATTTGAGTTGCTATTGCCTGAGCTAGGGCTTTTGCTCATCGTAGCTCTGGTGTCTCAGGAAGGGAGCTGAGGGCCCTCTCGATGGCTACCAGATTGGCGATCAGAGTTTTGAAGACTTTCTCTCCGTCGAACTCTAAAGTAAATTCATCTTCAAGATTTTAACGGACCCCGTTGTCTTGTTCAGGGGGTTGGGGGAAAAGTTGAGTTCTTCTGTTTGGCCAACCCACGAGTAGCGCTCATCAAGGGGCTCGATAGGACGAGCCGTCCCGCTAAGTCCTCGACAAACGTCAAGCTCTCGAATACGAAGATGGAGCTGGTGTGAACGAGAAAATCCAAAGGAGGTGCCATCGGATCCTAGTGAAAGTGACGTGACCCCCTACCTGGCACGCCAACTGTCGGTAAATCAATGAGTAGTCCACCTAAGGGGGTAAGGGAAGCGCAACGCCTTCAAACCCGATGGTCGACTCTTGAACAAAAGTGCTAAGGTTTATGCTGGTTCAGGCCTCCTAGAGGATAATAGCCCCACGTCTAGTGTTTTGGACTATAATATGAGGATGGGTCTTACAATACGACGTAATTAAGTTATGGAGGCTTAAGGCGTTGAAAGCAAGAAAAATATGATGGAGCTAGATGACTAGATGATGTTCGATGACGAGGTTAGATGATTGACGATAGATGCCTCTGGAGGGTTCTCGCCTCCTTTATATATTTAGGAGGTGAGCCCAACAACCTAGGACTCTATTCTGAGTTGATCTTGGATTGTGAACCAAACTTCGGTGCCAAATCCCTAATTACAAGGATTCTGGTACAAATAAATCTCTTGATATCATATCTAGAGTCCGACTACCCGATAAGGACTCAACCTTCCTTATCAGCGCTAAACCCCTCTTTATGGGCCATACCGGATGGTCAATACTGGTCTTGACCTACCCTTGGTCTAGACTGATAAGCCCAACTGTGGGGTACCCAGGGGTCACATCCTCGACAAAGGCCGAGGCCAGCAGGCTTCACTCGACGGAGGCCAAGGCCAATAGGCTGCGCTCGACAGAGGTTACCCTCAAGGCCGAGATTGAAGTCCTCAAGGCTAAGAGGGCGACCCTCGAGGGTACTGTTGGATGGCTGGAAGGCAAGCATGCTGGGGCTACGGCTGCGTTGGATGTGACCATCGGCGAGCTTCGTTAATCGATGGCCCATCTTGGGACCTCTAGCCACGCTCCAAATTTTGGGGCCAATGAGCCCTTAGGCCCTCTGGTGAAATACCTTGAGCACAGTGCTTCGGTCATGGAAGACACTATGGCTAGTTTCGTGGAGACCTCGGGAAGGGTTGCAGCCTAGAGTGTCCTATAGGCCCTTCATGATGTTGGCTGCACCCATCTTTGAAGGATGGCCTTGGCAGCAGACTTCCATTTTGGGGGTGCGAGGATGTTCTCCCCGTCGGCGGAGGTTGGTGCAGCATGGTGAGCCCTTCAAACTCCATGGTAGGAGCAAGGGAGGTAGTCCTCGCAGGAGCTCATAAACGAGGCCCGCCATCGACAGCAGCAGCGTGCTTCTCTAGCTTCACGCTAGCCGCCCCCTCCTGCGCTTACTCCCCTGGAGGTGTAGATTCTAGGCCTCTTGTAATGCTTTGATGTAAATGTAATTGGCTTTGAATATTAATGAAGCTGAGGGTATTTTGTACTTGTGCCCAGGATTATGTTGTGAATGTTATGCTTCATGGTCTAGATCAATGCATTCACCAATCACATCCGTCTCATGGGCTAAGTTAGATAAGATCGTATGCTGATCATTGGTGTAGTGCTGTCTTGGTTAAGTCAGATCCATTACGTTAGCATGATGCATATGAGACAATCTGATCTAATCTACCTTTTCGTCGTATCTTGGAGTTTTAGCCGATGGGTTACTTGTTACCTTGTCAATCGGACTTAGTTTTGTTCATATTACCTTTAGCATGATGTCTTTAAGCTGCATCGGTTAGGTTTAAACTGTAGAAATTGATTTGCTGAAGTATTCAATTCAAACCTATTGGTAAGTATTGCCGATAGAAATACATTAGACTTAATATTGAAAAGCTGATACATTAAATATTAACATATTAACGCTATGCATCATTGTTACTCTGCATGCTATCGGAGCCGATGTCGATGGGCCATTGTCAATTAATGGTGAAATTGATTGGCATGCTCTGTACACCTCTAGGTTTTTAGAAACTACACTGGAGCTAAGCAGACTCTCCCAGACCTTTGAGTGTGAAGGTGCAAAGATTCTTGTGTGATTTTTGCCCAAGAGCCGATTCATGGACCAGTATACTTGCCATAGAGGTCATCGACTCCTATTGTTCTGAGCTCACCACCGCCGATGATAACTCTTTTACCTCTGGTGACTTATGGGTTGGAACGTAATGTGATACCAAGCCTGATACCTCTAGCACACGCAGCAATCAGCGGGCAACCGCAACCTCATCAGCCTCAGATGAATGCGCCTCTGCTAGGTTATCATCAAACAACTTATTATGGTCCACAACGTCACCAGATGGGGTTTGATGGTAATTTCCCCCAAAGAGACCATCTCTATACAGAGAGGGTGACAACGCTGATGCAACATTATTTGGTGCAACAGGAAGATGACTTCACATTCAAGATTGCTGAGATAATGAGAGATCAGTTTGGACTTTGGCCAAAGGAACAAAGTTTTATGTGTTGGCATCCGTATCTAGACTGGTTCAATATGGTATCGTTGCCAAACAGATATAGAGTTCTGGATTTTTTGAAATTTTTTGGTCAAGATAACACTTCAACGGTTGAACATATCAGCTGATTCGTTACGCAATGTGGTGAAGCATCGGCCGAAGAAGCATTGCGAGTCAGGTTCTTCTCGTTGTCTTTATCGGGATTGACATTCACTTTGTTTTCATCACTCCCTCCAAATTCAATTAAAGGATGGGTTTATTTAGATAAGCAATTTCATAAGTATTTCTTCGCTGGTATTCAAGAAATGAAGTTGATGGATTTAACAGCCGTAAAACAATGTTAGTATGAATCGATTCCGTGACGTTAGAAACCGGTGTTACAGTCTTAATCTATCCGATGCTCAGTTGGCCGAATTGGCTTTTCAAGGCTGCTG
>KE373142.1:147743-159807 GCA_000418225.1 Zizania latifolia | reverse complement strand
TATAGTTTTATTCATTGGAATCAGAGCAAGAGGACTCCGATGAAGAAATCGGCCTAGCAGAATGGGCCAGATTGAAGAAAAAATGGTAACTTGTCTGTGGGTAAAATCTACCGAAAAGGAGCAGAAATATGATTTTGACTATCAATAAGGCAAACAAGAATTTTGATTTATTATTAAAGGAGAAGCAGATTCAGCTCCCATCAAATCATGTAATTCCATCGGCCGAGGAGTTGAAGAAGAGAAATATTGTAAATGGCATAATACGGGTTCCCATAAAATGAACGAATGCATGGTTTTTGTCAGCGGATTTAGTCGGCCATTGCACAAGGAAGGATAAAGTTCGATGAGTCTAAGAAGCCGATGAAGATAACTGGAAATACATTTAAAGTAAACATGGTGTATGTCGGCTCATCACGCTTCCATATAGAAGAAAGTCGAACTTTACGGCATCACGTCAGGATTTATCGGTGTCGTGAGAGAGAATGATGGAGACTTGGGTGGCTCGATCTTTCGATGAGAGGATACATTGATTGGTAGAAGGAGAAAACGTTCACGATCCGACTACAACCATCTAGAGACATTACACCTTAGCAATCGCTACACCAACTCCAAAGGCAGTTCGTGATCTTTACGGAGCACGATCAACCAAACCACGTGGGTATTTGTTCCTGCAAGCAATCGAGAACTAGCAAGAATAAGAAGAACAAGTGCACTCATAGTAATTTCATAGGGGGTCTAGAAGGGGGAGTTCTGGAACAGCGAAACGGCGATCTAATCGACCACGGCTTCAGCCGGCAAAGTAGCAAAGCTAAACTTTGTATTCAACCAAAACTGATCTACAACTGAAGTCTCTAGGGGTATTTATAGCCCTAGGGACGTTCCCAATGTCTAGAAACTTATTATATATGGAAACTACTGATTATTTCCTAAACAGATTGACTAGAAAAAGGAAACATAATTAATACAGCGATTCTTGTGCCCTAGCTGGGATTTTCGGAGGAATAAAGATATTATCTTCCATATAGACATTCCCAGCTTTCCAACAAGTACCCGAACATTCTATTTGGTGAAGGGATTTCAAAGTTATGGTGCTTTTAATGCAGTCTGTCTGCTTCTTGATGTGGCAGACTTTCCTAGCACGAATTAGCTTAGTTTTCTTTTGCTTTTCCTTCATTCCTAAGCACAATAATAGCATCAAACGAATTTAGTAGTTCTCCATTCAATTGCGTATGTGTATACAGTCCGAGAAACGCTTTCACCTGATAATTTAATTGCCGTGCGCGGGCTCGAGTGATTGGTCCTTGTATTTCTGTTGGAGCTGGTTCTGATATTTTAGACTTGGGTTTAATTATGTCGGAGATGTCCTCATCGTCCTCCCCTTCTTGCATTTGAGTTGTTCTCGACTCAAGCTCGTTCTCTTCTCCCAAGTATGGTCGTAAATCTGCAATGTTAAAAGTGGGGCTAACCCCAAAATCTGCAGGTAACTCAAGTTTATAGGCATTGTCATTAATTCGTTCCAATATCTTAAAGGGACCATCAGCTCTTGGCATCAATTTAGACTTACGTAATTCAAGAAATTGTTCTTTTCGTAAATGTAACCAAACAAGATCACCAGGTTCAAATGTTACATGTTTGCGACCTTTGCTACCGGCAAGCTGATATTTTGCATTCATAGATTCAATGTTTGCTTTTGTTGTCTCATGCAGTTTCAAGATCATTTCAGCACGCTTTGTAGCATCAAAATTCAATTTCTCCATAGGTGGAATAGGTAATAAATCAATTGGAGCACGAGGAGTAAAACCATACACAATCTCAAAAGGGCAGAACTTAGTAGTAGAATGCACTGAACGATTATATGCAAACTCAATGTGAGGCAAGCATTCTTCCCACATCTTAATGTTTTGTTTTAAGATGGACCTAAGCATGGTAGACAATGTTCTATTCACAACTTCTATTTGCCCAACAGTTTGAGGATGACAAGTAGTAGAAAACAACAATTTAGTCCCCAATTTAGCCCACAAAGTTTTCCAAAAGTGACTAAGAAATTTAACATCACGATCCGAAACGATAGTGTTTGGGAGACCATGTAATCGAACAACCTCCCGGAAAAATAAATCTGCAACATGGGTAGCATCATCACTTTTATGACATGGAATGAAATGTGCCATCTTAGAAAATCTATCCACAACAACAAAAATACTATCTCTCCCCTTCTTTGTTCGAGACAGTCCTAAAACAAAGTTCATTGATATATTCTCCCAAGGTACGCTAGGAACAGGAAGGGGCATGTAAAGACCATGGGGATGTAATCGTGACTTAGCTTTTTGACATGTCGTGCAGCGAGAGACGAAGCGTTCGACGTCCCGCCTCATCTTTGGCCAAAAGAAATGGCTAGGAAGTATGTCCTCTGTCTTCTTCACACCAAAGTGTCCCATCAATCCGCCTCCATGCGCCTCCTGTAACAGCAATAGACGAACAGAACAAGCTGGAATGCATAGTTTGTTAGCCCTAAATACAAAACCATCAGTGAGGACGAATTTGTTCCAAGTTTTTCCCTCTTTGCAATTTAGCAACACATCTTTGAAATCGTTATCATTAGCATATTGCTCCTTGATTGTTTCTAAGCCAAAAATTTTGAAGTCAAGTTGTGAAAGCATGGTGTAACGCCTAGACAAAGCATCAGCAATGATATTTTCCTTTCCTTTCTTATGTTTGATGACATAGGGAAAAGACTCAATGAATTCAATCCACTTGGCATGTCTACGGTTCAATTTTACTTGGCTTCTTATGTGTTTGAAAGACTCATGATCAGAGTATATGACAAATTCTTTGGGCCATAAATAATGTTGCCATGTTTCTAAAGACCTTACAAGAGCATAAAGTTCTTTATCATATGTTGAGTAGCTTAAACAAGGTCCAGAGAGTTTCTCACTAAAGTAGGCAACAAGCTTACCTTCTTGAATAAGCACTCCTCCAATCCCAATACCACTAGCATCACACTCAAGTTCAAAAGTCTTACCAAAATCCGGGAGCTGAAGTAGTGGTGCATTAGTCAGCTTATGTTTCAACACGTTGAATGCATCTTCTTGTGGTTGTCCCCATTGAAACTGGACACCCTTCTTTGTCAATTCATTTAAAGGTGCGGCAATAGTGCTGAAATCCTTCACAAAACGTCGATAGAACCCAACAAGTCCTAAGAAACTCCACACCTGTGTAACCGTTTTAGGAGTCGGCCAACTCTGAATTGCTTCGATCTTAGCTTGATCAACCTCAATGCCCTGTGGAGTAACAACATAGCCAAGAAAAGCAACTCGATCGGTGCAAAATGTGCACTTCTCAAGGTTACCAAATAATCGTGCAGTGCGTAAGGCATCAAAAACAGCACGTAAATGGTCAAGATGTTCTGCTATCGATTTGCTGTAAATGAGAATATCATCAAAATACACTACAACAAATCGGCCAATAAAAGCTCTTAAAATCTCATTCATCAATCTCATAAATGTACTAGGTGCGTTAGTCAAACCAAAAGGCATCACTAACCACTCATATAAGCCAAACTTAGTTTTAAAAGCTGTTTTCCATTCATCTCCTAATTTCATGAGAATTTGATGATATCCACTACGCAAATCAACCTTAGAGAAAACAGTAGAGCTACTCAGTTCATCAAGCATGTCATCTAACCTAGGAATAGGGTGACGATATCGAATTGTGATATTATTAATTACTCTACAGTCAACACACATGCGCCAAGATCCATCTTTCTTGGGTACCAAAATTACTGGAACAGCACATGGGCTCAAAGATTCACGCACATACCCTTTGTCAAGCAGCTCCTGAACTTGACGATGGATTTCCTTGGTCTCCTCTGGATTAGTTCTATATGGCTCACGATTAGGCAGTGAAGCACCAGGGATCAGGTCAATCTGATGCTCAATTCCTCGGATGGGTGGCAATCCTGGTGGGGTCTCCTTTGGAAATACATTATGATACTCCTGCAAAAGATCCAAGACGGCACGAGGCAAAGAAGCAGGGATATCCTCAAAGGAGAACAAAGCCTGTTTACACACATAAGCATAGCAAGTTGTAGTAGCAACATCTAATGTCTCAATATCAGATTTGGTAGCCAATAAGCAAACACCTTTCATCTTAATCACACTTTTATTGTCATGGTCAGATTTGGATTCTTTCTTCTTATGTTGCTTAAGTTCCTTGACTACAATTTGGTTCTCACTTTTAGGATGGTCCTGATTTTTCACTTTATTAGCTCTAGCATTCTCATCCTTTAAAATATCATCAGGAGACATTGGATGCAGAACAATTTTCTTATCGTTATGTATAAATGAATATTGATTAGTTCTTCCATGATGTAGAGTGTCTTTGTCATACTGCCAAGGTCTACCTAACAATACAGAGCATGCATGCATAGGTACGACATCACAGTCAACAATATCACGATAAGAACCAATAGCAAAGTTTAGCCTTACCATTCGGGTCACCTTTACCTTACCACTGTCATTGAACCATTGAATGTAGTATGGATGTGGGTGAGGTTTTGAATCCAAAGCAAGTTTCTCCACCATCTCAAAACTTACCAGGTTTCGACATCTTCCTCCATCAATGATGGTGCGACAGGCTCGTTCCTTCACAATACACCTAGTCTGAAATAAATTGTGTCGCTGGTTCTGTTCTGCCTTGCCCACCTGTGCACTTAACACGCGCTGTACAATGAGGCTTTCATAATGAGCTGCATCTTTAGCACCAATGTGCTCCTCATCTTCTCTCCCTGCATCGTTAGCCACAAGCATAGCACATGTGTTATCATCTAAATCACTAGCTAAAGAATACTCACCATCCTCCTTTATGATCAGAACGCGTTTGCTTGGGCACTCGCTCCGCACATGCCATATCCCTTGCATTGATGGCATTGGATATCCCTTTGGCGTTCTGTTGACGCGACGGATGAGGTACTCTTCGCAGGGGCTTGTGTAGATGTTTTGGGCATTTCAGAAACTCGTGGGATGGAAGAAGATGGAGTAGAACGTTGCTTGGCGTTGGAGGATATTGGTGAAGGTGTTCTGTTTGTAGGGGCCGAGGTACGTGGTGTCCAAGAAGTCATACGTCCTGTGGAATAACTAGACCTCGCACCTGCACGTCGTCCCTGCACTTCTCTCTCAGCTTTACAAGCATAGTGAAATAACCGAGTAACAGTATCATATTCCTTATAACTAAGGATATCATAAATCTCTCAGTTCAGGCCTCCTAAGAACCTAGCCATCTTAGCTTCCTCACCTTCCTCTAGACCACAACGTAGCATTTCTATCTGCAGTCCTTGATAATACTCCTCAACACTTCTGTTCTCCTGTCTCAATTGCTGCAATTTATTTAATAAATCACGTGCACACAGATTTTTTTCTCTTTGAAACACTTATGTCTCAATTTAATTGCCGCGCGCGGGCTCGAGTGATTGGTCCTTGTATTTCTGTTGGAGCTGGTTCTGATATATTAGACTTGGGTTTAACTATGTCAGAGATGTCCTCATCAGGGAACAGTGTGTCATGTCATATCGGCACCATGATGAAATAGATCCACATTGGGAATGTGCCTTATTTCATTTTTATTGAGAGAATAATATCAGGTTTCTTTTGATTAAGAATTGTCCACAGTGTACCGAGAAATTTTACCAAGATGATTATGATTCTCACAATCAGTGTCTAGGGAATAGACTCTCATATGGAATCGGTTGGAGCCGCCAGAAAAAAAATTTGAAGGAAATTATTAACCATCGGCAAATACGAAGTGAAGATAGATAGTAGGGCGATAAAAGTCCAACTCAGAAGCCCCGATGGTGCCCAGAAGGGTTAACCTAGAGCCAGAAGAGAAGGCTCCAAAGACAAAGACATCAGGAGCAATTGATGGAAGAGTATGAAGAATATCGACAAAACAGACGTCAACCTAGAAAAGAATGGCAACCAAAGAAGAAAGCCGATAAGGAGGAACAGTCGATGGATGTAAACATGGTATTTATCTTGCCAGCAGAATATAGGGCACCACCATCATACGATGAGGATAATGAAGACTCAGTGGCTCAGTTGCTTTTGTAGCCACAATCGACAATTTTTGAGAAACCAGAGGAGGACGAGCATCGGCACTTGAGATCCTTGTATATTAAAGGGCATGTTGATGGAAAGCCGATGGCCAAGATGCTAATTTAATGCCCTATTCAACGTTCCGCGAGCTAGGGAAGACAAATGAAGATCTAGTAAAAACCAACATGGTTTTGCTGGATTTTGGTGGCAATGCTTCAGATGCCAAAGAGGCCCTGAACGTGGAACTTATAGTCGAAAGCAAGACGCTGCTGACTATATTTTTCGTAATAGATGGAAAGGGTTCATATAGCCTCTTACTTGGGAGAGATTGGATCTAGGCCAATTGTTGTGTTCCTTCCACTATGCATCAAAGCTTAATGCAGTGGCAGGGCAATTAGGTTGAAATCATCCAGGCTGATAGATCGGTTTCTGTATCAAAAGCCGATACACTTGACTTCAAAAAGATGGACTGCCTTTTCGGACACGTTTAGGAAGGGGATTTTTTAAGGGTACCAGATCTTGGTCTTTAGCCGATAAACGATATAATATCGGATCAGGATCCTTGACCCAAGAGACAGATGATGTATAAAGAAAGCTAGGAAAAGGGTTTATGTTGACCAATGAATTGGAAGAAGTAGACATTGGACCAGGAGAGAGACCAAGGCTGACGTATATTAGTGCCAAATTACCTTCTTCTGTAAAAGATAGATTAATCGCTTTATGAAAAGAATTCCAGGATTATTTTGCATGGGAATATCACGAGATTCCTGGACTTAGCTGATCGATTGTGGAACATCGACTCCCTATAAAATTAGGATTTCGGCCTGTGAAGCAGAGTTAGAGAAGGTTTAAACAAAAGATTTATCCTGATATAAAGGCCAAAATCACAAGACTGTATAATGCCAACTTTCTAAGACCTTACCGATACACAGAGTGGGTATGAAACATAGTTCCAGTATAGAAGAAAAATGGCCAATTGAGGATCTACGTTAATTTCAGGGATTTGAATAAGGCCATACTAAAGGATGAATACCCAATGTTGATTGCAGATTTACTAGTTGATGCACTATCAGGACATAAGATCATTAGCTTTATAGACGGAAATGCCAGATATAACCAAATATTCATGGTAGAACAAGACATTCCAAAAACCGCATTTCGATGCCCCGGCACCATCGGCTTGTTTGAGTGGGTTGTCATGACCTTTGGATTAAGAAATGCTAGAGCAACATATTAGAGAGCAATGAATTATATATTCCACGACCTCATCAGCTCATTGGTAGAAATATATATCGACGATGTGGTGGTAAAGTCACAAGACGATGAAAGCCATTTAGCCGATTTGAGGAGGGTATTGGAGAGAGCAAAGAAATATGGTCTCTGCATGAATCCAAAGAAGTGTGCTTTTGGCATGAAAATTTCTAGGGTTAATGGTTCATGAAAGAGTAATCGAGATAAGTCAAAATGTCATACAAGCCATCAAGAAGACGATAACACCAGAAAACAAAACTGAGTTGCAATCTCTAATCGGCAAAATTAACTTTGTTCGGTGATTCATATCGAATCTATCTAGCCGATTGGAGCCCTTCACGCCTTTGCTGAGGCTAAAAGAGGATCAAGAGTTCATCTGGACTGATAAGCATCAAAAGGTATTTAATAAAATCAAGGAATTTAAGTTCCCCTCTAGTTTTAATCCCACCTTAGCAAGGTAGACCATTTAAGTTGTATTTATCAGCCGATGACATAAGCATCGGATCGATGTTGATTTAAGAGTTAGATGGAAAGGAGCGCGTCGTGTTCTATCTAAGCTGATGGCTGTTGGATGCTAAAACAAGATACCCTACGGTTGATAAATTGAGCTTGTGTCTCTATTTCTCGTGCACCAAATTAAGGCATTATATATTATCGGCATAGTGTACGGTGGTGTGTAAGGCCAATGTAATCAAATACATGTTATCGGCTCAAATTTTAAAGAGGAGGATTGGTAAATGGGTATTTGCATTATCATAATTTGATTTATAGTATGAATCAGCCAAGGCAGTTAAAGGCCAAGCCATTGCTGATTTTATTGTCCAGCATAGAGATAAAACTATAGACTATGTGGAGCCAATACCATGGATGCTTTTCTTCGACGGATCAGTATGCAGGCACGCATGCGGCATCAGGCTAGTAATCATATCAACTTGGGGGCAAGCTTTGAATTTGCTTTTATAATCAAGCCTTATTGCACCAACAATCAAGCAGAGTACGAAGCAGTTCTCAAGGAGTTGAAGTTGTTATCCAAAATAGAAGCCAATGCCATCGAGATTATGGGGTATTCTTTGCTAGTAATCAGGCAGCTTTTCAAAGAATATGATTGTAAAGATTAGAATTTGAGGGCCTATTTTGAAAAATGTCAAGACTTGTTAAAGAAATTTAAATTGGTGTCACTGACACACGTGTCTAGATGTCAGAACTTGGAAGCCAATGATTTAGCACAAGTAGCGTCAGGATATCGGCCAATGGACAAATACATTGAAGTAGAAATAGCCGATTTCGATGCTGAAGACTGGAGGGCTGAGATAATAAGTTATTTACAGGATCCATTCTCAATCAGCCCTAAGGAAGCTTCGTTACAAGGCATTAAAGTGTGTTTTGCTAGATGAAGAATTATATTATCAGACAATTGATGGGGTGCTCTTGAAATGCTTGAAGTGAGAAGAAGCAAAAGTCGTGATGTGTGAAGTACAGGAGGGAATATGTGGAACCGATCAATCGGCCTATAAAAATGAAATGGTTGCTGCGATGGACGGGTTATTTTTGGCCGACAATGCTTGAAGATTGTTTCAAATATTACAAAGGGTGCCAAGACTGTCAGAAGTTTAGGAACATACAATGGGCTCTAGCATCGGCCATGAACCTGATCATCAAACCTTGGCCGTTTAGAGGATGGGGAATAGACATGATCAGCTAGATATATCCATCGTCAAGCAAGGTGCACAGATTCATATTGACAGTGATCGATTATTTCACTAAATGGGTAGAAGCAGTCCTAGTGAAGAAAGTCATGTCCCGTGAAGCTATAGAGTTTGTCAAAAAGCACATTATTTAGAGATTTTGGATTCCTCAAATGATTACAACAGATTAAGGTTCAGTTTTTATGTCAGAGGAGTGTAGCAGTTCGCAATCGGCATGGGAATCAAGTTGTTGAATTTATCACCGTATTACGCTCAAGCCAACAGCTAAGCCAAAGCTTCAAACAAAAGTTTGATAAAAGTGATCAAACATAAAATCACAGAGCAATGAAGGAAATGGCATACTACGCTAGCCGTTGCACTAAGTAATGGAAATATGCCCAAGAGCATTCTGGGGGAACCGAAAGTTTTGGCTTGAGGCCGGAAGTTCCGGTTTCTGGAGCATCCAGAAGTTCTGGTTCGATCAGAAGTTCTAGGCCAGCCCCAATTTCGGTTTCTAGAGGAACCGGAAGTTCCGGTTAGACCGGAAGTTTTGGGCCTACCTAAAAGTGTATTCTGGATGACCCGAAAGTTCTAGGTCGAAATAAATTTGATACAGAATGATATTTTCGGAAGTTCCGGTTGGACCGAAAGTTCTGGACATAAATAAATTCATATAGAAGGTTATTTTTAGAAGTTCTGGGCCTAGACCAGAACTTCCGGACCAGACGAACAGATTAGATCTATTAGGCTTTAATACTAATTAAAGGCCTATGAGAGGGCACTATATAAGGAGAGGAGGGGCTAGGACGAAAGGGCTACTGCTGGTTGTGGCTTTAATACTAATTAAAGGCCTATGAGAGGGCACTATATAAGGAGAGGAGGGGCTAGGACGAAAGGGCTACTGCTGGTTGTTGCTTTGACCTAACCCTAGCCGCTACCTTTCCTGGCTACACCGGTTGTGGCTGTCTCTCCTCTAGCCACTCACGCGGTACTAGCATTCTGGCTTGAGGTGATCTCCTCCCTGTACGTGTGGATACCATAGAGGTGCCACTGCTACTGCGGTGCTGATCTTGCTGTGGAGGTCGTTGGACTACGTCGTCTTCATCACCGATGAAAGGACAGAACTGAGTAGAGCCAATCAACGACACGCTTTATCAACTCTACTTTCGCTGCCCTAGCACATCTCGTGCTAGTGGTAACGATCTATGATCCCATTACACGCATGGTTCCTAGGTGAACGGGGTAAATTATTTTGAATTTAATGCTAGCGTAGCCTCCCCATAACTCAACAGTGGTATCAGAGTCTACGTGCGTATTGTTCGATCTCGTTCATGCACATATAGATGATATGTGATGGAAATAGATTAGATCTATTGTTCTTGCGTCGGATTTTCAGAAGTTCCAGGTGTGACCCGAAAGTTCCGGGACAAAATAAACTTCTGTACAGAAGGTTATTTTCGGAAGTTTTGGGTGTGACCTGGAAGTTCCGGGCTAAAATAAATTCAATACAGAAGGGTAATTTCGGAAGTTCCAGCCTTGAGTCAGAAGTTCTGGACCCTTCGACCAGAAGTTCCGGGCCTGAGCCGAAAGTTCCGAGTCTATTTTCAGTCACGCATAGATTCTACGCCTAACTTGTTTTTGCAAAGAATGTTATGACTGGTATGGCCTTGTGACGTATATGATGCATGCATGTAATTTTCATGGCTTGCATGTCATGGTCAATTACGGTCCAAGGCTGTTCAAATGTTGTATGAACTGCGCGTCGAATTGTGATGCTTCTGCTCATATAATTAGTGTAGTGCTATTAGATGTAATATACTGATACAAGTTCATGAAGGCCTGAAGTGTGATGACCCAAAGGACAGAAACCATGGAGATGGAGATCACCATGTGAAAAGGCCATACTATGTCACAGTCAATATGATTGCATGTGATATTTACTTATGTTTCTGTCATACTATTCTTTCATGTTTTCGTGTGCGGTAGGCATCGTTACTATGTTAGAATAGATTCTCTCAGAAAATTAAGAACTTTGATGCTCTTTCCAATAGCTACACCTACTAAGGTTTTTGATCATTGCATGGTGGGTCTGCCAAAGCAGGATGCCATCTTTTATCTTAACCAGTTAGGGTGGATGTCGGATAACCACATGCATAGTATTGGTTTGATTAACAAAGCTATCAAAATGGCTTTGGGCTTTGGGGCATGGAGTCGGGCGTCGAGGCATTGGATGCCACCCCAACGAATAAGAGTCACATAGGATGTGATTAGCAAGTTGTTGTAGGACCGAAACTAGCGACCAGAGGGGGGGGGGGTGAATGGGCGCAAGATAAAATCAGCGGAATCAAAAACCAATTCTGAAAACAGTAAGCTCAATTCGGAAGTTCCAGGTATTACCAGAAGTTCTGGAATAGAAACAGAATGGTCAAATCGAAAGTTCCGGTTGTTAACTGAAGTTCCGGTCACCGAAAGTTCCAATAGTTACCGGAAGTTCCGGCTCAATTAAATTTGGAACTAGAAAGGTCAAATCGGAAGTTTCGGGTATTATCGGAAGTTCAGGCCCACGAGAAATTTTCTCAAACTCTCCAAAAGAGATTGCCCAACATAGAAACAAGTGTCAACCAAAATGCATCCATAAGTGCAGCAAGCGTTCTATGGAAAAAAGAAACGCGCAAAGCACTTGTGCACAAACTATCGAACACTTGGTGTGCATGTACATGGACAACTCAAAAATCACCCAATCTAAAATCATACAAGCAAAATCTCAAACACTCGCCATGCACAAGTTTATAGCCAAGTATATTAATCAACATACGCAGTGCAATACAAAAGTCAAGTGCTCGGAGACATTAGAACAAACACATGGCGTGCATACAAGGATGGTAGAGGAGCAATACAAAAAGCTCACCGGAGATGGACGTCGAAGAAAAGCTCGCTGAAGCCGTAGTCATAGATGTCGCTGTGCGCTGCCGTGCCACTGTCATCGCCGTCGCTGTCACTGTCGGCGTGCGCTGGCCACTCCCCACGCCGTGCGCGCTCTGG
>KE373142.1:106483-123849 GCA_000418225.1 Zizania latifolia | reverse complement strand
ACGGGACCCAAACTAGAGAAGAGAATGTTCACCGCTTTGTTGTTGTTCTCATGCTGTGCAACAATAATTGGGGTGTTGCGCTCAGCAGGAGGACGGACAGTAAAACTCGGATGAACACACATGTCCCAAATGTCTGAGCCATGGCTAAGTAGATATGCTCGCATGTGAGTCTTCCAGTACGTGTAGCCATAAGCTTCTAGGGACGGGACCTTCCCCATAGACGTCATGGTCCCATATCTTCTCATCGTCTGGCTGCAGTCCTTCACTGACTTCTTTTCTTATGACATTGGTGAGCTCGTTGTGGATGATGAGATAGTTGAGTCTGAGATCCCTGCTGTTGAGCCAGTTTCTGCAGATACCCAAGCCATACTGTTTGATGTGCTACATCGGCTCCGGGAACTGATTGACATCCTTGTGGCTGACTTGGGGCCCATTAGGGCATGGCTTGCTGAGGTTTCAGGGTTGCTTCCTCGACGACTTATGGAAGTTTTATCCTCAGGGACTTACCTTGAGGTCCATTGATTTCACTTCGAGCACCTTGAGGAGCAGATTGTGGCTCACACTCATCATCGCTTACAACAGCAAAATATCTAGGCCGACTGGAATATACTTGAAGAGAGGAAGGTTGCTCTTGATGCTTTGGTAGCTGAACCTGCTAGTGTTGAAGGACAAATTGCTCAGCTTCTCATTGAGGAGGCCGATCTTGCCTCTCACTTGTCGGTGATTCATGCGTGCATCGCCTCTCTTCACCAACGTTTGTCAGATATTCCTGAGAAGCTTGAAGCAGATCGGCAGGAGTTTGTGGCCCTTACCAAGGAAGTCCTTCGTCATCTCCGTGGCTCAAAACCTATTGCTCGAAGTGATGACGGCGATCATCAAGAACTAGCCACCATTATGGCCCTTCGTGATCATGCCGTAGCCGCCCTTGTTGACTTCCTGGATATAAATGACAATTAAATGTTTGCTCTCTTTATTATTCCCAAACTTTACTCTATGATCTTTCATTGTAACACTATACTTCTACCTACAATGTTTTGTGTTGATTTTGTGCTAGAGGCGATACCCTTGGTATCAGCTATCGATTGCTGCTGAAGGTGATACCCTCGGTATCGGCTATTAAACATTATCTTCTACTTGTGCGTATCGGCCTAATGTCTGATTAGGTCTCGATCCAGATGCTCGGGTGATATTTCTTTAAGTATTTCCCGTTGAGCGCCTTCACGAATTATTCTCCTAACGTTTTCAAGATATAGGTATTGCCTGGTATGACTCGGCTCACTCGATAGGGACCTTCCTAATTAGGGAACCACTTGCCGAAGCGATTATCTTTAGTCCTGATAGGTAACATGAGCCTCTAGACTAAGTCATTTTCTTCAAATGTCTTGGCCGATACCTTCTTATTATAATGCCTAGCCACCCTTGTCTTATTCTTTTCTATCTTTCTGAAAACACGAAGCTGATTCTATGCCAAGTCTTATAACTCATCGGTCATTAGTCTATAGTAGTCATCGGCTGTCAACTCATTCTAAAGAGCAAGACGTCTAGAGCCGATGTTCATCTCTCATGGTAGGACGGCTTCATGTCCGTAGACTAACTGATAAGGCGGTACTTGAGTCGACCCGTGGCAAGCCATCTAATATGCCCATAGTGCGTCGGCCAGTGTTGTGTGCTACTTTTTAGGCTGTTCTGCGATTTTGCGCTTGATCAATTTTATTAGACTTTTGTTTGAGGCTTCAGCTTGACCATTTGCTTGGGCATAGTAGGGCGATGAGTTTAGCAATTTAATCTCCATACCGATTGCAAACTGTTGAAATTCCTCCGACATGAATACCAATCCCTGATCAGTGGTAATTGTTTATGGGATCCCAAACCTGTAAATAATATGCTCCTTGATAAATTCTATGGCTTCCTGAGCGATTATTTTTTTAGAGGTCACCTCTACCCACTTGGTGAAATAATCGGTGGCTGCTAGTATGAACTTGTGTCCCTTGCTAGATGATGGATAGATCTGGCCGATCATGTCTATTCCCTAACCTCTGAATGGCCATGGCTTGATAATTGGCTTCATGGCCATTGTAGGAGCTCATTGTATGTTTCCAGATTTCTAGCAGTCTTGACATCCTTTATATTACTTGAAACAATCTTCAAGCATTGTCGGCCAAAAATAACTGGTACGACACAGCAGCCACTTTATCTTTGGGCCGATTGATGAGTCCCACAAATTCCTTCGTGTACCTCACACATTATGACTTTGGCTTCCTCCGAATTTAGGCATCTTAACAAAACCTCATCAATCGTCCAATAATATTCCTCATCCAGCAACACATACCTTAATGCCTTATAACGAAGCTTTCTTGAGGTCGGCTGTGACGGATCCCGTAGGTAACTCACTATTTCAGCCATCCAATCTTCGGCATCGATATCGACTATTTCTGCTTCAACCATCTTATCCATCAGCCGATATCCTGATGCAGCTTGTGCTTGGTTGTTAGCTTCTAGGTTTAATGATACTATCCTGAATCCCTTTAACAGTTCCTGGCATTCTTCAAAATATGCCCTCAAATTTTCATCCTTGCAGTCATACCGTCTAGAGAGCTGCCTAATTAGTAACAATGAATCCCCCATGATCTCAATGGCATTGGCTTCTATTTCAGCTAAAAGCTTTAAACCTTTGAGGACAGTCTCATATTCTGCCTCATTGTTCATGCGGAAGGGCTTGATAGTGTAAGCGAACTCAAAACTTGCCCCCCGAGATGATATGATTACTAACCCGATTTTGTATGCATACCTACAAACTAATCGATCAAGGAAGAGTGTCCATGGTATCGACTCCACAATGTTTGATGTTTTGCCTCTGTGCTATACTATGAAGTCGGCGATGGCTTGTCCCTTAACCGCTTTAGCCGATTCATATTGTAAATCAAACTCTTTTAATGTAAATACCAATTTGCCAATCCTCCCCTTTAAAATTAGAGCCCATAGCATGTACCTTATCACATCGGCTTTGCATATGATCGTGCATTGTGCCGATAGTATATAGTGCCTCAATTTAGTGTAAGAGAAATAAAGACACAGGCATAACTTTTCAACCGCAGGATACCTTGTTTTGGCTTCTAGTAACCGTTGGCTTAGGTAAAACATGACGCATTCTTTCCCTTCTACTTCTTGGATTAATATCGACCCGATGCTTATATCATCGGCTGACAAATATAACTTGTAAGGTTTGCCAGGCCATGGTGGGATTAACACCAGAGGAGAGCTCAGATATCTCTTGATTTTATCAGATGCTCTCTGATGTTTATCAGTCTAAATAAATTCCTCTCCTTCCTTTATCCTCAGCAAAGGCATGAATGACTCTAATCAGCCTGACAGATTTGATATGAATCAGCAAACAAAATTAATCTTGCCAATTAATGATTGCAACTTTGTCTTGTTTTCTGGTGGTACTATATTCTTGATGGCTTGAATAATATTCTGACTTATCTCAATTCATTGCTCGTGAACCATAAACCCCAAAAACATTCCAACCGATATGCCAAAGGCACATTTCTTTAGATTCATACAAAGGCCATATTTCTTTGCCGTTTCCAACACCTTTCTCAGATCGGCTAGATGTCCTTCATAATCCTGTGACTTCACGATGACATCGTCAATATAAATTTCCACCAAGGAACCAATCAGGTCATGGAATATGTAATTCATTGCCCTTTGATATGTTGCCCCGGCGTTCCTTAAGCCGAGAGTCATAACGATCCACTCAAATAAGCCGATGGCTCTAAGGCACCTGAACACAGTCTTTGGGATATCTTGCTCGGCCGTGAATATTTGATTATATCTAGCATTACCATCCATGAAGCTGATAATCTTATGCCCTGATGCCACATCGACTAGCAAATCTGCGATCAGCATCGGGTATTCATATTTGGGTGTGCTTTTATTTAGATCTCTGAAATTTACGCATACCCTCAGTTGACCGCTCTTTTTCCATACCGGAACTATATTTAATACCCATTCTGCGTATAGGCATGGTTTTATGAAATTTGCTTCATATAGTCTTGTGATCATGGCCTTTATGTTAGGATACATTTCTGGTTTAAATCTTCTTTGACTCTGCTTTACTAGCCGAAATCCCATTTTTATTGGGAACCGATGTTCTACAATCGATCGGCTTAGTTCAAGCATTTCATGATATTTCCAAGCAAAACAATCTCAAAATTCCTTCAACCAGTTTCTCTTTTATAGAAGAAGATAATTTAGCACTAATGTACGTCGGCCTTGTCCTGTCTCCAGGTCCGATGTCTACCTCTTCTAATTCTTTGACCGACGTAAACCCTTTTTTGAGTTTTTCTTCTTCATTGTCTATTTCTCTAGACATGGATCCTAGCCTAGAATTATCGCGCTGATCGGTTGGAGGCCAAGATCCAACACCCATAAAAATCCCCTTCCCAAACTCATCTAGAAAGGCAATCCATGTTCTCGAAGTAGGGTGCATCGGCTGTTGATACAACAACTAATCTATCAGCTTAAATAACTTCAATCTGATCACCTTGCCATTGCATTAGTCTCTAATGCATCGTAGAAGGAACACAACAATTAGCGTGAATCCAGTCTCTTTCTAGTAGGAGGCTATATGAACCTTTTTCATCAATCACAAAAAATGTGGTCGGCAGTGTTTTACTTCCGACTGTCAGCTCAATGTTCAAAGCACTTTTGACGTTCGATAAATTACCACCAAAGTCTTTTAATACCATATTGGTTTTTACCTTGCCAAGCTTGTGGAACGTAGAATAAGATATTATCTTAATGGCAGCCCCTCCATCGACCAACATTTTTGTCATTGGCTTGCCATCCACGTGTCCCTTAATATACAAGGGCCTTAAGTGCCGATGCTCACCTTCCTCCAGCTTTTTGAAGGTTGCTGGTTGTGGCTGAAGCAGTAACTGTGTAGCCGATTCCTCTTCTTCCTCACTGTCTGATGGAGGCGCCCTGTACTCTGTAGCCAATATAAAAACCATGTTTACCTCCATCAGCTTGTCCTCTGTATCGGCTTTCTTCTTTGGGCGCCACTCTTTTCTCACTCATCGTTTGTTTTGCCGATATCCCTTGTATTCTCCCAGTAACTGCTCCCGATGCCTCTAACATTGGAGCCTCCTCTTCTGACTCCGTGTTAAGCCCTCTGGACACCATCGGGGTTTTTGTATGGGATTCTGACCCCTTGTCATCTGTCTTCAGTTCGAATGCGCTGATCGCTCACATCTCCCTACTCTAGTTACCCTAATCGATCCTTTGCAGCTACTCTCTTCCTTAGGGACTGACCCTCAGAACTAACATCATCCTGACTGCCTTTTCAGCACACTCTGGACAATCCTTGATTGATGGGAGCCTTATATTATTTTCCTAGCAGAAACAAAAGAAAGTACAATCCTAATATAGATCAGCTTTCTCTTCATGTCCATATGGCGTGGCATGTTGCTCTCTTTCATGATGCTGATGAGCCTTAATGTGATGCCTCAAAGTTTGGCTCCTCTCAACGTTAAAGCTTAGCAAGCCGTTATGCACCATGCTCATCGGGAAAGGATTCCCGTCAATCTTCATCGGTTTTGCTGTTTCGTCAAACTTTATTCTTCCCTGCTCGATGGCTTGTTGAATTTGCTGACAAAAAACTTTGCATTCATTTGTGTTATGGAAGCCAGTATTGTGCCACTTATAGTATTTCCTTTTCTTCAATTCTTCTGCCGATGGAATCACGTGATTCGGTGGGAGCTGGATCTTCTTTTCTTTCAGTAATAAATCAAAGATTTTATTTGCCATGTTGATATCAAAATCGTACTTCTGTTCCTTCTTGGTGGCTTTAACCCATGGACAGGTTACCGTCTTCTTCAACCTGGCCCATTCGGCCAAGGTGACATCACCATCGGAGTTTCCCTGCTCTAAATCCGATGAGTAAAACTGTACCTAAGCTACTCGCTTTCGTGCCTTCTCTTTGCGTATTTCTTGGAATTGGCTTTCATGTGCCGACACCCTTTGCGCCAAGTGAGACAGGCTATCAAATTCTTGGGATGAAAACTTCTCTCTGATCGGCGGCAGAAGGCCTTGGAATGCTAATTTGGCCAGTTGAGCGTCAATCAGGCTGAGGCTATAGCATTGGCTTCTCACATCACGGAAACGCTGATTGTATTCTGGTACCAATTCATTCATGTGCTATTTTGTAGCTCTCAGGTCCGGTAGTTTCATCTCTTAGATCCCGATAAAGAAGTACTTATGAAATTATTTTTCTAAATTGGCCCATCCCTTGATTGAATTTGGTGGTAGGGTAGAGAACCAAGAGAAGCCGATCCAGATAGGGATAATAGAAAGATCCTAACCCTGAGAGCTTCTTCGGCCGATACCTCTCCACATTGCGTGAGGAACCACCTGATATGCTGGACTATTGATGTACTGTCTTGAGCAGAGAACTTCGAGAAATTTGAGACCCTGTACCTGTTCGGTAACAGCATCTTGTCAAACCAATCTAGGTACGAATGCCGATACATGTAACTTTGTTCTTTTGGCTTAAGGCCAAACTAATCTCTCATAATTTCTGTGATCTTGACGGTGAAATCATCTTCTTTTGGCGCCAGATAATGCGGTACCGGAGTTGCTGCCCTCTCTTGATGCTGATAATTATTTTGGGGCACTGTCTCTTCAAAATTTGCCTACTGTCATGGAGGCCCAAAATAAGTTGCATAATGATACCCTGGTGGAGGTGCATTCACCAAAGGTTGGTACGCCTATGGTGATGTACTAGTCGGCATTGGGGCTAGCAGTATCAAACTTGTTACCGTATTGTGCTCTAACCCATATGTCACTAGCGATGTGATGGCTATCATCGGCGGAGGTGTACTCAAGATGACAGGTGCCGATGACCTCTGCTAAAAATAAACTGGCCCTTGAGGTAATTCCTGGGCAATGGACCCGTCTCTCGTCTTTTTGATCAATCCATGCAGAGTGATTACGAACACACTAGATTGGTTATTCAGCTCGTGGCTAACCGCCTCATTGACTGCATCCTAGAACGATCTCTGCAGACTTTGACTGCTGGACTCGGTCTGGAGGGATGGGATTGGCAGTTGATTCTTCTATTTCGCCCCTTGCCGAGTCATGCTAAAGGACTCCAAGCACAGCTTCTGAAAATCTGCAACAGTTTGCTGCACTTCTGCTCTCTGTTCATTGGTCAAAAACTCTAAGGTGACCGGGATAACAGTGTTGTTGGTCTGTTCAACCTCCTTCCCGGCCATGATACCGATGAAGAAGATTGATCTTGTCGTTTATAAAATGGTCCCACCTGGCATGCCAAGAAAGCGTGTTGATGCAAAAATCGCAGGTATCCCTATGTCTTCACACTCGAAGGTTTGAGAGAGTCTGCTTTGCTCCAGTGTAGGTCCTAAATAACCTAGAGGTGTTAGTAGGCATGCCAGTCAATTTGACCCTATAATTGATAAGAAAATAAACGTGAGATGTCCTAACGCTATCGGCGATAGCCTATTAGCATCGGCAATGATAGCACGATTGAAAACCATGATGCATCATTAAAAGCGTATATAATGTAATAAACCTTGCCAATCAGCTTCATCATTACTACTCTAAGATACCAATCTCCACAGTTTGAACTAAACCGATACAGCGTAAAGATGAGTTACCAAGAGTATGATGAACATAACAAATCTGATTGACCGAGCAACAGATAACTCATCGGCTAAAACCCCGATGAACGTCGGTCCAACAGATTGGGCTAGACCATCCCATATTTATCCCCATCAACGCCACGGATCGGACCTAACCGAGACAACGTGCCTTTGACGATTGATATACGATCTAATATAGTATGATGAGTTAAATCGCCATGATTGTAAATACAATGATCTAATTAATGAAGCATAACACGAGAAGATGAATCAATGTATTAAACCAATAACTAGCAAACCTACTCTATCTTATCACAGTATCGGACTCAACCAAGAAAGCCATGAACACATGAATTAGCTTACCAAATAGGCTATCCCTGCCAAAGTTAGAGATCAGACTCAACCGATGCAGCCATAACTTCCATGGGAAATCGCCTTAATGCTATGTACCTAAAGTTGGCGATAGGCCGAAGGGTTTGATTGACTAAGTTATGTGAACTTGTTACAATGACCCCGGACTTACATATTTATAGCCGGGTAGACACGTTATCTATGGATGACATAGAGTCCTAACTAACTTATTTATTGCTAACTAAATAAAAACTAATCACAAAATATCAGCCCACGCCGTGCACAGCCGGTCTCCGCCTGCTAAGCCTCCATTAGCGGCCCATCGGCTCTACTGCTTAACTCACCTAGCTGATGGTGCACCAGTCCAAATTCCGATGTCAATAGCCTAGAAGGGCCCAAGCTAGGACGTCTATTAATATGAGGGTGAGGGCTCATGCAGGGTATGCCTTTGGGCCGTGCTAATCTGTTAGCCGCTGTAAAACCCTAGTCATTGTCGCCTCTCATGAGCCTAACCACCTTGCTGAGTGCCCAAGTGCTAGTACACTTTGGATCGGCATTCCACCCCTAGATGTGTCGATACCAGTAGAGGCATCACTTTACTATTGCGCTTATCGACATCGGTACCTGCTAGCGTAATCAGATAATGCGCAATAGGTTTTTAGTGTTTAGAACCTCGAAGGGTTTGAAGTATAGACAAGGGTTTGAACTCTGCTCGAGGCCTCCGTAATGGATAATAACCTTCGTGCAGAAGTAGTATTGATTAACACCACCAGTGTTCGATCCCCTTCCCCTTGCAAGGGGGGTATTTATATGCACAATATAAATAGGATGTTACCAAACTACCCTCTACTTACAACCAACTATATCAGTGATATACAGAGGATTACATAGGGGTAACATGATAAAATACTGTATGAACACCGTAAAGTACATGTCTTGTCAGAGAGGACTGGAACCCCTAGTTTTGGCCCTTACTCCAGAGTGGTTTCAGGGCCTTCGAGTCAACCTGATGAAGGGGGCTCCGAACCTGGTGAAGGGGCCTTCAAACCTAGTGAAGGGGCCTCCAAACCAGGTGAAGGGGGCCTCCGAACCTGGTAAAAGGGCCTTTGAACCAGGTGAAGGGGGCTCCAAACCTGGTGAAGGGGGCTTTGAACCTGGTGAAGGGGGGCTCCGAACCAGGTGAAGGGGCCTTCGAACCTGGTGAAGGGGGGCTCCGAACCTGCTGAAGGGGCCTTCGAACCTAGTGAAGGGGGGCTCTGAACCAGTTGAAGGGGGACTTCGAACCTAGTGAAGGGGCCTTCGAACCTAGTGAACGGGGGCTCCGAACAAGGTGAAGGGGCTCCAAACCTGATGAATGGGGTCTTCGAACCTAGTGAAGGGGGTCTCTAAACCTGGTGAAGGGGTCTCTAAACCTGGTAAAGGGGGCTTCAAACCTGGTGAAGGGGGCTACCTAGTGAAGGGGGCTTCGAACCTGGTGAAGGGGGCTTCGAACCTAGTGAAGGGGGCTCTGAACCTGGTGATGGGTGCTCTGAACCTAGTGAAGGGGCCTTCGAACCTGGTGAAGGGGGCTCCAAACCTGGTGAAGGGGCGCTCCTAACCTGGTGAAGGGGGTCTCCGAACCAGGTGAAGGGGGTCTCCGAACCTGGTGAAAGACTCCGAAGCAATCTTTTAGTCAGAGTCCAGAAGTCCTCGGAGGGTGTTTTGACATTCGATGTCTCTTGATTAGCTCTTGGTCAATCTTTAAGTACATTGGGAGTCATTTCCCCCAATAGTACCGCTGATTGGATCAGCGTTGTCATTGATTCCCGGGAGTTCTAGCGAAGGCTTCTCGAGGGCGTTGATCGGCTTTTCAACGACAACTCCTGACCACGTTGATCGGCTTCTCGACCACATCAGCGCGCGTGTGTTGGATCGGCTCGCTATTCCAACACTTCTTCCGGTGCTTTGCGCATCTAGTGGTAATGATCTATGATCCTCCTCTTAGCAAGATTACCTAGTGTGCGCGGTTGAAAATTTTATTTTTAGCTAGTGTAGCCTCCACGTTCTCCAACAGTGGTATCAGAGCCATCTTACGTAGATTGTGATCTAGGTCGATGCACATAGTGGATATGCAGTTGTAGTAGATTAGATCTATTACAGTCTAGGTCAATCAGTTCATATGATGAATCGATTGGTAGCATAGGTTGATGAGATCAATCGGTTAGAGGGGTAGATGCATATCGGATCATGACACTTGAACCGTGATATGACTTTGCATCGGATGCAAATATGTATCATAGTCCGAGCAGGTTATGGATCCGACCACCTCGGTCGACCGTCAACCTATTTAGTGGTCGGGCTTCCCGACCACCAACTTGTTAGTAGTCAGGTTGCCTGATTGCTGACTCACTTGCTGATTGGATTCCCGACCACTGACCAGTCGCCTGACCACCTCAAATCAATGGAAAAATCTAGCTTTCTGAGATAGCCTCGGATCGGGATAATTTGGTTGTCCCGAGCAGTTTTTCCACAATGATTTCATATCTAGCGGGACCACCATTTGTACCCCCCTTATATAGCATCATGGTTCACATTGTTAGGTAGAATATGATTCTATGTCTAACTTATTTTTGAAGAGAATGATGTGAATAGTACAATCCTATATGATTTGTAAGAGATGTATGTGATGCATGTAACTCTTATGCATGGCTTGCATGCCATGAATTTCAACTTATGGTTAAGATGTCTCTGCTATATTCGTCGACCTGCGTGTCAGATGCTTGAATCATTAATTGTAATCTTTGTTTTCTAGCTATTATAGTAGTAGCATAGACATAAGATTGCAGGATTTCAAGCATGGTGGCCTGTAGGAGTGATGTGGAGGATGGAGATTGTCTACATTACTAATGGAGATGGAGATCGCCATTTGATTGGGCCATGCTATTTCATAGTTGAATATGTTTATCTGTGATATCTTCTATATTACTTTTATGCAATGTCACATGCAATATGTTGCCATGGTAAGATAGAATCCCTCAAGAATAATTAAGTATTCATGCCTTTCCAATTCCTACACCTAACATGGTAGTGATCGTTGTTTGGTGAATCTGCCAAAGCAGAGTTCCGGCAGTTATCATTCCTAGTTGGGATAGATGTCGGACATCTATATGCCGAAGCTTTTGGTTTGTTTAATAAGGTTATCAAAACAATTTTAGACCTTTGGGCATAAGGTTGGGGCCAGAGCATGGTGATATTGACCCAACAAACAGGAATCACACAGAGATGTGATTAGCAAGGTGTTGCTTACCCATATCACTAGTTTTCTAGCAGTGATGCCAAAGCTCACTAGGAATTAATGAAATGTGGATTTTGACCCACTATGTAACCTAGAGGGGGATTTTAGTTTCCACAAAACATAGTGGGATAATCTTTTATTAAATAGTTTAATGAAAGATTAACATAAACATAATACTAAACTTTGCATATTCGTATGTTGTAGATCATGCGATCTATTCTTGAGAAAGAAAAGCTTAATGGAACAAACTTTATGGATTGGTATAGAAATTTAAGAATTATTCTCAAACAAGAAACAAAGGAGTATGTTCTTGAAAATGCCTACCCTGATGATTTTCCTGATAATGCTACTGTGGTCATACGACGTGCTTATGAGAAGCATACTAATGATGTCCTTGTTGTAAGTTGTCTCATGCTTGCCACAATGTCATATGAGCTTTAGAAGCAATATGAGAACACAAATGCTTACAATATTATTGTGGGTCTATGTGATATGTTTGAGAACCAAGCGAGGATCGAGAGGTTCAACACCTCAAAGTCCTTGTTTGCGTGCAGGCTCATTAATGGGAATCCCATTAGCTCCTATGTTATCAAAATGGTTGGCTATATTGAGAGTCTAGAAAAGCTTGGTTTTCCTCTTAGCCAAGTGTTGGCTACTGATTTGATTCTTCAATCTCTGCTATCAAGTTTTGAACCATTCTTACTGAATTGTCATATGAATAGCATAGACAAAACCTTAACATAACTACATATGATGCTAAAAACCACCGAGGAAAGCCTTAAGAAAAACGACAATCAAGAGGAAGTTGACTCCTGATGAGATCGCGAGCAATTCTAAGACCAAAAAGTTCAAGAAAGGGGCAGCTTAAGATGCAGTATGCTTTTACTCTAAGGAGCCGGGTCATTAGAATATGAATTGCAAGAAGTACTTGGAAGATCTCAAGAAGAAGGGAAGTATGACTTCCACTTCAGGTATAAATGTTATAGAAATCAATCTTGCTACTTCATCTACCGATTCTTGGGTATTTGATACCGGATCAATTGCTCATATTTGCAAGACGTTGCAGGTTGAGAAGAATTAGAAGTTTGATCAGAGGTGAAGTGGATCTTCGCATGGGCAATGGAGCAAGTGTTGTTGCGGTTGATGTTGGCACCATGCCATTGTCTCTACCATTAGGATTAGTTTTGAAATTAAATAACTGTTATTGTGTTCCATCTCTGTCTAAAAATGTTATATCTGCTTCATATTGGCAAGGAGAAAGTTATGACTTTAGATCAATGAACAATGGTTGTTCTCTTTATTTCAAAGAAATGTTCTATTGTCATATTCCATTAGTGAATGGATTATATGTATTAAATCCTGAAGAATCTCATGTCTATAACATTAATACGAAAAGGCAACGTCTTAATAATTTGAATCCCATATTTTTTTGGCATTGTTGCTTAGGCCACATAAATGACAGATGCATGGAGAAGCTCCATAAAGATGGTCTTCTCGACTCTTTTGATTTTGAATTATTTGGGACATGTGAATCTTGTTTACTTGGCAAGATGACAAAGGCACCTTTCACAGGACAAAGTGAGAGGGCAAGTGACTTGTTGGCACTCATACATACTGACGTATGTGGACCAATGAGCTCTATAGCCAACAGTGGTTTTCGGTACTTCATAACTTTTACTAATGACTTTATTAGATATAGATATATCTGTCTAATGAGGCATAAGTCATAGTCCTTTAAAAAGTTTAAAGCATTTCAAAAGGAAGTACAGATCTATAATTAACTCCACCTGGAACACCTTAGTGGAATAGGGTCTCTGAGCAGGAAAATCGTACCTTATTAGATATGGTTCGATCAATGATGAGCCAGTGTGATCTTCCATTATCCTTCTAGGGATATGCTCTTAAAACAGCCGCTTTCATACTAAATAGAGTTCCATCAAAATCAGTAGAGAAGACTCCATATGAGATATGGATAGGACGACATCCTAGTTTATCTTTTTTTAAGATTTAGGGATGTGAGGCTTATGTAAAGGATTAACAGTTCGATAAGCTTA
Source organism: Zizania latifolia (assembly GCA_000418225.1). Classification (NCBI taxonomy): domain Eukaryota; kingdom Viridiplantae; phylum Streptophyta; class Magnoliopsida; order Poales; family Poaceae; genus Zizania; species Zizania latifolia. The sequence goes on along the minus strand of KE373142.1, from coordinate 110,506 downwards.
CTCCTAAATCTAACAAATGCTTCTTTGTCAGGTATCCTAAGGAAACTAAAGGATATTACTTCTATAATAAAGAAAAAGACAAAGTGTTTGTCGCCTGATATGGTGTATTTTTGGAGAAAGAGTTTCTCTTAAGAAGGGTTAATAGGAGCTCGGTGCACCTCAAAGAAATTCAAGAAACACCTGAAGATATTTCGACTCTAATAGAACCACAATAGGATAATCAAAGTGTTGAAGAACCTGTTGTAAATAAACTAGCACCACATAGGTCAGAGAGGGTACGGCATGCACCTAAGAGATTCAGGTTCTTGACCACTCAAGAAAGAGATATATTGTTGTTGGACAATGATGAGCCCAAGACCTATGAAGAAGCGATGATGGGACTATACTCTGAGAAATGGGTTGGAGCCAAGAGATCCAAAATTTTGGAACTTGGTTAACATATGGTTTTTACACTAAACTCCTTTCAATTTTGAGCATAATCATTGGAAAGGAGAAGCGATTAACGGAATATTGGAAAGGAGTTTTCCATATGTTACCAAGCGATACGTGAACCTACAGGGTCACACACTTAATGGGTTAGAACATTAGATTCGAATAGGATTCAAATTGGGCTCAACATGGATAGAGATCCAAATAGTTTGGATGAAGATCTGAACAGATCAGATAGGGATCCGAGTATAGTCCTAGTTGGGCCTGGGAGGGCCCAAGCTAGGATGTTTATATATATGAGGGTGCAGGGCGCAGGGAAGCTAAGCTTTTGCCTCACATGTTGATACGTTTCTCATGCTAAGTTGTCAGCCACCGAGAGCAAACCCTAGCAGCCACCTCTCAAGAGACCAACCACCTCACCGACTGTTCGAGTGCTAGTACACCACTGATTGGTGTTCCTACTCTAGATGTGTGGATACCAGTAGAGGCATTGCTTTACTACTTCGCATCAACATCGACACTGCTGATCAGATCGGCGGCATCTTTGGTTTGAAGGAGGAAAAGTCCTTGGAAGTTCTCGAGGACGTTGATCGGCTTCTCGAGGATACTGATCGGATTCCTGACTACTTCGGCGCGCTCGAGTTGGATCAGCTCACTACTCTAACTCTTTCACTGTACTACATGCTTGTGGTAATGACCTAAGGTCTCTCTCTTAGTAAGATATCCTGGTGTGTGCAGTAGAAAATTTTTGTTTTCGACTAGCGTAACCTCCGCGCTTCCCTACAGAAACTAGAATAACAGGTGAACTTGTTCTTAGCTGATACATATTTTAATATTAATGAGAATTTTATACTGCCTAAATCTTGTACTTTGCTCTTGCTTAGGTTTATTGGCAAAGAAGAGTTTTGTTGAATTTCAAATACAACAACTCACTGATTGCAGCTCAGGAAAACAGTCCGGTCGACTGTTACTTTTTCCCTCCACAGTATTACTTTATACGCTGGTACAATCGTCTACTACTTTTTCCTCCACGGTGATACTTTATATGCTGGTCCGATCATCTGTTACTTTTCCCTCTACGGTGTTATTTTATACACTGGTCTGATCGTCTATTACTTTTTCCTCCACGTTGTTACTTTACACCTCTCTCTACTAACAATGTTCCAACTTCCAAGAGATGGGTAATCCATCCTATCATGATTCATAGTCATAATACATATGATTGGAAAGATAATCAAGTCTACTTTCATCTCCAACAAACGGATCATCTTTTGGACATGCCAATAAAAAGTTATGGTTATTTTAGTGAAGACTGCATAGAAACTGAAGTGGCTGCGTGAGGCTGTTCGGGAATTCTTGCTAGAGACCTTTGAGCTACCAACTTCTCAAGAAACTTAAGAGTCTTTTGATACCTAGCTAGGAGGGTTGTTCATAGTATAAATACTCCTCATTGTCCTTATAAGAATAGACTTTTGATAATGAAAAACAGAACCCTTTGTTTAGCCATGTGCTAACAAATTAGTAGAGAATTCTCTACCCCTTTGCTCTTGTGATTTTCTTGTGGAATTACAGAAGTGGACGTTTGACATCTCCTAATTGGTGCTCCTACTCCCTTAAAGGTTTCCTTGATTGATTGTAGGCTATGTTGATTGCTAACTAAGAGTGCGGTTGGGCGAACCCTTGATTAAGACTGCCGTAATCGAGACGGTGGTTGGCTTCAAGTACGATCATCAAGTTGCACTATTATCTTGGCTGATTGTAGCTAGTTATCTTTGTCTCTTTGAGGCTAGTTATCTATTCATGATCATCAGAGCTTTCGTTGCTACGGTAGGATTCTTTACCCTTAGCTACATATATTTGTTTTCATCCAATCTAGAAAAAGCCTTACAAAAATATTTCCATAGCCTCATATTTTGCATCTGATATTTTAGTGAGTTTAGGTAAGTTTCTATCCATTAGAGTCTTTGTTTACTTACTGATCAAATTTTCCATCTATACCCTTGTTGCCAATATATCATCTTATTATCTTGTTGTCCTTAAAAATCACCACACAAAAAAATCCTATTATATCATTGTTGTTTGTTTTTGTTTCACCTATTGCTCGTGCAAGTGTTATGGCATTGTTAAAAAGTATCAAAAAGAATAATCAGCAAAAGAGAAAAAAAAGATCAGAAAAAAGTAAAAAAAGAGAAGAAAGATATAGTATTGTGCAAAGTTGCTAAAAAGTTTATGCCAATTGCTCTCTGTTTGCACACTATCAATTGTGCAGATTTTATTTGTGCTAGCTAATCCATTGCTAGTGTGGGATTTAGTTGTTGAATCTCTGAATTCTTCTGTTTACACCATCCATACCTTGAGATCAGCACTAAGCATTGAACATATAGTTTGGATTGTTACTTATCTTTACAATAATTTGAATTAAGATTGCATTTCATATATTTTCCCCACCAAGCTACACAAACAAGCCACCATTAACGCACTCCTTGTCTTGTGTTCACTTAACCATCACACTTTTACCGCCACACATATAAGCTTGTAATCCGTAGGGAAAACATAAGAGTTTTAGTTGGTAAGAGAAGGTGAGGTTGTGAGATATTCCACATATTGTGCTATCATATATACCTCTTGTTTTTGTTGTGGTTACACTAACGATGTAGGTCACATGGAACCTCCTCAACCTGAAGATTGTTTTACTATGGCTCAATTCAATGAGTTGAGGCAGAATATAGAAGCAAGCATTCAAAATATTATGGCTCATCTTCAAGATCTTCATCCTATTGATGAGAATGCAAGTGTGTATGCTGATGAAATAGATGAAGAAGTTGCTATTTAGGTTGCATATGAAGCTCAAGAGTGAGGAGCCATGGTGAAGACTATGGGCCTAATGGCTCCCAGATGATGAGTGATTGTCAACTAAAGATTGAAGATGGCCTCCGAAGGGAGGTGAAGGATGAAGAAGGAAGTCCCCTGAAGAGGGGCACCTTGAAGGGTTCTTTGAAGAGAGGGACTTCGAGGAGAAGATGACTTACCGTGGCATTGGCCGGTGTGACTCAGGTAGACGGACGGACGATTGCCAGGCTGAAGGAGCCGCAGGGTCGTGGTAGTCTAATCCGGGTGCACGGCGTAAGGGCGGCAAGCGCTTTGACTGTTTTGGCGCAAAACCGTCACCCGAACCAAACGGAGAGAGTAACGGAGTTACATCCAAGCGATGCCGTGGAAGCTACACCAAGTCTAGCATTGAATAAAATATCTAGAGTCAGTTTTTACATTTGTGTCATGCGGGCTTTGAGTCTGTATCCGTAACCCTAGGGGTAGATTAGTATTTTCCTCAGTCCGCTCGGGCTATATATAGGGATGTAATCTGCCTTGAACAAGGGAGGAATTTGAGCTAATTGAAAATCATTTCTGAAATTTTGGTGTCTCCTCCCACCTCTTCTCCCTAGTTTTCTCCCTCCACCTCTCCTCCCTAGTCTCCTCTCTCCCTCCTACCTCTAGCCACCGGCCTCCACCCGACCAGGGTGTAGCAGCAGGCTCCAGCGCGCACCGGCTCGGCCCCTCGCCTCTGCCTCCTCCCCACCCCGGCGCACCTCCAGC
>KE373142.1:77774-93501 GCA_000418225.1 Zizania latifolia | reverse complement strand
TGTTTTTCTAAAAATGTTGTGCTGATTTTATTTTATTTTATTCTTTCTAGATGTCTTTGGAAGGATCCTAGCCATAGAGGTGCTTTAGAATGAACGGTTTTGTCAAGGAGTTAAGACATATGGTATTTTTCTGTGGACACCAAGAGATTCCAACCTATGTTCAAGTCAGGTCAGTCAACCCCAGAACTGTAGAAGTGGTTGTTTCCATCATAAGCGAGATAGAGACTATCCCATCAATGATAGTTAAAATAGAAGGAAGGAATTTTAGCCATGCATGTCAAATAGCTGCCTATTCTACAATTGGAGAACTTCGGGAGTGCTATGCAGCCAAGTTGTCCGAGTCAGAGTATAAGTATCACCTGAGGAAGACTCATCAAGATGACTATGTAAGATATCTACCCAATGATGAAGAAGATGGTGCTATCATGGTCAGAGTGACAAATATGCTGAAGGCAATGGATGATTGCCACAAGGATGCACTCATTTGAGCAAGAGAACAAGAATCGGCAGACCATTTATCAGTTGTAGAACTAAGTGGACATGCTGCACAAGGAAGTTGTTGCACTGAAGGGACAGTCACCACTAGGAGGTGCAAAGATCCATCGTACCACAAGGAAGCGAGTCCAGATGCCACCCAAGATACAAGTGGTCAAGAGGATGCGCGAAGAGGTTATCATCGTCATCGAGAGTGATGAAGATGAAGAAAACAGAGTCATGGAAGTGGAGGATCCAGAAGAGCCCGAGTTTTCTTTCAATCCAGAGGCAGAGGAGCCTAGCCCTTAGAGTTCCTATGTACCCTTAGTACATTATGTTAGGCATTTGCTTGCTTAGGCTAAATGCTTATTAGTTTTTGCTTGTCTGTAGTGTGTGGTTTGTATCAGCCCCTATGATAAATCTACACTTAGGAGTTTTCTTCTAGAGTCTAATAAAAATCGTAACAAAGTTCAGATCAGTATAACATGTTTTTCTCTTTTCTTTTCTCTCTAAATTTCGCCTATCCCCTCTTTCGTTTGTTCTCTTCAGCAAGATGCTTCAGACTCACCATGTCAACTCTCAAGAAGGTATGGAAGAAGCTGGTGGATCGAACAACGGACAGCCTCAGCCTCACCTTCCACCCCTTGTGCTAGAGTATCCTACCTTGGCTCAAGTGCTTGCTAACCAGAATCAGCTCATGGATATGTTGATAAATCAGATACATACTCAGCAGTGTGCACCCCCTGCTCAACCCCCACCTACACCTATTCCAGCTTAGAACAAGTTGTCACAGTTTCTCCATGTGAGGTCGCCTATTTTCTCTAGCACTACCAACCCGGTGGAGGCTAGTGATTGGCTCTTTACCATTGAGAAGAAGTTAGAAGTACTGTAGTGCACTGATCAGGAGAAGGTTGCTTTTTCTTCCCACCAACTTTAAGGTCCAGCTGGAGAATGGTGGAGTCATTTCAAGGATAACCGAGTTGATGGAACACAGATTACTTGGGCAGATTTTTCAGCTGGTTTCAGGAAGACCCATATTCCTAATAGACTAGTGGCTTTGAAGAAGCGAGAATTTTATGCTATCAAGCAAGGGAATCATTCTGTCACTAAATATCTGCATGAGTTTAACTATTAACCTCGCTATACCGTAGAAGATGTGAGGTCAGATGCTGAACATCAAGATAAGTTTCTAGGAGGTCTGAATGATGAACTGGCCATTCATCTGATTTCTAGAGATTATGTTGATTTTCAGAAATTAGTTGATAAGTCTATTCGTCAAGAAGATCAGCATAACAGGATGGAGTCCAAGAAACATCGTATGGTGCAGAACTAGCAATCCAACAATCAGAGGCCCCGTTTTATGATGGTGCCATAGCAACAGCAATCTAGAGGGCCCAATGCTTAGGCCAATCGTCCTCATCAGTTCTATGTTGCTAGTTGAAGTGGAAACACTAGCAATGCACCTCAAGCTTATCGCCCCAATGCACCTTGCACTACTCTAGTCATCGGTGCTAATCAAGTTCCTTTGAAGGACAAGAATGGGAAACTAGTGGTGTGCTACAACTACAACAAGCCTAGTCATTATTCTGATAAGTGCTCAGAGCCCAAGCATCAGAACAGAACTGTAGCAGCCCCAGCTCAAGCCCCTACCAGACAAGTCAAAGCAAGAGTGAACCATGTGACAATAGAAGAAGCTCAAGCTGCCCCTGATATAGTATTGGATATGTTTCCTATTAACTGAATACTTACAACAGTACTATTTGATTCCAGTGCAACTCATTTTTTCATATCAAAAAGTTTTATGGAAAAATATGGAATGGATGTAGAACACCTCCCTCATTCGTTAGTAATCTGTACCCCTAGTCACCAGATGCCTACCTCTCTTTTTAGTCCTCTGGTAACTATTAAAATCCTTGATATCTCTTTCCTAGCCAACCTCATCTTGATAGAATCCAAAGACCTAGATGTTATTTTGGGAATGGATTGGTTAGTAAAGCATGAGGGTGAGATTAAGTGTGTGACTAGAGAAGTCACCGTAACCAATCACCTTAGTCAAACCATCACTTTCCACAACCCAAACCCATCTGGTTTGAAGATCATGCTGAATAAAGTCAAGATTTAAGAAATACCTGTGGTACAAGAGTATCCTGATGTTTTTTTGAAAGAGTTATCGGGTATGCTACCCAAAAGAGATATTGAGTTCAGAATAGATCTAGTTCTCGGTACAGTCCTAATTCATAAGAGACCGTATCGGATGGCCCCGAATAAGTTAGGTGAAGTAAAGAAGCAAGTAGAAGAGTTATTGGAGAAAGGATACATTCGGCCAAGTACTTCTCCTTGGGGAGTGCCAGTTATCTTCGTGGAAAAGAAGGACATGTCCAAGAGAATATGTATGGATTATAGAGCTTTGAATGAAGTCACTATCAAGAATAAGTACCCTCTTCCCTGCATTGATGATTTGTTTGATCAGTTGCAAGGAGCTACTATTTTCTCTAAGATAGATCTTCGGTCAGGGTACCATCAGTTGAGAATTCAGGAAGACGATATCCTCAAGACAGCTTTTACAACCCATTATAGATTGTTTGAGTACCTTGTGATGTCGTTTGGGTTAATCAATGCCCCTGCATTCTTCATGAACCTGATGAATAGTGTGTTTATGGAGTATTTGGACAAGTTTGTGGTGGTGTTAACTGATGATATTTTTATTTATTCCAAGACGGAGGAAGATCATATAGCGTATTTGCACTTAGCACTGCAGAAGTTAAGAGAACATTAGTTGTACGCTAAGTTAAGTAAGTGTAGGTTTTGGTTGAAGGAAGTAAAGTTTTTGGGTCACATCATTACTTCTACTGAAGTTGCAGTTGGTCCAAGTACAGTCGAAGCAGTTATAGATTGGATGCAACCTAAGAATACTACTGAGATAAGGAGTTTTCTTAGAATTGCAGGTTATTACCGTTGGTTCATTGAGAATTTCTCCAAGATAGCTAAGCCTATGACCAAGTTGTTGCAGAAGGATGAGAAATCTTTGTGGACACCCGAGTGTGAAGAAAGTTTCATAGAGTTGAAGAAGAGATTGGTATCAACCTAGTGCTAATTTTACCAGATCCTAAGGGAGATTTCTAAGTATATTGTGATCTATCTCGTCAAGGTTTAGGATGTGTGTTGATGCAAGAAGGAAAAGTAGTTTCCTATGTTTCCCGGCAATTAAGACCCTATGAGTTAAACTATCTGACCCATGATTTAGAGATGGCTGCAGTAGTCCATGCTTTGAAGATTTGGTATCATTATCTTATTGGGAATCATACATAGATCTTTACGGATCATAAGAGTTTGAAGTATATCTTCATTCAACCAAATTTGAACCTCCGACAGAGAAGATGGCTTGAGTTAGTCAAGGATTATGATGTCAGTATACAGTATCATCCTGGTAAAGCTAATGTTGTAGCAGATGCCCTCAGTCATAAGACCTATGGGAATACTATTTCAGTTGAGGAAATATCTTTGGAATTGCTACGAGAGTTTGAGAAGTTGAGTTGAATGTCGTCCCAAGTGGATTTTTAGCAGCCCTAGAAGCTCAGCCTTCACTGCTAGATCAAATCCGTGAAGCTCAAGTAAATGACCCCTATATTCTTGAAGTTAAGGAAAGCATGAAGGAAGGAAAAGCTCGTGAATTTGTTGAAGACGAGCAAGGTACTTTATGGTATGGAAGTCGTATCTGTGTACCTGATAAGGAGTTGAAGGATTTAATACTTCATGAAGCCCATGAGACCCACGAGTACAAAGATGTATCAAGATCTTCGAGAAAAGTTTTGGTGGCCTAGTATGCGCCGAGAATTAGCAGAGTCTGTGGCAATATGTGATGTGTGCAACAGAGTAAAGGTAGAACATCAGAGACCTGCAGGGTTACTCCAGCCTTTAAGGGTACCTCAATGGAAATGGGAAGAAGCTAGAATGGATTCATAACAGGATTGCCAAGAACAACCTCAGGGTATGATTTAATTTAGGTTATTGTTGATCGATTAACAAAAGTAGCTCATTTCTTGCCAGTCATAATTTCTTATACCAGTAGTCGATTGGCCGAAATATACATGGCTAGAATTGTTTGTTTGCATGGAGTTGCAAAAAGAATAGTGTCAGACAGAGGAAGTCAGTTTACTTATAAGTTTTGGTAGAAACTACAAGAAGAATTGGGTACTCGTCTGAATTTTAGTACAGCTTATCACCTCCAAACAGATGATTAGACAGAAAGAGTAAATAAGATTCTAGAGGATATGTTGAGAGCCTATTGGGGGAATGACCCAAGGGTACATCCCGAGTGCCTTGAAGGCAATCAGACAAAGCAAGGGGTCAGGAAACAAGACAGTAAAGACAACCTCGGAGGAAGTCCACTCGGTGTTCAACAGCAAAACGGTCAGCAGTATGAAAAAAGCCCCGAGTCCAGTACTCAGAGGAATATCCCAACTGCAAGGACTTGGAAGGCAAAGGCAATGACTGGCCCACACTATTAATAGCAATAACTCAAAGACGTAACTGTCAATCTTTAATACAAATTAAGATAGCGAATAATGCTATGATTATAAGCCCACGACCCTTGGTGATTTAACCGTTGTAAGGGCACTTAATTGGGTAGTTAAAACCTAAACGGTAACCTCCCAACCCCTAGGATATATAAAGGGATCGGGGGTACCTCTCAAGAGGGACATGTCTGACATTCATACACGCGTGAGCACCCTTGTAATCAGGTTCCTCGACGCATACTCCATCACATAGGACTAGGATTGTTATCCTCTAGGAGGCCCGAATCTGTCTACACTTTTTTTGTCTCATAGTTCTTGAGATAACCATAGAATCACGAACACAGAATACCCCATATACCAAACTAAACTACCTCTGTGGGTAATCCAAACAGAGGACTACCATCTTACGCAATGATAGTTGGCGTGCTAGGTAGGGAAATTTCTGTGAATTCTTCATTCGGATTCCATGGCTGTTGTTTGCAAAGTCAGCACCAAGGTCTCCGTTGGTTCTGTCATCACTTTTGGGAGCCTCACCTTCGTTGGCGACTCCATACGCCAACTCATTTTGTCTGAGTTTGTTTCTAGCCAGGCAAAGACACCACGGACGCCTGCTATGCGCCCAACCACTTTCCCCGCTTGGAGTGCGCCTCGCCCTAGTAACAGGGTCCTAGCTCCGCCAAACACTCACTGACCAGTCTCCATCGATTCCCCCGCTGACTACATTATCTTCTCCACCTCAAGTGGGCGTATGGTCCAACGACACCAATTCATCGATCAAGTCATCAACTCTGTCGTTCAGCTCCGTCATGATGATGACGATAGTCGTCTCTAACGACGAACCCACCACCAATGCTGTTGAGTCCAATACCCATCGGCGAGAACGCTGATGATGGAATACCGTATGTTCCATTCATTGGGGGAAAGCTCCGGCGGCTGAAGGCTCACGCCAGGAGAATCAAGAAGCTTTCACGGTAGACTTTGAGGGTCATGCCGTGTACCGCACAACGAAGGTGAACCTGGTCACCAATGAAAGAGCACTTTCCCACCCCGAGACGCCTAAGCTCTAGAGAGCTCGAGCGATGAAACAGGCCGCCGCCGCCCAAATTGCTGATTTGGCTCTACTCGACCAATCGCACGCCACTAGCCGCAACACCACCTGACCGACCGGTCCTTCGTGACTCTCCCGACCGAGTGAGTGTCATGGGAGCTCTTACTCGGGCGACACTCGGGAGATCCTTAATCAAGTACGTGATGCGCGCAACTTCATTTCTCACCGTCGTAGAGACCACGAGCATGGTGAAATCCATCACCGGGAGCAGTATGACCGGAGTCACGGCACTCTAGGAGCCGACCGACGAGATGATGTTGATGCTCACCACAACGGGTTCCTAGCCTTCACTGAGCGACTTCGCCAGGTAGTCTGGCCCAAGGGATTCCGTCCCATGTGCATTGAGCCCTATGATGGCAAGACCGACCACTCACAATGGCTACGGCTGGATTACACTGCCGTTCGAGCAGCCAACGGGGATCAACATGTCGTGGTGAATTATCTCCCCATAATGCTCACGCCGACCGCCATCAATTGGTTGGCGAGACTCCCCAAAAACTCCATCGACTCTTGGGATCAGCTGTACGATATATTTTCGCCAATTATCAAGAGACATGGCAAAGGCCAGCCTCTCGGTATGACCTGCGCCAAATACGCCAAAGGAGTGATGAATCCCTCCAAGATTATATTCGCCAATTCTCCGATCACAGGAACACCATTACCAGCATCTCCAATGGTGACGTCATTTCAATTTTTCAAGAAGGATTGCGGAAGCCCTCAGAGCTTTTCCGCTACCTGGTGATGAATGAACCGGTAACGCCAGGTGAAATGATCACTATCACCGAACAATACGCCAACACCGAAGACGCCGAACGTGAGCAAATGCACCCGACTACATGGGAGTCTCGCAAAGAGAAGAAGCACTCGGACGAGGATCGCCGATCACCCCGACGAGCCGACCATGACAAGCCTGAGTCCTCTCATCCAAAAACTCAGAAGAGAAAGTCCAAGAACGTCATGGTTTTGGAGGAAAAACCAAAGTAAAGAGGAAGAGGGCACTCAGTGATGTAGGAGATGCTAGATAAACCCTGTATATTTCATCCAAACAGCAGCCACACCACGCGCCAATGTTATCAGCTGCAAGATCAAATACTCCAAGAGGCACAGAATAATCCCTAGGGATGATAAAAATAAATCTCACCGAGAGGATAAAGACACCAACCGCCCAGTCGGAAATGATTTTTAGGAGCCCGATCGGACGGTCTCTGTGATCTTTGGTGGGGCGATTGCCACGGAGTCCAAGCACCAACAAAAACTTCTCACCCACCGAGTCAATACCATCAGTGGGAGAGAGCCCGAGCCCCTCCACTGGTCTGAAGTCCCTATTACCCTTCAGTCGGGATGATCAGTGGACAAACGTACCCAAGCCAGGCCGATTTCCACTGGTTGTGGACCCATTGATCCTGAAAGTGCACTTGAAAAGAGTGCTCATCGATGGAGGTAGTGGCCTCGATGTACTGTTCAAAGGGATACTTGCAACGCTTGGCATCGACATCAAAGCGCTAGGGAAAATGGATACACCGTTCTATAGGATTGTCCCGGGAAAGGCCTCCGTCTCACTCGGCACACTCACCCTTCCGGTGACATTCAGCACTCAGGACAACTACCGCACGAAACACATCAAGTTCTACATCACTGACTTCGAGACCACCACCACGCAGTGCTCGGTCGACCCTCCCTCGCCAAATTCATGGCCGTCCCCCATTACACATACCTAGTCCTTAAAATTCTGAAACCTAGGGGAGCTTTTTCGATCAAGGGGGATGTCGTCACCTCCCACGCTTGCGAGCGTGACAGTCTCACCTTGGGAGAGGCGGCAGATATATCTGTTCAGATGGAGGAGACCATCCAAGTAGCCAAGACTACACCGACCACCAACAACGAGATTCCAACTGCTATGCTATCTACATCGGGTATTTTGCCTTCGTCTACTGAGTATAAAGCTATTCGGTTATCGGATGCCAACCCCACCAAGACCGCTCTGATTGGGACAGCGTGCTCGTCAGCTTCCTCCATGCTAACATCGATATTTTTCGCTTGGCGGCCCTCCAACATGCCAGGCGTACCAAGGGAGCTGATCGAGCATGAACACCACATGTACCCGACCACCAAGCCGATCAAACAGAAGATGTGTTGATTCGCCGAAGAACGTAAAGAGGCCATTAAAGAAGAAGTCACCCAACTACTAGCAGCTGGGTTCATAAAAGAAATGTATCATCCTGACTGGTTAGCAAACATAATCCTTGTAAAAAAGAAGAATGGAAAATGGAGAATGTGCATTGAATACACCGATCTCAATAAGCGATGCCCAAAATATCCTTTCCCTCTGCGGTGCATTGTCCAAGTGGTTGACTCTACTGCCGGCAGTTCTCTCCTTTGCTTCCTGGACTATTATTCAGGATATCATCAATTCAGCTTGAAGGAGAAAGATCAAGAGAAGACATCATTCATTACACCTTTCGCCGCTTACTGTTATACGTTCATGCCCTTTGGGCTCAAGAACACCGGGGCTACATATCAACTCGCCATATAGCGTTGTCTCATCGACCAGATTGGCCGCAATGTAGATGCGTATCTAGATGATGTCATCATCAAATCCAAGCATACGGAAGATTTAATCCTAGATATCTAGGAGACTGTCGACAATCTCTGGAAATTTAGATGGAGGCTCAACCCGAAAAAATATGTATTCGGGGTGCTGACCAGGAAGCTACTCGGTTTTGTTGTAAGCAGCCGGGGGATCAAAGCCAATCCCGAGAAGATATCGCCAATCATAAACATGGCTAAGCCGACCTACGTCAAGAATATTCAATGCCTCATAGGCTACATGACTGCACTCGGGCGTTTCATCTCCCGACTCGATGAACGGGGGATGCCATTTGTTGAGGATAGACCCTAGGGTACTTCACGACGGTGATAGCAATCAAGTGGAAGGAGGGGTCAGGAGACGAAGCATTAAAGATAACCCAGAAGGGTCGGATCATTCAATAGCCGAAGAAGCGGTCGGTAGTCTAAAAAGCTCCTGAGTCCCGCACTCAGAAAGATGGCCCGATCGCAGGCATTCGGATAGTCAACGTTGACAGCTAGATCGCGCCCATCAATGATAATAAAGCCCGGGCATTTAACTGTTCAATCAAGACAGTGAGTAATGCCAGGGTTAATTGCCCATGTCCCAACCATTTTAACTGTTGTAAAGTTACTTAATAGGGCATATAAAGTCTAAACAGTAACCCCTCAGCCCCTACAATATATAAAGGGCTCAAGGGAACCTCTTACGGGCACGACGTGTTTTTTGGCTACATATTCTGTTACGCTTAAGGCCATTTCAAGCCATTAAGCTTATTTCCACACACACAGGACTAGCTAGGGTTATTACCCTCCGGGAGGCCCGAACCTGTCTAATTCTTGTGTCTTGTATTCTCTGAGGCAACCATTGAATCTCGACCATAGTCATCCCCTTAGACCTAAACAAAACAGCTATGTGGGTAACCCCATAGAGGACTGTCATACTTACGCTTCGACAGTTGGTGCGCCAGGTAGGGGCAGCGCTCTGTGAGAATTTTAAATTCAGATTCAATGGCCATTGTATGCAAGGTTAACACCAGGGTTCCCGTTGGCTCCATCGTCAACTTCAGAAGCCTGACTTTTGTTGGCGATTCCTTGAGCTGACTCGTTCCCTCCACCTCCGCCGACACCAAGGCGAAGGTTGCGCGCGCACCCGTCATGTGCCCAACTACTTCCTCTGCACGGGGCGCGGCTCGCCCCAAGGCGATCAAGGCGAATGAACATCCAGCTCCACCAAGCGCTCGCCGACCCATCTCCATTGACTCCCCCACTGACTTTGTCATCTTTGCAACTCAGGTGGGCGCACGGTCTTGCAGCGCTAATTCACCGAGGTCACCTCGGCATCGACCAAGAGGCAGAACACGTTGGTCACACCGATGCCTCCTCCCACAAGAGATGTCGTGATGATGACGACCATTGTCTCTGAGGATGAGCTCACCACCAACGCCGCCGAGTTTAGCACTCACCGGTGGGAGCGCTGGAGGCGGAACGCCTCCCGCTCACTTCATCGAGGAAGGGCTCAAGTAGCTGGAACCTCATGACAAAACATGCAAGATGCGTTCATGGTGGACTTTGAAGGTCACGTCGTATACCGCATGCCCATGGTGAATCTTGTCACCATTGAGAGGGCACTCTCTGCCCTCCTCGATACACCCAAGCTCTAGAGGGCTCGAGCAATGACGTAGGCTATGGCCGCCGAACTCGGTGAGGTGGCGTCGCCCGCGCGGTCGTGATCTCTCGATTGCGACACTACTCCTCGACCGTCCAGTCAGTCACGGTGCTCTCGACGAGTGAGCGCCATGGGAGTTCCTACTCGGGTGATGCCCGGGAGGTCATTAACCAAGTACGCCGGTGCTCGAATACTGGTAGGCAAGGCTTTTTGGTCAGGTTTTTATTGGCCAACTGCCAATGAAGATGCCAAGCTGCTAGTCAGGAGCTGTCAAGGATGCTAATTTTTTGCCAAGCAGAATCATCTCCCAGCTCAGACTCTCTAAACCATTCCGCCTTCGTGGCCATTTGCATGCTGGGGGCTTGACATGGTTGGCCTATTTTAGAAGGCTCCTTAGGGATATGATCGCCTCTTTGTCACCATTGACAAGTTCACAAACTAGATTGAAGTCATACCACTTAGGACCAGCACTGCTAAGAAAGTCGCAGAGTCCATCCTTGGCATAATTTATCGGTATGGCGTCCCTAATTAGTTCACCGGCAATGACTTTTAGAAATTTTGCGAAGACCGGTGCATCAAAGTCAAATATGCATCCGTGGCACATCCAAGGGTGAATGGCTAGTGCGAACGAGCCAACGGCATGATACTCTAAGGCTTGAAGGACAGAGTTTTTGACCCACTCAATAAATATGGTGGTCGGTGGTTGAAGGAACTCCCAGCTGTTCTTAGGGGATTCTGTACTCAGCCCAGCCGAGCCACCGGTCGGACTCCATTTTTCCTAGTATATGGGTCGAAGGCCATTTTACCAGTGGATATGCTCCACGAATCTCCAAAAATCAAACATTATGAAGAGGGAGCCACCGAGCAAACACGAGAAGAAGACATCGACAGCCTCGAAGAAGCTCGACTAGCCACCGTAATTCTGTTCGATTGGTACCAACAAGTACTTCACCGATATCATGATCGCAACGTACGTGGTCGGTCATTTCAAGTCGATGACCTAGTCCTTTGCCGAGTACAGTCAGCGGTCGCCGTCCACAAGCTTTTTGCTCCATGCGAAGGCCCATTCATCATAGCAGGTGTGACCCGACTAGGTTCCTATCGGCTGATCTAAGAAGACGGCCAGCGTGTTTCGAATTCTTGGAACATCGAGCATCTTCGCCACTTTTACCCATGATGTTACGAGCTACGCACCTTTATCTTGGGTTAATAATAATGTTTTTTTCTCTCATTCCATAATTTATCTCGCCTAACCCCGAGTGCTTGAAATCTCTATCACTTTACCCCAGAGTCTATAACCCGCTCTAGCTCTAGCAACTGGTCGGACGCTGCTCCGACCAATGACCCCAAGTTGGTATTTATTCCACTCTAACGGGGCGGTACTATTGATATGTTCGTCCCAGGCTCAGGGGCTTGCTGAATTCGCCGCAAATTTTTTGCCATACTTGTTGCCCGACCACTTCTATTGTTTTTTCTGACTACTTGTGAAGCCCGTCGTTCAGCATGTGTGTATGTGGCTCAGTTTCCCTACGCTATGAACTAAGGCTACACCAATTACTCGAAAATAAAATGAAGGCGGTCGGACACAGTACAATTTCCACTCCCAATAACATTCCATTGAAATATAAATATATACTAGTCTTTCCTTTTTTTTCTTTCTTTTACACACTATTCGGTAGGATTTTCAGGGTATGCCTCCAAGTCTTGGACGAGCATGGTGGCCACCTCCTCCACTTCCGCGTAGATGAGTGCCACGTTAGACTCTTCAACAGTCGCCGGCTACCCTGCTTGGATGTGATCCATCTACGTAGAAGGATACAACACTCGGACAACCCCGAGCACATGTGTGGCCACCAACTGCATGAAGTCTCGCGTCTGGTTTCACAGACGCGTTGCCGACCCATGAAGCCGCTCCAAAAACTGCTCCATTGACCACTCAACGCTAGCAGGCTCATTGTTAATCATCTTCACTAGCACCTCCGCACCAGCCCAGCAGTGGTCGAGGTGCGCCTGAGTGCTACTCAAGCGCGTCTCCAAGTTAGCGAACTAAGCGTTCACGCGCTGATGCAGATCTACAAAAACAACAAGATTGTCAAATACAACCTTCAATTTGAAGATTGAAGCAAGCACCGGTTGGCCGTACTTTTGTACTCACTGACTGCTTTGTCGGTCTTCTTCTTTGCCACGACAGCGACAGCTTCGGCTTCAGTAATCTTCTTCTCCAAGGTAGCTGCCTTAGCTTCCGCCTTCGCCAGGCTTTCTTTAGCCTCATTGGCCTCGGTGAGCGCTACCCCCACTGACTTCACCGACGGCTCCGCCAAGGCAGTCGTCATCTCCAGTTGTGCCTCCATGGTCACCCAGTCTGTTTATCAAGCTAATTAGACAGATCACATCAAAACAATGTTAACAGTATAGAGAAGTTGCAAGATACTTACCAAAAGACTGGATGTCTAGCTGGGTGCGGAGGATCTTGTTGTCCTTTTCCACCATCATCCGAGCGGCCTCAGACTCGGCCAATTGCACCGTCAATTGCTAGACTCAGGCATCGAGAGCTCCCAAGTCCAGACTATCGACGGGGTATGGTATATCCACACGCCCAACCAGCCAGTTCAGCATGCGCTGCAATAACAGCAAAGTCAGCTACAAGTGTTGAACAAAATCAAGACAAGAACAAAGTTAGCATGACTTACGCAGGTGGCACGTTCAAGCCGGCTTAGTGCATCACGGCACTACTCTACCTCTCGCCGAACTTCATCAGCAGGAGGAGCCAGAACATCTTCCGCACCATGGCTTCCATCGCCATCGGCGGCACATCAGTCGCCTCATCCACCACGGGGTCGGCTGAGCCTCCGCTGACTTAGCGCCAGTTGGCCCAGATGCGGACGGCATGTCTTCAGCCACGGTCGGCACCGCGGTGGTCGACGCATCCACGGTCTGCATCGCGATGGCCGGTGCACCCATGGTCGGCCCGGCGGTGGTAGTGTAGACCACCATATCAGTGGCCGTCATCCCCGCATCTGACGTCGCCACGTCGGATGGAGGAGCAGCCACCGCCATGTCACCACCACTGACTGCCCTGGAGCCACCGGCCACTGGTTGGCTCTCACCGTCGACCGCCCCCGTGCGCGTGGCATCGTCATCGTTAGGCAACGACATTGGTGTCCTGAGAACAGACAAAGTTAAGCCAATAATTCCAAAAGCATTTATAAATACTTTTAGGACATAACTTACCAGGTGAACTTCCAAAACGCAATCATCTTCACCCGACGGTATGAGCCTGACGGGCCTCCTGATGGAGGAGGAGGAGGTGGTGGTGATAGCGATGACGACGACGATGCCACCACCACTATAGCACCAACTAGCCTGACCTCGGACGTCTTCGAGTCAGCACCAGCTTCTCTAGAAAACAACGATGGCACCTTGGGTTTCCCCTGAGATGCCACCGCCGTGCGCGGCTTCTTCGCCATAGGAGGGACAACGCCTTTGTCCTTCCTTTTCTTTGTCCCGATAGGCCTAACTGGCCAATCGATGTCCTTTTGCCCGACCGCTCGGGGCTACTTGGGCAACGGCGTTAGAGAGCAGTACGCCTCTCGCCACTGCATTTTTTATGCAGTCAGCACTCGGCAGGTGATATTGCACAAAAGCAACACAAAGTAAATACAAAAGATAAGTTGACTGCAATGCCTTACCGCCGGTCGGGGGTTGATGAGCTTATACGAGCACGGCCGTTCTCATTGTGGACCACCGTCTTGGGGGCAAAGAGGTCTCGAACCCACACCATGCCCTCGTCCACGGTCAGGAGCTCAGAGGACTCCCGAGAGGGGTCAGACCAATCCATGTACTCGTACCCCGGTCGAGCTTGGCTCTTGCAGGGCTAAACAAGACGGAGCACGAAGTTGAGGGTCACGTGGACCCCTGTTAGCTTCTGCTTTCGGAGCTCGGCAATCTCTCGGATGAGCTCATTCACTTGGCCTTGATCCTTCGACCCGCAGTGGTCGGACCAAGTTAGCGTCGCGGTCAGCACGCGGTCAGTCTCCGGAGAAAGGGCTGGCTCATGGTTCCCAACATAGAACCACTGAGCATGCCAGCCCTTGTTGGACAGCAGGAGAGGGACAGGGATGTACTCAGTAGCTTTCCTATCATGAAGCTGGAGTTTGGCCCCGCCAACAACTCTTTTAGAGAAAGCTCTCAAATAAAAGAAATGACGGAAGAGATTGAAATAGGAATTGATGCCAAGATAGGCTTCGCAAAGTTGGATGAAGATGGAAATATAGAGAATAGAGTTAGGATTCAGATTACAAAGAGAAACATCGTGAGCCAGCAAACCTAACCCATGTGCAAAAAAGGACTATAACTCCTCATCGGTCGCCGGGTGCCACAGCGGCAAAGCCTTCACTGGGAGGACTCCGGCCTTCTCTAGGAGCTAAATGCGCCGGTCGGTGGTGTTAGACTTCTAGAACTCCTTCGAGCGGTCGACGCCAGAGTCAGTTTTCACCATCGAAACGGAGCACGGTGGAGCAAGGGGCTTCAAGTTGAAGAAGCGACGAGCCTTGCGGTAGCACACCACGCACTGGCAATGGTGGCCGGGGCGTCGAGGTGCCAGCGAGAAGAGCTCGAGAGCAAGGAAGAAGATGAATAGAGCTTCAAACGTAAGGAATAATAGCGTGCGGCGAAAGGATCGCAATGCGGGTAATTTATGTAGGACCGAAAAGGCGACCAGAGGGGGGGTAAAAGGGCGCAAATTAAAACGCAGTGGAAAATACAACTACCCCCAAAACTTCTAACAACGAGAGTATCAGCCTTGCAAGTGACTTAAGAAAGCTCAGCACAAGATTGTGCAATAAAGATCACACCAGGCAAGCTGACATCTCAAAACCTCCTCAAAAGCACTCTTCAAGAATAGCAACAAGTATTCAACTCAGAACCTCTAACAAAGATCTCTACTAACACGAAACAAACACAAGAATACAAAGAAAAGCATTCATTGTGCAACTTGAAAAAGTAACGTGTCAGTAAGCAATAAGTAAGCCCTAGATCACAGTAACATCCTCATAATAATATTTGAGTACAATAGATAGGGTTCAGAGGGTTTTACTGCAAGCTTGGTGTAGAGGGTGCTGAGGTTGAATCGCTGTAGTCGTTGACGAGCAAACGTGCTTCAAACTGTTCTGACTGGCCAGAACTTCCGGTAATAACCGGAACTTCCGGTACAACCGGAACTTCCGGTAATAACCGGAACTTCCGGGGACCGGAACTTCCGGTACAACTGGAACTTCCGGCTGCTACAGTAAAAAACAGAACAGCCCCAAACACGATTTCTTCACGATTTTCACCGGGGAAACTCTCCTTTTGCCGTGAAATCACCTCCCTTGTGTTCCAAATCAATCAATACAT
>KE373142.1:37395-62904 GCA_000418225.1 Zizania latifolia | reverse complement strand
ATCTCAACCCACAACTGAAGAAATTAGAGTCTAAGACAGTGAGCTACCATATCATCGGATACCCTGATAAGTCTAAGGGTGTTGATGCAAAAATCGTAGGTATCCCTATGTCTTCACACTCGAAGGCCTGGGAGAGTCTGCTTAGCTCCAATGTAGGTCCTAAATAACCTAGAGATGTCAGCAGATGTGCTAGTCAATTTGACCCTGCAATTGAGAAGGAAACAAATGTGAGATGTCTTAATGCTATCGGCGATGGCCTATCGGCATCGGCAACGATAGCACGCGTGAAAACCATGATACATCACGAAAAACATATATAATGTAATAAACTCTACCAATCGGCTCCATCATTACTACTCTAAGATACTAATCTCTATAGTTCATACTAAACCGATGCAGCGTAAAGACGGTTACCAAGAGCAAGATGAACAGAACAGACCCGATTGACTGAGCCACATATACTCCATCGGCTAAGACTTTGATGAACGTCGGTTCAACAGATTGGGCCAGACCATCCCGTATGTATCCCTATCAACACCACAGATCGGACCCAACCGAGACAGCATGCCATTGACGATCAACATACGATCTAATCTAGTACAATGAGCTAAACCACCGTGACTAGTGAATACAAAGATTCGATCAATGAAGCACAATGCAAGAAAATAAATCAATGTATTAAACCAATAACTAGCAAACCTACTCCATCTGATTACAGTATCGGACCCAACCGAGAAAGCCATAAACACATGAATCAGTTTACCAAACAGGCTATCCCCATCGAAGTTAGAGATCATATTTAACCGATGTAGCCATAACTCTGGCGGGGAATCGCCCTAATACTACGTACCTAAAGTTGGTGATGCACCGAAGGGTTTGATTGACTGAGTTGTGTGAACTCGTTACAATGACCCCAGGCTTACATATTTATAGCCAGGTAAACACGCTATCTGTAGATAATGCAGATTTCTAACTGACTTATTTATTTGCTAACTAAATGAAAAACTGCCTATGAAGTATCAGTCCACGCAGTGCGTAGCCCATCTTCGCTTGTTCAGCCTCTATCGGTAGTCCATCGGCTTCATTGCTTGGCTCACCTAGCCGACGGTGGACCGATCCAAATTCTGGTGTCAACACATGCCCCCTGAGTTTGAAATGCAAAACATCATGTTTCAAAATCTTCCCTCGAGAGCTGTATCGCCGGATCACCGAGCATATATAAACCTTGCTCGATAAGCTCCCTTCTTCAAGCTCAGTCATTATCATTATATGCCAGCTTACTCTTTCTCTCTCCCTTCATCTCTTGTCATGGTGTCCAATGTCTCGAGCTCTCCACCGAACAAGAAGACCAAGCTAAGTGGTCACAACGCGCCCGGCGATCATGATCTGGTATATTTCTTCCGGTTATTTGATCCTTGTTTGCTTAATCCCTCGCTTCATCTGTTCTAAACCTTTTGCACATTTCATCTCTATCTTTGAGCTCTAGGCCTCGACTATTCCAAACACAAATTTGCCAGACCCTTCATGTTCTGGTAGCCCGAATGTTCCGACATAGCAGGCCAATGCCGATGGTGACCACGACCTAAATTGCCTCAACTTTTATTTCAATAAGGATGACAATTCTGGAGATTCTCTACTGGCCGTGAGTGCCTCGTCTACGCACCAATATCCTCAGGTAACCTGTTGAGTCTTGCTTGTTTATTTTTGAGTTTCCATCGGCTCACCCTGTGCCTCCTATAGGAATCCCAAGCATTGGACAGGGCTTTTTCTCTTCAAGACTCTGTACCGAGCGACTTATTAGCTCTGCTTGAACACCGCTGCTACCTAATTAGCATCTTCTTTTAGGACATCGAGGCGGCATGATCTCGTCTTCAAAACATGGTCGATTGGCTCCCGCAAGATCTATCCGATGTCCTTCTGTGGGTCTACTCCCGTGAGCACCAATTGGCCTACTATGTATGATGGCCTTGCCAATCATCAGATGCAAAGGGTCCATCAGCAGACGTTCGAGTTAGCCGATGAGAAGGTATGAGAGGCTGATCATCATCTTCAATTTCTGCTCAAGCTCCTCGACCAAGACCAAGCATACCTAGATCGACTAAGAGTGGAAGAAGATCACATCCTTCGAGAAATACGTATTCGGACCAATCAACTGAATTGGCTCTGTACTTGCATGACCAATCGGCAGCAATTCTTGAACGACCTACCGATCAAAATCGCTCTCAGAAGAGCCGATTTGATCAACTTAACCAAGGAGCATGCCTAGAAGCAGCAAGCCCTTCAACCAATCGTTGGCAATGATGAGGATGTGACTAACACTGTCATGTCCTTTGAGAAGACCCAAGCTGATGCCATCCTTAGCTTGCAACACTTTTTAGATAAACTGAAATTGTTTTACCTACCGTCAGCCTTTATAATGCTTCTCTCTTATAAATAATAATATATCTTTTGAAGAATTCATACCTGATGAAGTCGCCTTGTCAGCAATGATCCTCTTTCTTTTCCCTGCCGATGAGTCCTTACGTAAGGACTTAGATTATTTGGTCAAACGAATCCCCTGATCGGCCTTCTGGGGCTGCTGACTGATCGCCTCCCTTCTTAGGCTATAATGTTTTTAGAAAAACTTCAAAATTTTCACCCCCAAACTTCTAACTGTTGAACTTTAAATTCATTGATCTTGTTAGCCTTCATGCTCATTAGCTTCGAATAGGCGCGATGCCCCCCGAGTCGGTCATTGTTGACAAACCTTAACAGTCTCTCATAAATAACCACGTGCCTGTTGGAGTACCTCTATAATGGCACACCATATGCCCCCCAAGTTCAGGACGTGGGTGGGCACGTTTCAAATTCTGCCTGGTATCTTACAACCATTGCGTCTCTTGGGCTTTGCATCGGGAATCCAATCGGTGTCGTACTATCGTTATAAAGTCTGAGCCCCTTTTCCTTCCATTGCAAGCTTCCAAATTCTCTCTCTCCTTCGGCAGGCCCCTCTGATCTCCTGTCTTCCCCGGCTTGCTCCTGCCATTGTTCTACGGTCCTATCACTGCCTTGTCATCTGATGCCGCTCACCGCTGTTATTAATGGCTTCCTCATCGTGCACTCCCGCTGCTACTTTGAACGCCGAGATCCTTGAGGTACCTACTTCCTTTGTTGTTCGTACATTCTGCCTGAGTACTGTAGATCATTTTCTTTTCTTTGTTTGTTTCTATAGATTGCTAGGAATGAGCTATTGATCCTATTGGACACGAATTCTGCCACCTATTGGTTAGGGCCTTATGGTGAAGCCAATCCCTTCGAGCTCATCAACTTTGAAACTGATCACATCCCATTCCACGTAGCTTTACAAGATTTGATTGACTAGGAACACCGCTTTGACGCCTGGCCTAGCATGATACCCGGATGGAGGGATTGGTGTCTACGAGTATCGGCCGTCCATCGATTATTCTGGGATGAGCTGAAGATTGGTTATTGCATCAGCTTGTCGCTGACCGATCCTCAAGTAGATTATCCATTACTGGTGTTGGCTTGCTTCTTCTGGTCAGACGCCCTGAACGCCTTCATTTTTGGCCATGGGATAATGGGGCCAACACTCCTTGATGTGGCGATGCTCACTAGTTTGGAGAATGTTGAATCCAATTATGACATGGATTATCGGATTATGACCTCCCATCATCTTCAAGCTAGTGGATTCGGCACCTGGAGGCGATACATCGAGCATCATAACAAGAAGACAGGCACTATTGGCCCACGGGAGCATGCTACCTTTCTCAACATGTGATTGGCACATTTCTTCTCCTATGACTCCCCTTGTGGCCCCTCCAACGACTATCAGTACATGGTAGAGCGCTTGGCTAATCACGCCCGTCTACCGATCGGCCATATTCTTCTGGGCTCCACCTTTTGTGCACTGCATCGGATTGCGGAAGGGTTTTTGTGTAGGAGGCTGATCGATCGGGTTCGAGGACCCTGGTGGTTTGTACAGATGTGGCTAAACGCATATACCTGCCAAGCTGTCATCCGACCGCATCTGCTTAGCCTCTGATTCCCCGAGGATTACTGTGAGGATGAATAGCCTCGTACCCGCTGATGTACTTCTTTTAGGGAAGTGGTGATCATGTTTAAGGGTTCCTCTTTGTTGACTGGTGGAGTCGGTGAATTTTTCCAGCTATTTTACCTTGGCATTGCTAAGTCTGTTCAAGTCTGGTTCCTTTACTCCAACACCGATGGTTTTGATGATCTGAGTTATCTACGGCCGACGGAGATTGGAATAGACACAACTTCTACTGCCACTTTCTTTGCTTCTATTTAGCCCAGTCTTCTCCCCATCGGCCTTGCTCAAGGACCTATTGAGCCATCTTATGAATTTTATCATCCGACGGTGTATTCTCATCAGTTCAGTCTTGGTCAACTGCCGATGGACCTCATCTTTGTCGGTAAGATCAAGGCTCGATGTCGTATTGGCTTGATCGAGCATCGATACGTTAGGACTCATTTTAGCAGTCCTGACTTCTCTAAACTCGGGGATTTTTCCCCTTGTACCAATGTGTCCGCTTCATTCGAGCAGTTCTAGAGTGAATAGAGGCTATATCTTTTCACCCTCCTTCCATCGGTTATCTGCTCTCACTTCGATCCTGAATTCCTAGGTGCCGATAACGAGGTATTGGCTGTCTTTTCTACCGAATCTTTGCCTTATCTAGCGCTGTGAGTCATTATCTGCTAGGCTACCACCGCCACCGTCCCCTCAGATGATCACCCAGTCGCCCCAACCCTAGTTGTGATTGAGGCTGATCGGCTAGTGATGGATCCAGTGATTGGCTCTGGTTCTGTGGTGGTGACCTCTGATTCATCTGCCGATCTTGGTCCCGTCGCTGCTACCAATGATCCAGGAACTTCTTTCGGTGGCCCTGCCTAGGTGCAGCGTCGCCTTTCATCGTTACTCCTACCGGGTTTCCATCAGTTAGTTCCTCTTTGACCATCATTCTTGTGTGCTGACTTCGCGGCGTTCGCGTTGTTATTCTTTATCATGCCCTTTTTGTGCAGGAGTTTGCCGACTTGTTCCCCTTCGGTCTTGAGGGGATTGTTGATGAAGCTTTGGCTAGGCAAAGTGCTCCTATTGAAGCCGTGCCTATCCTCGATGATATGTTTGAGGCCTTGGCTGATGTCCTGCATCGCCTCCAGGAGCCTCCCGACGTGCTCATGACTGACTCAGCGCCGATTAGGGCGAGGCTTGCTGACATCCAAGATCATCTTCCTAAGGACCTGATGGAAGATTTATCTCCTAGCTTGTACTTTGAAGCTTTCTGGTCGTGCTATGAGTGCATCACTCAGCAGCTGATCGATCGTGACAAGCAGAGGCATAGGCGCCATCATGGTCTGGCTGATCATGACGTCATGCCAAGAAGGCCAATCTTGATGATCTGATCGTTGAGCCCGGCAGGATTAATGATGAGGTCACCCAGCTACAGACCTAGAAAGAAGAACTCCTTGCTCAGCTTGCAGAGGTCCATGAAGAACTCGAAGAAGCGACTAGC
The DNA here is from genome assembly GCA_000418225.1 of Zizania latifolia. Taxonomy (NCBI): domain Eukaryota; kingdom Viridiplantae; phylum Streptophyta; class Magnoliopsida; order Poales; family Poaceae; genus Zizania; species Zizania latifolia. The sequence goes on along the minus strand of KE373142.1, from coordinate 57,373 downwards.
CGATATACCAGTGAAGATCGTTTCCCACCAATGAGACTTGTCCGATTTTACCAAGGCCACGTATCGTCGATACCAATAAGTGAAGCCAATCCCTGGAAGCGACAAAGAAGACCGTCGGGAGCTGCAGAACATCAACCATATTCATGACCATGCTGTGGCTGCTCTCATGGCTTATCTCGGGGAACCTTAAAAGTTGTTGCATATTCCCCTTTTAATGTGCCTGGTCTTCACTTCCGTAATCTCTTATAATACTTTGATTTTGCCTGCAATGTTCTCGTGTTAATTTTGTGCTAAAGGTGATACCCTCGGTATCGGCTATTGATTGCTACTGAAGGTGATACCTCTTGGTATCGGCTATTGGGTGTTGCTAAAGGCGATACTCTTGGTATCGGCTTTTGAACGTTGTCTTTATCTTGCGTATTTTGACCTTCTGGTCGATTAGGTCTCAATCCAGACGATCGGGTGATATTTCTTTAAGTATTTCCCATTGAGCGCCTTCATGAATTCTTCTCCTTCCAATGTTTTCAAGATATAGGCATTGCCTGGTATGACTCGGCTCACCCTATAGGGACCTTCACAATTAAGAGACCACTTGCCGAAGCGAGTGTTTTTAGTCCCGATCGGTAACACGAGTCTCCAGACTAAGTTATTTTCTTCAAACGTCTTGGCTGATACCCTCTTATTATAATGCCTTGCCACCGAGCACGTGAAGCTAATTCTATGGCAAGTCTTCTAACTCATCGATCATTAGTCTGTAGTAGTCATCGATCATCAACTCATTCTGAAGAGCAAGACTTCTAGAGCCGATGTTCGTTTCCCATGGCAAGATGACTTCATATCCATAGACTAACTAATAAGGCGGTACTTGAGTCGACCCGTGGCAAGCCATTTGATATGCCCATAGTGCATCGACCAGCGTTGTGTGCCACTTTTTAGGCTGTTCTACGATGTTGCGCTTGATCAATTTTATTATACTTTTGTTCAAGGCTTCAGCTTGGCCGTTTGCTTGTGCATAGTAGGGCGATGAGTTGAGCAATTTAATCCTCATGCCGATTGCAAACTGGTAAAATTCCTTTGACATGAATACCGATCCCTGATCGGTGGTGATTGTTTGTGGGATCCTGAACCTGTAAATAATATGCTCGCTGACAAATTCTATGGCCTCTTAAGCAGTTACCTTTTTTAAAGGAATCGCTTCTACCCATTTGGTGAAATAATCGATGGCTACTAGTATAAACTTGTATCCCTTGCTAGACGATGGATAGATCTGGCCGATTATGTCTATTCCCCAACCTCTAAATGGCCATGGCTTGATAATCGGGTTCATGGCCGATGCGAGAGCTCGTTGTATGTTTCCAAATCTCTTGCAGTCTTGACATCCCTTATAATACTTAAAACAATATTCGAGCATCGTCGGCCAAAAATAACCAGTGCGACATAGCAACCACTTCATTTTGTGGGCAAATTGATGGGTCCCATAGATCCCTTCATGTACCTCGCACATTACGACTTTGGCTTCCTCTAAATTTAGGCATCTTAGCAAAACCCCATCAATCGTCCGATAATATAATTCCTCATCCAGTAACACATATCTTAATGCCTTATAGTGGAGCTTTCTTGAGGTCGGCTGTGATGGATCCTGTAGGTAATTTACTATTTCAGCCCTCCAATCTCCAGCATTGAGTTTGGCTATTTCTGCTTCAAACATCTTATCTATCAGCTGATATCCTGATGCGGCTTGTGCCAGGTCGTTGGCTTCTAGGTTTTGATTCCTTGACACGTGTGTTAATGATAACATCTTGAATCCTTTTAACAGTTCCTGGCATTTTTCAAAATATACCCTCAAATTTTCGTCTTTGCAGTCATACTCTCTAGAGAGCTGCCTGATTACCAATAATGAGTCCCCATGATCTCAATGGTATCGGCTTCTATTTCAGCTAATAGCTTTAAACCTTTGAGAACTTTCTCATATTCTGCCTGATTGTTGGTATGATAGGGCTTGATAGTATAAGCAAACTCGAAACTTGGCCCCCAAGGCGATATGATTACTAACCCGATTCTGCATCTATGCCTACAGACCGATCCATCAAAGAAGAGTGTCCATGGTATCGGCTCCACATAGTCTGCTGCTTTGTCTCTATGCTGTACTATGAAGTCGGCGATAGCTTGTCCCTTGACTGCTTTAGCTGATTCATATTGTAAATCAAACTCTGTTAATGCAAATACCCATTTGCCAATCCTTCCCTTTAAAATTGGAGCCGATAGCATATACTTTATCACATCTGCTTTGCATGCATTATGCCAATAGTATATAGTGCCTCAATTTAGTGCAAGAGAAATAAAGACATAGACATAATTTTTCAACCATAGGGTACCTTGTTTCAGTATCCAGCAACCATCGGCTTAGGTAAAACACAACGCGTTCTTTCCCTTCTACTTCTTGAATCAATACCAACCCGATGCTTACGTCATTGGCCGACAAATATAATTTGTAGGGTTTATCAGTCCATGGTGGGATTAACACCGGAGGAGAGCTCAAATATTTATTTATTTCATCGAAGGCTTTTTGATGTCTATCTGTCTAAATAAATTCCTCTCCTTCCTTTACCCTCAGCAAAGGTGTGAACGGCTCCAGTCAGCCTGATAGATTCGATATGAATCGGCGGATAAAATTAATCTTGCCGATTAACGACTGCAACTTTGTCTTGTTCTCCGGCGGTATTGTGCTCTTGATGGCTTGAATAATATTCTAGCTTATTTCAATTCCTTTCATGAACCATGAACCCCATAAATTTTCTAGCCGATACGCCGAATGCACACTTCTTAGGATTCATACAAAGGCCATATTTCTTTGCTCTTTCTAAGACCCTTCTCAGATCGGCTAGATGTCCTTCGTTGTCTTGTGACTTTACGACGACATTATCAATATAAATTTCCACCAGGGAACCAATCAAATCATGAAATATGTAGTTCATTGCTCTTTGATACGTTGCCCCGGTGTTCCTTAAGATAAAAGTCATAACAACCCACTCAAACAAGCCGATGGCTCCGAGGCACCTGAATGCAGTCTTTGGGATATCTTGCTCTGCCATGAATATTTGATTATATCTGGCATTCCTATCCATGAAGCTGATAATCTTATGCCCTGATGCCGCATCGACTAGCAAATCTATGATCGGCATCGGGTATTCATCTTTAGGTGTGGCTTTATTTAGGTCTCTAAAGTCTATGCATACCCTTAGTTGACCGCTCTTTTTCCATACCGGGACTATATTTGATACCCATTCTGCATATCGGCATGGTCTTATAAAATTTGCTTCGTATAGTCTTGTGATTTTAGCCTTTATGTGAGGATATATTTCTGGCTTAAATCTTCTTTGACTCTGCTTTACTAGCCAAAATCCTGTCTTTATTAGGAGTCGATATTCTACAATCGATCGGCTTAGTCTAGGCATTTCATGATATTCCTAAGCAAAACAATCCCGAAACTCCCTCAATAATACAACTAGTTTCTCTTTTACAGAAGAAGGTAATTTAGCACTAATGTACATCAGCCTTGGCCTGTCTCTAGGTCCGATGTCTACCTCTTCCAATTCATCGGCCGATGTAAACCCTTTTTCGAGTTTTCTTTCTTCGTCGTCTATTTCTCTAGACACAGATCCTGGCCTAGAATCATTTGCTAATCGGCTAAAGGCCAAGATCTGACACTCTTAAAAAATCATCTTCCCAAACTCGTCCAAAAAGGCAATCCATGTTCTTGAAATCAGGTGCATCGGCTATTGATACGGCAACTAATCTGTCGGCTTGAATAAGTTCAACTTGATCACCTTACTATTGCATTAGACTCTAGTGCATCGTAGAAGGAACACAACAATTGGCATGAATCCAGTCTCTTCCCAACAAGAGGCTATATAAACCTTTTCCATCAATCACAAAAAATATGGTCAGCAGTGTCTTACTTCTGACCATGAGCTCGACGTTCAAAGCACCTTTGGCATCCGATAGATTACCACCAAAGTCTTTTAATACTATATTGGTCTTTACCAAGTCCTCATTTACCTTACCGAGCTTGTAGAACGTAGAATAAGGCATTATGTTAACAGTAGCTCCCCCATCGACCAACATTTTTAACATCAGCTTGCCGTCTACGTGTCCCTTAATATACAAGGGCCTCAAGTGCCAATGCTCATCTTCCTCTGGCTTTTCAAAGGTCGCTGGTTATGGTTCTAACAAGATCACTCTTCTTCCTCACTGTCCGATGGAGTCGTCCTGTACTCTGCTGGTAATATAGAAACCATGTTTACCTCCATCGGCTTGTCCTCTGTATTGGCTTTCTTCTTCAAGCGCTACTCTTTTCTCACCCATCGTTTGGTCTGCTGATATTTCTCGTATTCTCCCACTAACTGTTAATGATGCCTCTGACATTGGAGTCTCCTCTTCTGACTCCGTGTTAAGCCCTCTGGGCACCATCGGGGTTTTTTTTACGGAATTCCGATCCCCTTGCCATCTGTCTTCAGTTTGAATGCGCCGATCGCCCATAGTCTCCTGCTAGAGTGACTCTAATCAGTCTTTTGCATGTATTCTCTTCCTTAGGTGCTAACCATCAGAACTAACATCATCCTGACTGACCTTTTCGGCATATTCCAGACAATCCTTGATTGATGGGAGCCTCATATTATTTTCTCAGCAGAAACAAAAGAATGTACATTCCCAATGTGGATCAGCTTTTTCTTCATGTTCATATGGTGCGGCACATTGCTCTCTTTCATGATGCCGATGAGCCTTAACGTGATGCCTCAAAGTTCGGCTCCTCTCAACGTTAAAGCTTGGCGAGCCAATGTGTATCATATTTATCGAGAAAGGGTTCCCGTCAATCTTCATCGGCTTTACCACTTCATCAAACTTTATTCTTCCCTGCTCGATGGCGGATTGGATCTATTGACAAAAAATTGTGCATTCATTTGTACTATGAGAGCCAGTATTGTGCCACTTACAATATTTTCTTTTCTTCAATTCTTTCCCCGATGGAATTACATGATTTGGCGGGAGCTTGATTGCTTTTCTTTCAGCAGCAAGTCAAAGATTTTATCCACCTTGCTGATGTCAAAATCATACCTCTGTTCCTTCTCGGCGGTTTTAATCCATGGAAAGGTTACCATCTTCTTCAACCTGACCCACTCGGCCAAGGCGACATCACTATCAGAGTCTTCCCACTCTAAATCCGATGAGTAGAACTATACCTGAGCTACTCGCTTTTGCGCCTTCCCTTTGCATATTTCTTGGAATCGGCTTTCATGGGCCGACAATCTTTGCGCCAAGTGCGACGGCTATCAAATTCTTGAGACGAAAACTTCTCCCTGATCGGCGGCAGAAGGCCTTGGAATGCTAATTAGGCTAGCTGAGCGTCAGTTAGGCTAAGGCTATAGCATTGGCTTCTCACATCACGGAAATGCTAAATGTATTCTGGTACCGATTCGTCCATGCGCTATTTTACAGCTGTTAGGTCCGTCAGTTTCATCTCCTAGATCCTGGTGAAGAAGTACTTGTGAAATTATTTTTCTAAATCGGCCCATCTCTTGATTGAATTTGGTGGTAGGGAAGAGAACCAAGAGAAAGTCGATCCAGATAGGGATAATGGAAAGAGTCTAACCCTGAGAGCCTCTTCGGTCGATGTCTCTCCACATTGCATGAGGAAATGGCTGATATGCTTGACTGTTGATGTACTGTCTTGACTAGAGAACTTTGAGAAATCTGGGACATTGTACCTGTTCGGTAATGGCATCCTGTCAAACCAATCTGGGTACGAATGCCGATACATGTAACTTTATTCTTTTGGCTTGAGCTCAAACTGATCTCTCATAATTTCTGCGATCTTGACGGTGAAATCATCTTCTTTTGGCGTCAGATAATACGGCACTGGCGTTGCTGCCCTCTCTTGATGCTGATAATTATTTTGGGGCACTGTTCCTTCAAGCTTGGTACCGTGTCGTGCTCCAACCCATGCGTCACTGGCAGCGGGATGGCTGTCACCGGCGGAGGTGTACTCAAAATGATAGGTGCCGATGACCTCTGCTAAAAATAGACCGGCCCTTGAGATGATTCCTCGGCAAAGGACTCATCTATCATCTTCTTGATCAACCCATATAGAATGTTTACTAACACACTAGGTTAGTTAATCAGTGCATGGCTAACTGCTTCATTGACCACGTCCTAAAACGATCTTTGCGGACTTTGACTGTTGGACTCAGCCTAGAGGGATGGGATTGGCAGTTGATTCTTCTGGATCACCCCACGCCGAGTCATGCTAAAGGATTCCAAGCACAACTTCTAAAAATCTACAACAGCCTGCTGCACTTCTGCTCTCTGTTCATCAGTCAAAAGTTCTATGGTGACCGAGATAACAGCGTTGTTGGTCTGCTCAACCTTCTTCCTAGCCATGATGCCGATGAAGAAGATTGATCTTGTCGTTTATGAGATGGTCCCACTAGGCATGCCAAGAAAGCGTGTTGACACAAAAATAGTAGGTATTCCTACGTCTTCACACTCAAAGACCTAGGAGAGTCTGCTTAGCTACAGTGCAGGTCATAAATAACCCAGATGTGTCAGTAGGCATGCCAGTCAATTTGACCCTACAATTGATAAGGAAACAAATATGAGATATCCTAACGCTATCGGCGATGGCCTATCGGCATCGGCAATGATAGCACGCGTGAAAACCATGATGCATCACGAAAAGCGTATATAATGTAATAAACTCTACCAGTTGGCTCCATCATTACTACTCTAAGATACTAATCTCTATAGTTCAAACTAAACCAATGCAACGTAAAGATTGTTTACCAAGAGCAAGATGAACAGAATAGACCCAGTTGACAGAGCCACGGATACTCCATCGGCTAAGACTCCGATGAACATCGGTCCAATAGATTGGGCCAGACCATCCCATATGTATCCCCGTCAACGCCACGGATTGAACCCAACCGAGATAGCATGCCGTTGACGATCGACATATGATCTAATCTAGTACGACGAGCTAAACTGCCGTGATTGGTGAATACAAAGATTCGATCAATGAAGCACAATGCAAGAAAAAGAATCACTGTATTAAATCGATAACTAGCAAACCTACTCCATCTGATCACAGTATCGAACCCAACCAAGAAAGCCATGAACACATGAATCAGTTTACCAAACAGGCTATCCCCGTCGAAGTTAGAGATCAGACTCAATCAATGCAGCCATAACTCCAATGAAAAATCACCCTAATGCTACGTACCTAAAGTAGGTGATGTACCAAAGGGTTTGATTGACTGAGTTGTGTGAATTCATTACAATGACCCTGGGCTTACATATTTATAGCCGGGTAAACACGCTATCTACAGATAACGCAGAATCCTAACTGACTGATTTATTTACTAACTAAATGAAAAACTGCCCATGAAGTATCATCCCACATAGTGCGTAGCCTATCTTCGCCTGTTCAGTCTCTATTGGTGACCCATCGGCTTCGTTGCTTGGCTCACCTAGCCGACGGTGCGTCAGTCCAAATTTTGGTGTCAACAAAGGGATACCAGTTTTATTGTCCTGATCATTTCACTAAGTTTATTGAAACCAAGCATGTTGTATTTCTAGAGGATGCAGAGATCAGTGAGAGCTTACCAAGGAAGGATAAGTCTTGAAGAAATTCAGGCTATGCTTTCCATTCTAATGCTTCAAGAACATGTGACACACCAGTTTGTGCCACCACATTATACCTTCTACATAGACTTCTAGTGCTACAACTCCAATTGACATTCCTCATGAGTTAGCGAGTGGGCCTCAACATGAAGATATAGTGCCTGAACCTATAATTGAAGAGCCTCAAGCTGCTCCTCAACCAATTGTGAATGAGCCAATAAGAAGATCACAATGGGAGAGGAGACCTGCTATTCCTAATTACTATTAGACATATTTAAGTGAAGATATGTATGATATTAGAAAGATAGATGATCCTACCTCATTCCTAGAGGAGAGATTTTATAATTTGCTACTCTTAAGAAGTGGCTTCGTATTTTTGCCATCCGGATCCATTTTAATTGACATAGATAGTCCTACAGGTCAGCCTCAGAAATGGTATCATAATCAAAGTGTACATCTTGAGAGTGGCAAATAATTAATATTTTTCTTCCTAAAGGCAGTATCAAATAATGACTCTGCTAAGTGGATTGAGGCTATAGAGGATGAGCTTAAGTCTATGAGCACTAATGATGTATGGGATTTAGTAGAAATTTCTAGTAGAGTCAGACCAGTGGGCTATAAGTATTTCTACAAGACAAAGCGTGACTCTAAAGGGATATCGAAAGATTCAAAGCTAGGCTCATAGATAAAGGTTTCACACAAAAAGAAGGGATTGACGATAATGAAACCTTTTCTCCCATGTCTAAGAAAGATTCCATTAGAATTGTTATGGCGCTAGTGGCTCATCAAATGGACATTAAGACTGCATTCCTAAATGGTGACTTAGATGAGACCATTTTTATGGCACAACTAGAAGGTTTTGTTGTGAAAGATAAGGAGCATATGGGATGCAAATTAAAGAAGTTCATTTATGGCTTGAAGCAAGCGTCAAGGCAATGGAACCTTAAATTCGATCAAGTCATTAACAAATTTGGATTTAAGGAGAATGATGTAGATAATTGTATCTACATTAAGATAAAAGGTATGAAATTTATCATTCTAGTACTCTATGTTGATGATATTCTATTAGCAAGTAGCGATAAGCATTTGCTACAAGAGACAAAGAAATTCCTATCATAAAACTTTGATATGAAAGATCTCGGTGAAGCCACTTATGTTTTAGGCATTGAGATATACCGAGATAGAACCAAAGGAGTATTATGATTATCTCAAAAGGCATATATTGACAAAATGCTTAAGAGGTTTGAGATAAGTAAGTGTAATAGCAAAGGGCGATAAGTTTAATGAATAACAGTACCCTAAAAAACTAATTAGAATTAGATGAAATGAAGGATATACCATATTGTTGGTGAATTACCGAGTAGTCCACCCAAGGGGGTGCCCGAGTTGGTGAATAGATATGTAAGGGAAGCACAACGCTTTCGAACCCAATGGTCAACTCTAGTAAACAAGAGCTAAGATTTATACTGGTTTAGGCCTCCTAAAGAATAATAGCCCTATGTCTAGTATTTTAGGTGTATTATGGTGTCTAAGCTTACAAAGCATGAATGCATAAAGAATAAGATGCCTCTAGAGGGTGACTCGCCTCTTTATATAGTCAAGGGGCAAGCCCGAAGACCCAGGACTTCATCCCGAGTTGGACTCTTTGATTCCTAAGATTACATACTAAACTCGTGTGCTAATTTTCTAATTACAAGGATTCTAGTACAAATATGTCTCTTCATATCAGATCTAGGATTCCTTTCCCTAATAAGGACTTACCTTCCTTATCGGGACCAAACCCCTTTCATGGGCTATACCAGACTCCAATGCTAGACTTGGCCTACTCTCGGTCTAAGTTGATAAGCCCATCTCAGGATACCTAGGGGTCATATCCCTGATAGCAGCCCTCGAGCTCTTCTTAGCTTGGTTAAAAATCTTTGACTGAAAAAGCTGAGAGGAGCTCATATTTTAATTTGAATCTTTGCTGAAGTCTGATAATCTTTAGGAAATCTTCAGTCTCCTTTTTCATCATGTGAGGTGCGTCGCATAGGTGTACCCACATGGTGTAGCCCCCGAGCCTCGAGTTAAATGGAACATTAACTCAAGGGTCATAAATTTTCTATAGTAAAGGCCTTTTTGAAGTCTTGGTCTTGATGATTCCTTGAGATTCTTCGAGCATCAATATAAATCATATGTACGTCTTGTCTTCAAGGATTGCAAGTGCTCGAGTGAAGTTTGCCTGAAGAAGCCAGCTATCGAGGATCCGAGCCATCATGGTCTCAGGCGCAACCGACCTCGAGCCCCCGAGGCTTAGCCCTTGGGTGTTTAATCTTCGAGCCACAAGCCCCCGAGCATGCGAGGCCTCAGGCGCATGAGCCCCTAGGCTCCCAATGAACCCAAGTGTCGTGAGCTCTGCCAGGCACATAAAAAGTTGTTTTTTGGTCTTCTCTGTCCGTATTTAATGTGTTGTAGTTTAGTGGACAGGCGGACGTCTCTACTCTTATTGGGCCAGGCGTAAGCGCCGGGCATAGATAGAGAGGCGGAACCATCGTGTTGACTTGATTACGGCAGGCACGATGATCAAAGTGATGCCTGTTCGTAACAATCACGCCCGATGCCGTGGCGACGATCCTATGGCTATTTATGCCATTCATCCCACCGCCTATCCATGTGCTGCCATTTCAAGCATTTGCCATTGTTTCACAACTGCTTGCCTCCTTCTTCTTCTTCCTCCTTTGCTCTTTCACCTGCTAGCTCCCCAGCGACCAGGCCATCACTGCAGTTGCATCATCTACTACCGTAAGGCCTGCCGCCTCTTCTAACTCAGACACATGGCTACCGGAAGTGTGTCACCACCGATGGAGTGGGAGGCATATGTGATGTCGAGGGGGAGGCTACAGAAGCTTGAGAAGGTGTGACTCTTGCCATAGCGGGCGATCTTGGGCTGGCGTGCGGTAGAGGGAGAGGAGTTCCCGATGTCGAACATGAACGAGATTATCTTGTTCGAGTCCTTCATCATTCATGGGCTTAGCCTGCTCACACACCCTTTCCTCCGAGGCCTCCTGTACCACTATGGCATTTCCCTCGGCAACCTCACCCCTAACTCCATCCTCCAAATCACCATCTTCGTACACCTGTGTGAAGCATACCTAGGAGTGGATCCGTATTGGAACCTCTTCTGGTACTTCTTCATCCTTCATCGGTCACCAGGGACCAAGGTGATCAGTGGCGCCATGCTCCAATTCTGTGATGGCAAGTCATCGGAGTACCTCGAGATGCCATTGACCACCTCGAACAAGGGGTGGTCCTCGGATTGGATCTATGGCATGAACCACCCTCCTGTCATCCAAGCTAAGATCGCCCAGAGACCATAGCCCTCCTCCAGGTGGACTGATCAGGGCCCCTCATGTGAGGAGGACTAGGTCCGAGACCTGGTGGGGCTGGTTAAGGACCTTCGGCACCGAGGGTTAAACAGGATCGGCGTTGCCACATGCTTCTTGCTGTGGCACATGTTCCCACTCCAAGACCGAGCGACACTGGCCTACGATCTATTCAGGCCCTTTGACCTGAACAACCAATCGGTGGAGTGGATGCCTCGGGTGGAGGTCATCAAATATCTCTACTCCTTCAGCAAGAAGCCTTGCTTCCTGGTGGAACATGGGTTCAGGTCATACTGCATCACAAAACCTCGCCCGATGGTGAGTTTTACCGTTCGCCTTTTGATTTCTGTTGTTTCGTTCCTTTGTTTGGTGAATTTGTTCTGATGTTCGACCACCAACGTGGTGTGATGTGGCCTAGCCATAGGGTCACGTAGCATATTTCTCACGAGCGCTGCTCCCCAAGCACCCAACAGGGGTCGACCTGCCTCATCGCATGCCACCCTCGAGCGACTCTAAGTCGCCTCCGCCGATGCTGAAGTGGAAGGGGAAAAAGTTGGCTGGGACGAGCAAGAGCTCAAAGTCAACCGAGGTCAGAAAGTACGGGGCTCCGACACTTAGGAGGTGGCACTTTATCTGTGACTCGGATGAATTTGAGGAGGAGGAGGAGGAGTATGCCATGATCTCCACCGCTGCGCTAGCCCCTCCTCCTCCCCTGGTGAAAGGAATGACAAGGCACCTTCTCGCCAGCGCTTTTTGTCTGGAGCCAAGGTGAGTTTCATCTTTATCTTGCTTTGATCGCCTTACCACCTTTTTATCTCTTGGTTTTGCCTTTGACTCTGTGACTTGCAGTATAGCTGGGGCCACACTTCCTCTAGGGCCAACCATGGCGCTACCCCCACCAGTCTTGGCCATGGCGGCCTAGGCCTTAGGACCTATGGCAGCTGAGGGGGATGCCGCTGTCCTTCCTGCCAGGGACACCAGGAACTTGGTCACGGTGTCCATTTTGGTGCTCGCCGATGGAGACGCTATAGTGATGCGCATCATGTCATCCGGGATGGAGGCAGCTGACCCCTCTACCGTGGAAGTTGTCGACCCTTCGGCTGTGGTGGCGATGACTGGTGGGGACGCCATTATGACGCATGTCATGGTGTCTAGAGAGGAGATTGCCATTCCCCCGTGGGTGGTAGCTACAATGGTCCCACCACCTTCTCCAACGGCGGTGATCGGTTTCGAGCCTTTGGGAGGCCCAGATGCCCTTCAGGTGCTGGTAGGAGCCCCTGAGTCGGCTCTTAGGACCTAGCAGGCGAGGCCCTCGCCCAGCTAACCTACATCATCAAGGTAAGTTCCTAACTTGTGATATTTTTTCATTTTCCTGCTCCATCCTTCGCTGACCGTTGTTTCCTCAGCTGCAGCTGCTTCGGGTGTAGCTGGCAGAGGAGTCCTCGAGCGCTGGCCGAGTGGCTACCCTCAAGGCTAAGTCGAGCTGCTCAAACATGAGCAAGCCGACCTCAGGGTAAGGAACGAGGAGCTGATGCGATGTGGCATCGACGCGGAGACTATGGCCAGCTCCACGGCGGTGATGGCTGAGAATGCCACCAAGATGGCTAAGGAGACTGACCATCGGGAGGAGGCTACCAAGGCCACCGTGGATGCGGCGAATGAGGCGGAGGCGTCTGCCCAGGCCACCTTCAAGAAAGTCAAGGCAGCTGCGGTGGAGGCTACCAGCGATTATACGAGTGAGTGTTTGTATTTGTTTATGATCACTTGTTTTGTCCTTCGGCCCTAACTCCCATTGGTTCTCTTCTATAGGGAGGCACGTCAGGCCAGCGCTCAAATTGCTGAGCTTGAGGACGAGGTGGGCTAGACCCGCTCGATGATCGAGCGCCTTCACTTTCTGCTGGTGGAATTCCCCCTGTCGGATGGGGCTTTCCAGGAGAAGCTTGAGGTCATCGAGATCTAGCTCCACCTCTTTGTCAAAGTCATGGCAAGGAACGGGGCTAAGCAAGCCTTGGCATACATCTAGGCCCACTTCCCCGATGCAAACCTTGGGTGGCTGGCTCACGGTCTTCCTGTGGGGGGTGTCCTCCGAAGATGCTGCCGCTTATCGATAGGAGCTAGAGGATATCACTGTTGCCATCACCGGGGACCTTGAGCTCCTAGCGCCCATCGAAGACCTAGTGCTAGCAGCATCGCCCCCAGAGGAGTAGATTAGTTTTAATATCTGCAAAAAATTAGAAGTAGGTAGTCAGTGCAAAACTTTTTGTAATGAAACTTCGTTCATGAATGAATATCTTCGTGGTTTGCAAATTTTGTGTACCAGAGCCACTAGTGTTCTAGGGAACTTAGGCTAAACTGTATAGTACTTAACACAGGGATCTCATACCACATACACGCCTACTAACATCAGGCAGCGCAAGCCCCCAAGGGCTTTTAGGCTCTGGACTTTGTTAAGTCCTTTGCATAGCCGAAGTCGGGCCCTAAGCCCCCAGTATAACCATATAGTCTTAGGCGCAGGAAACTAACATCGCTTACGTGCCAACCCGATATCAGGCATCATGAGTCCTCAAGACCCTCGAGGCTTTGGCAAAGTTAAGGCTAAGAACTCAAGCCCCTGAGGGCCTTAGCAAGCTATCGAGTACCGAGAGGGGTGCTAATGCCAGCTCCTTTTCACCCGCACAGTTGTTAGCACCAAACCCAGAGCTGCTTCATAGGGGCACAACCGGTGAGTTAGGCATACGATGTTCACCTTTGACTGGAGAGGGCTTGAGCCTAGTGGGTCGGCGATAAAACACATGATGCAAATTTGCATGAAATGAAGTTTTAACTTTATTTTATCCGAGGTGAAAGGTACATAGCTGGATAAGGGGAAAACTTGAGCCCATCGGGGCTTGGCACTCCTACCAAAAAATTGGTGTGACTTTGAACCATGACCTCGAAGATGATTTGTGCTAGAGTCGATCCTCACTAGCCTTGCCACCTTTGTGATCCTGGTCCACTACTCAACCTGCACCGGGACATCCTCGTTGGTCTTCTTACGCCACATCCTCTTGCGGGTCCGTCATCATCAGGATTGTCCTGGAGTGTCGTCTCATCCTTCCTTCCTCGAGCACTTGAATCGATGGGTGGCCTCTCAAGGGCCCTAGCCACCCTTGGAGTTCTTGTGTCAATGCCTTGCTGATCTAGTTTAATGAGAGGGGCCAGACCTAGGAGCCGAGGTGCTCTTGTCGATTGTCTCGACGCGTGTTCGAGTGAGTCGGCTGGTGAGGTGACCCCATGCGTGCTTGAGGAAATCGTCCTGAGCACGAGGGGAGGAGCTTCACTGATGCAGGTCTTAGGGACTGCTTGAGAAGTGTTGGATTAGCCGATTGGTGACCTGTCTAGCAAGTTGATCTGTTACTATCTCTACGATGGTATCGGTTAGGCGTTTCGTGACCCGATCTGCCTTTTGGATGGTGAAGGGGTCAAGGACCTGACGTGGAGACCGTGCTAGTGCTAGCGTCAAGTCGAAGGGCACTAGCCTCCTGGTTGAGTTGGCGATGAATGTGGTGTCATCTAAGACGAACGTCATCCCTGGCTTGGTGGAGAGATGATGTGGTGACGCCATCGGATCCTAATGAAAGTTGCCGTGATCCCCTACCCGGCGTGCCAACTATCGATGAATTACCGAGCAGTCCACCCAAGAGAGTACCTAAGGTGGTGAATAGATGTGTAAGGGAAGCACGGCGCCTTCAAACCCAATGGTCGACTCTAGTAAACAAGAGCCAAGATTATACTGGTTTAGGCCTCCCGAGAGATAATAGCCCTACGTCTAGTGTTTTAGATGTATTATATGGTGTCTAAGCTTTCAAAGTATAAAAGCATGAAGAATAAGATGCCTTTAAGGGGTGCCTCGCCCTTTTTATATAGTTAAGGGGTGAGCCCAAAGACCCAGAACTCTATCCTGAGCCGGACTCTTTGATTCCTAAGATTACATACCAAACTCGAGTGCTAATTCTCTAATTATAAGCATTCTGGTATAAATATGTCTCTTCACACCGGATCTAAGATTTGGTTCCCTAATAAGGACTTAACCTTCCTTATCAGGACCAAACCCCCTTCATGGACCATACCGGACTCCAATACTGGACTTGGCCTGCTCTCGGTCCAGGCTGATAAGCCCATCTCGGGATACCCGGGGATCATATCCCTGACACATATGCTTCAGCTGTCGGGAGCTTAATGTATGCACAAGTCTGTACATGTTTAGATTTAGCATTTGTGACTAGAATGTTTGGAAGATGTCATAAAAATCTAAGAAAGGTCCACTGGATAGGTATCAAGAAGGCTTTAGGTAATTTCTAAGGTACTAAAGATTTCATGCTTATATATAGAAGATCAGATAATCTTGAGGTTATTGTTTATTCTGATGCTGACTTTACGGGGTGTGTAGATACAAGAAAATCCATATCAGGTTACATATACACTCTAGCAAGAGGAGCAATTTCATGGAAGAGCTTTAAGCAAAGTTTAGTTGCTGCATCTACAATGCAAGTAGAATTGGTAGCATATTATGATGCAACTGGACAAGCAGTGTAGCTTAAAATTTTATTCTGGGTCTTAAAGTGATAGACAATATTTTAGAACATTTAAGTTATACTGCAACAATCAAGATGCAGTGTTCTTTTCTAGTAACAACAAGTCGAGTGGTGCTTCCAAACATATCGACATTAAGTATCATGTTGTATTGTGAAAGAAAGATGCCAGGATCAAACCATTAAGATTGAGCACATAAGTACTAAGTCTATGCTCGCATATCTACTCACTAAAGACTTACCACCTAATGTATTTAAGCAACATGTTTTAGACATGGGTCTGGTGGCTAGTCTTTAACATGGTCCTGGTTTAAGGGCCATTAACTCCCCAATAAGCAATAAGAATTCTTACAAGGTGTTTTAGTGGCACTATGGGTAATGGGGGTCTCGGTAGCGAATTAAATGCTGCTAAAAACGCATCGATCCGGTGTTTACTATTATACTAAGTATAAACATAAGTTGTTAACTGTTTGGTTAAGTGAGAGAATGTTAGAATTGGTGACCTGCATAGGTAACTACTTGTATTACAACATAACTCTATTAGAGATAAAATATATTAAGTGTTGTGATTGGCAAACACTTCTAAGAAGAGTCCTATTAGAATTGGCCCTGCCTCCACAACTTCTATATATATATAATTGCTACAGGGTTTGACACTGTTCATGGCTATTAAGAAAAAGCTATTGCCTTTTAGCCAAAACCCAAAAACTCCATGCAAAAGACCAAATCATTGCTGCTGCAATTACTATTCACAATCTGACAACAACATTTAGAGAGAAAGATGGCTACTACTAACGCTGGAATGTGATTTTACCGTTTTTCGCTTTATGTTAATCAATCATATTTTAAATAATTAGATCTTGAGTTGATGTGCTACTTATGTTTAAGTTTTAGCAAATCTAACAAAACCAAGTGTTCTGCTCAAGGCCGAAACAATCAAACCTTGGAGCGACTCTGCAGCTTTTTGATCAGGAGGTTAGGTGATCAACCGTACATCATGTGTGCAGGCGTGCAGCATCAATCGATCGATCGATGTCCAGCAGCAGCAATCTCGTCTCTGAACATTTGTAGCCACGCAGCGCGATGCTAACAAAAGCCAGACGAAACAATTAAACAAAGCATGTGTGTTTGAGATCCTCGAGTGAGACAGCTTCAGTAGGAATTCAGTAACCTCCAACACTTGGCATTTTGCTACCATATAATCATAATCATGCTAACTGATTAACACAAGAGGAGGAGTCGAATCAAGTGGTTAGGAGCAATCCAAATGAACAAATGAATTTTAATCGGAAAGGACAGTTTTGAATCTTTCTTATTGCCATCTTTGTTTCCTTGTTCCACACATGAGCCGGTTTCAGGTCCATGTTCTTAGTTAATCAGATTAAGAAGTGTATTTCTGGTTAGGTATTCCGAATGGTTGCTAAAGAGCTGTTCTTAGTAGATATATTTGGCGCCCTATCATGTATCCAGACTTCAGAAAGCTAAAGAGCTAGCATGAAAACTAATCACCTTTCTTGTTTGGTTCAGTGTACCAAAAATGGACAGCTGGTTTGTAATATTCCGATTCTGTTTCGGATAATAGATATCACAAGTCAGAATCATTAGTACGGAGTACTATGCAAAGTTCTCAGCTTCTTATCCATTAGGACGGGCGTTCTAATTTTTTATTATCTAAACATTAGGACAGAGCGTTCAACAATGCAGCTAATTTAACAGAGGGGGCAAGTACACGTCAGCCTCATGAGCTGATTTATTTGGGAAGCATGAGCTCCATCAGGGGCGGAGTTGTCACTCATCCAATAAATATCAATGTTCATTATTTTATATTGATCATATATATTTTTCTAAGTCTAACTTAGAGTACTCGGTAGATCAAAAATCAGTTCACGGGGGCTTAAAGAGAATACAAATGGTTAAGTGGTGTACCCACCTTCACACTTTTCGCTAGCTCTCACCCTAAGTTCCATCTTATGACGTGAAGAGATTGGTGACCTACATAAACCAACGTTATCTCTCTCCATGGTGGTCTTGTAATTGTTGACACCTATGTGACAGATTGACAGTTATTAGGTGACAATTTCGTTTCGCTCATGACGAGATAGCATGCAACACCAACCGAATATAACTAGCAAGAACAGAGTCAGTGACAAATGGTTGCAGCAATTGTTTTTCACTTTCTGGCTAACAAATCACTTGCACACAAGTAATAGTTTATATCATCTGCCGTCTGCCGACGCCGAAGTATTCAAGCAGAAGTTTGCAAAGATACTTAAATGATGAGGATAGCAACGTTACATTAGATTATTGAAACGATGTTTCATAGAAATCGGTGACGTTACTTTCTGAAGGATGCGGTGTCAGACGTTACATTAGATTATTGAGTGGATCGCTGTTCTTCAAACAGACAGACGAAGTTGGTGGCGACTGTATTAACAAACCTGAAGAGAGAATATGAACAGAGAGCCTCCTAACTTGACTGGGAGTTTTGAGACTGAAATAACGATAAGTAGCATCAGCATCTCGGAAGACAAACTACAAGGCGCCATGTGAACAGATTTTGAGTGCAGGGGTGGATCCAACGGTATTGCCTAAGTTGTTATGAGATAATAATATATTATTAATTGATCTATCTATATTTCTTTAATTTAGTATTGATGACAGCAGTTTAGTATGTTTGGTAATCTTAATATCCTATTAAAAGCTATGATCGTTATTAGTTGATAAGTTTATGGTACTGCTGTCGAACAAAAATTCTGGAATATACAATCTGCCCCTGTTTGAGCGTTTGCAGAAGTTCTTGTATATTCACGTTCTCAATAAACTATATGTTGTTATGGCGACGCATATTATTTTATCATGATGTCGGTTCAAATTCTCAGGCCTCCGATGACATTACCTCATCGTAATCTCACTTAACCTAGACGACGGAGAGAGCTTTGGTGTCGTTGATCAACACGCACTACCTTGCAAAAGATGCTCGGACCATGTTGACTACAGGTTTACAGCCTTTGTGCACACCAGCCACGTGTCAGGGAAGAACTGCCAACTCAAATAAAATTTATAACGAACAGTTAAATTACCGTATATAAAATAAAACACAAATTCCATGTTCTAGACAATGGCTAAAGCCCAATTTGGAATATATAATTCATGTTCTTTTGTTTAATTAGCAAAAGAATCTTGGGTGAGCTTCTAGGCTAGCTAGATAGCCCTAGAAATTGGAAGCCCCCAACAGCACACGGATTCTCCAAATTTTAAAAATCTCTAAGCGCAGGTACTCTCAGAGTATCTACAATGTATAGTACTCTTGAACTAGTACTATATGGACATGTAGGTAAACTTATTTTGTAGAAAAAATTCTACAATGTATAACACTAAAGGTGAGACCCATAGCAACATAAAAAAATATAAAAATGGACATGCTCTATCCAATGAGCAACTATCAAACTAAAAAAGTAGTATTATTTAATTTATGAAACTAGTATCCATACATAAAACTCATATCTTATCTTAGTTTACTTAGCACTACATTTCCAATGTATAGAACTAGTATCAAGACTAAAAGATTTTCTTAGTACTATCCCTTATTTTAACATTGTGGATGCTCTCAATATACTAGCAGCTGAAAAGTTGGTCACCTCTAACTTCTTTAGATTTTTTGGGATTCAATATACTATTAGTTGAGAAGTTAACAAAAATCACCCATCTTGTCACTAATGATTTTTTTAATTTAATTTAACAAAAGTATAATATATGTTTTTATTACAAAAATAATCTTACAAAATGCACTGAACAACATATATATAAACTAATACTTAACACATAATCATACATTTCTCTTAAGGCATTAGTTAGCCACTAAAAGCTTGTTACCAAATAGACCAACTATAAATTGAAACCAGCTAGCTACTCTAAATGGCCAATTAAGAACATCATCAAGAGATGCCAATATAACGTCTTATCCATATTTTTAGAGATTTTATATCTAAAATATCTCTCTAACAACTTCTCTACTCCCCACTTTTTAGAGATATTAAAACCTTTCTGTTGGGGAACGTGGAGGCTACACTAGCCGAAAATAAAACTTTTTCTATTGAGCACACCAGGAAGCCTTGCTAGAGAGGGACTATAGACCATTACCTCAGACACGCAGTGTAGCGAAAGGAGAGTTGGAGTAGCGAGCTGATCTAACTCGAGCATGCCAAAGTGGTCGGGAAGCCAATCGTCTGGTCGGGAAGCAGCCTGTGGGGGATAGCCCCCCCGGTAGGCCACGTGGCCGTTTCCTGGCCACGTGGCGCGTGGACAGGTGGCCGCACGGCACGCCCCTGGGCGCAACGCTAGGCGGGGGACCCACAGCGCGCACGCACG
>KE373142.1:24958-36870 GCA_000418225.1 Zizania latifolia | reverse complement strand
AACCATCGGGTCTTGAGTGCAGCGCTTCCCTGCCATCACAAATCACCCCCTCGGACCACCCCCGAGGAGGATTGTCCGACCACCCGTCGACACAGCCGATCAACATGGTCGGGAACTCCTGAGGACTTCTCCTTCAAGCAGATGACACCACCGATCCAATCAGCGGTGTCAATATCGATGCGAAGCAGTAAACTAACGCCACTACTGGTATCCACACATTAAGGGGTGAAACATCGACTGGTGGTGTACAAGCACCCAAGCGGTCAGTGAGGTGGATGGGCTTAAGAGATGGCGTATAGGGTTTGCTCTCGATGGCTAACAGCTTAGCACGAGAATCGCATCAACATGCAAATCAATAAAAGGAATAGCATAGCTTCCCTACGCCCTGCACCGTCATATTTATAGAGGTCCTAGCTTAGACCCATTTGGGCCCAACCAGAACTCTACTTAGATCTCCATTCGATCTGTTTGGATCTCCATCTAAACCGTTTGGATCTCTATCCAAACTAAGCCCAATTCAAATTCTATTCGAATCTATTGTTTCAACCCGTTAAGTGTGCGACCCTGTAGGTTCATGTATAGCTTGGTTAATGTATAGAAACTCCTTTCCACACTCCATTGATAGCGGCCTCTAGCGAAGCATATTAACCCAAGTACACGTAAAGATCATATTGGCTGAACCTTGTAATGTATTTCATGTGCATGTCTGTTCATATAATAAATTATCACATGACAGGTTTAATAAGCCTCGAAGGGCTTAGAATTGTATGGAGTGCTTGAGTCCAGTTTGGGCCTCCGAGTGGAGTAAAACTGTATGTCTAGAAGTATGGGTATTACAGGAATACCAAGTATTCGGTGGTTCCCTCTCTGATGGTAATGAGGAGGTGTTTGTGTTTGAGTTTGTGTATTGTTTTGTGTTGTGTTGGTGTTTATATTTGTGTTTGCGTTTGTGTTTGTGTTTGTGTTTTGTTTTGTTTGTGTTTGTGTTTGTGTTTGTGTTTGTGTTTGTGTTTGTGTTTGTTTTTGTGTTTGTGTTTGTGTTTGTGTTTGTGTTTTGTGTTTGTGTTTATGTTTTGTGTTTGCGTTTTGTGTTTGGGTTTTGTGATTGTGTTTTGCGTTTTGTGATTGGGTTTGTGTTTATGTTTGTGTTTGTATTTTGTGTTGTGTTTGTGTTTGTGTTTGTGTTTGTGTTTGTGTTTGTGTTTTGTTTGTGTTTGTGTTTGTGTTTGTGTTTGTGTTTGTGTTTGTGTTTGTGTTTGTGTTTTGTGTTTGAGTTTTGTGATTGGGTTTTGTGATTGGGTTTTGCGTTTTATGATTGGGTTTTATGATTGTGTTTGTGTTTGTGTTTGTGTTTGTGTTCGTGTTTTGTGTTTGTGTCCGTGTTTTGTGTATGTGTTTGTGTCTGTGTTTATGTTTGTGTTTGTGTTTGTATTTGTGTTTTGTGTTGTGCTGTGTGACGTGCACGCGCACACAAAGATGCATGTGAACACTTTTTGTGGCCTGATATTCATGGTGGATGATAATACTTGGCACAAGTGTCACCACATGACCTAACGAAGAGGCAATACACCATAAGATATTGCACATATGACGAACTACCGAGACAATCGCCCTTCCACGTACCAATGAAACCATCCCACGCAATCACGCCGTATAGACGTGAAGGCACGACAGGATGAACTATAGTTCAGCATTCTACAACTCCCTCAAGAATCGAAAGAACAAAGGCAGCAAACTCTCAAAACTCAGATTATCTCATATGTGTTCTGAACAATACATTGCCAAAAGTGTTTCTTGCTTCCTAGACATTGCTATTTATAGGGATGGCTCAGTGCTGTTCAAACAATTCTAAAAATTTAAAATAAATGCATGCAAGTAACTGATAGCTATTGTTCATATAAATAATTGTGGCTATTTTGCATGCAAGTAACTGTAGCAGTTTTGCATGCAAGTAATTGTAGCTGTTTATTTGAAAACTGAAGCTCTAATGTTGAAAACTAAAGCTTTAATCTCCATTCATATAAGGGTGTTGAATTGTTGCTGGTTGCATGTTGGCTGCCCCCATCAAAAGCCTGTAATAATTCAAACTCAAGCATCATTATTCTTTATCTTGAAACATTAATAGATAAATTAAGCAAAGTATTCTCACATATAAAAACGAAATTTTATTCATATCAACTTGATATCAATACACTTTTCAGAGTAAAATATATCTATACTACATTCTCTCACATGTACCATCACTCCTAAGAATAAGAAAACAAGCAGCTGAAAGTATAGCATTCTCTGAACCATCAAATTTGAAAAAAGCAAGGTTCATGTTCACTTGGACTTCCATTTCTTTCGCCAATTTCTTAGACATGCTTCTAGTAATTGGACCTACAATATCAGTCAATTTCTTAGATATGCTTCTAGTAATTGGACCTACAATATCAGTAGATTTTGTATGTTGTTTAGATACCGTATCTATAGTAGACATGTCCTCATTAGTCTCCCCCTATTGAAAAGGAGTCGTCTTTGACTCAATTTCCCCAATGAAAGGAGATAAGTCTTTGACATTGAACGTTGCACTGACATCGTTGTAATCAGATGGTAAGTCAATCTTATAAGCATTATCATTGATTTTCTCAAGCACTTTAAAAGGGTCATCTCCTTAGGGTGATAACTTATTCTTGCGTTTTTTAGGAAAACGCTCCTTACATAAATGTAGTCACACGAGATCTTCTGGTTTGAATGTGACCATTTTTCTACCCTTGTTTCCTATTTTGCATACTGGATAGACTTCTTCTCGATATTTTTCCTTACTTCTTCATGTAATTTTTTGATGAACTCTGATTATTTTGTAGCATCCAAATTCACTCTATGCCGCACAGGTATAGGCAAAAGATCCATAGGAGTGTGTGGTTCAAAGCCATAAATAATTTCAAAAGGACAAAAATTAGTCGTTGAGTGTACCGCCCTATTATAAGCAAATTCAACATGTGAAAGATAATCTTCCCACATCTTTAAATTCTTCTTCAAAACCGCTCGTAGCAATGTTGATAATGTTCGATTGACAACCTCGGTCTGACCATCTGTTTGTGGGGAGTTTTTTTTGAAATAATACATTTTTTAAAACAAATTTCAATTTTAGTACACAAATTTGAAAAATTACAAATTTGGCCTTCTATCGGTACTACAAGAGCCGATCTAGGCCGATTGGCCCTAGATCGGCACTTGATCGGCCGATTGGCCCTAGATCGGCACTTGATCGGCCGATCTAGACCGATCGGCCTAGATCGGGGTCCTATCGGTGGTTCATCTGCCGATTCGGCCTAGATCGGCAGATGGACCAATTATAATGTCCTGCAATATTTTTCAATCAACCCACCTAGCTCATTTGGCAGAGCGCAAGGCTTTAAACCTTCTGGTCGTGGGTTCGAGCCCCACAGGGGCAAAATTTTTTTTATAAAATTTGCTAAGGATCGCTTGTGTTATGTTATAAAAAAAACTACAAAATCTGCCCACCGTGGAGGTCGAACCCACGACCTTAGGTGTAAGAACCTTACACTCTACCAAATGAGCTAGGCGGGTTGATTATAAAATATTGCAGGACATTATAATTGGTTCATCTGCCGATCTAGGCCGGTTTCAGCCTAGATAAGCAGACCATGTGCCGATCTAGCCTAGATCAGCACATGGTCTATCGATCTAGGCCAAAAGCAGATGAACCACCGACAAGACCCCAATCTAGGCCGATCGGCCTAGATCGGCAGATCAAGTGCCGATCTAGGGCCAATCGGCCTAGATCGACACTTGAAGTGCCGACAGAAGGTCAAATTTGCAATTTTTCAAATTCATGTACCAAAATGGAAATTTGTTTTAAAAAATATATTATTTCAAAAAAAAAACGTTTGTGGGTGGCATGTTGTCGAAAACAGTAATTTAATGCCCAACTTGCACCATAACGTCTTCCAAAAATAGCTCAAAAATTTTGTGTCACAATCAGAGACGATTGTTTTGGGTACACCATGTAAACGAACAACCTCCCTGAAAAACAAATCAACGACATGTGAAGCATCATCGGTCTTATGACAAGGAATAAAATAAGCCATCTTTGAAAATCTATCAACTACAACAAATATAGAATCTCTGCCCCTCCTAGTACGAGGTAATCTAAGAACAAAGTCCATAGAAACATCTTTCCATGGTACACTAGGAATAGGTAATGGAGTATATAGACCATGAGGATTAAGGCGAGACTTAGCTTTTAAGCATGTTGTGCATTTTTTTATGGAGCGTTGGACATCACGCCTCATGTGTGGCCAAAAGAAATGGTCAGAGAGCATCTCTAAGGTCTTCTTAACTCCAAAATGGCCAGCTAAACCACCAGCATGGGTCTCCTGCAAATGAACACTACGCACGGAACAAGCTAGTATGCATAACTAGTTAGCACGAAATAAAAATCCATCATGTATATAAAACTTATTTGAACCTTTCCCTTCCACACATTTAGAAAAAAATATCCTTAAAATCAGAATCATCAGCATAAAATGTTTTTATAGATTCAACACCAAGCACTTTATTTTCTAGTTGTGTAATCAAAGCACATCTCCGTGACAAAGCATCAACAACAATATTGTTCTTACCTTTCTTATGTTTGATAACATAGGGAAATGTTTCAATGAATTCAATCCATTTAGCATGCCGACGATTTAACTTACCTTGACTCTTTAGATATTTCAATGCTTCGTGATCAGAATGTATAACAAATTCTTTTGGCCAAAGGTAATGCTGAAAATTTTGTAAAACACGAACTAAGGCACAAAGTTCTTTGTCATAAATAGAGTAATTTTGATGTGGACCATTGAGTTTTTTAGAGAAATATACAACTGGTCTACCTTCTTGGATTAAAACACCTCCAATCCCAACACCACTAGCGTCACACTCAATTTCAAAAGTCTTACCAAAATCTGGTAGTTGTAGCAGTGGCGCTTCACAAAGTCTTCTTTTCAATTCTTGGAAAGCTTGCTCTTGTTCATCTCCCCACTTGAATGGAACATCTTTCTTTGTTAAATTATTCAAAGATGTGGCAATTTACTAAAGTCTCTTACAAATCTACAGTAAAATCCAGCTAGCCCATGAAATCTTCGAACTTGGCTCACATTTGTAGGTATAGGTCAATCTTTTATCGCCTTGATCTTTGCTTCATCAACTTGTATTCCTTGGGCTATGACAACAAAACTAAGGAAAACAACACGGTTTGTGTAAAAGGTGCACTTTGCAATATTACCATATAACTTTTCAGCTCTCAAAATAATAAGTACTTGACGAATATGATTCATATATGATTCAAAAGATTTACTATAAATCAGGATATCATCAAAATAAACAACGACAAATTTTCCAATAAAGATCTAAGACATGATTCATTAGACGCATAAATGTTGAAGGTGCATTAGTCAAACCAAATGGCATAGCTAACCACTCATACACCCAAATTTAGTCTTAAAGGCAATTTTCCATTCATCACCAATTTTCTTACGTATTTGATGATAACCACTATGTAAGTAAATTTTAGAGAAAATGGTAGAACCACATAACTCATTTAGCATATCATCAAGCCTCAAAATAGGGTGGCGATATCTAATAGTGATAGCATTGATAGCACGATAATCGACACACATTCTCTAAGATCCATCTTTCTTTGGAACTAAAAGCACAGGAACAGCACAAGGAGAAAGAGATTCTCACACGTACCCTTTATCCAGAAGTTCTTTTACCTACTTTTCTATTTCTTTTATCTCTTTAGGATTTGTACGATATGGTGGTCGATTTGGAAGAGTCGCACCAGGAACCAAATCAATTTGGTGCTCAATTCCACAAATAGGAGGAAGACCAACTGGTACCTCGTTAGGAAAAACGTCCTCAAAATCCTATAATAAATTAACAGGCTTTTCGCACATCTCTCAAATCGCTCTTCCTCACGAATAAACACTCATTTTTATGTGGAACTCTCATGGTATTTTCAACAGGCTTTGTGGGGTAGAAAGGCTTAGAATCCTCTCTCTCACTATTTTTGTGGTTCTCACTCAATTTTCTTTTCTCACTCTCCTCTCTCTTTAATCGAGCAACATCAGAAGCACGAATCTCCTCAGGAGATAATGGAACCATAACCACCTTTTACGCTTTATGCACAAATGTTTGCTTATTAGAGCGACCAAAATAAATAGAATTGACGTCAAATTGCCATGGACGCCCTAGTAGTATATGGCATGCTTGCATAGGAACTACGTCACAATCAACCTCATCATAATAATTGCTAGTAGAGAATGATAACCTCACCATAGAGGACACTTTTACAATTCCTGAATTATTTAGCCATTTCATATGATATGGATGTGGATGATGCCTTGGTTGTTAGGTTATGGGGAGGCTACGCTAGCGCTTAATTTCAAAATTTTATCCCGTTAGCCTAGGAACCATGCGTGTAATGGGATCATGGATCGTTACCTCAAGCCTCGAGACACGCTCGGGCAGCAGAAGTAGAGTCAATGAAGCGCGTCTTCGAGCTACTCCTCCTGGCTCTGTTCGTTCGTCGGCGATGAAGACGACGCGATCCTACGATCCGGCGAACTCCACGGAAAGAAGACGAGCACCACTGTTGGTGTAGTGCCTCTACGGTGTCCACACGTCCAGGGATAGGATCACCTCGCGCTGGCGTGCTAGTACCACTCACGAGATCCAGGAGATCAATCATAACGATTGCAATCCGGGAGAGAGGAGAGGTGGCGGCTAGTGTTAGAAAACAGAAGTAACAGCAGCCTTTTTATCCTAGCCTCTCCTCTCCTTATATAGTGCCCTCTCATGGACCTTTAATCAGTATTAAAGCTCAACAGATCTAATCTGTTTGTCTGGACCTGAAACTTCTGGCCCTAACCGGAACTTCCGGTTCGTCTAGAATCCAGTTTTCAGGAAGCCCGGAACTTCCGGTCCAACCGGAACTTCCAGCTCCTCTAGAAACTGAAACTGGGCTGGCCCAGAACTTTCGGTCTAACCGGAACTTCCGAATGCTCCAGAACCCAGAACTTCCGGCTTCTAGCCAGAACTTTCGATTCCCCATAATTCTCTTGGGCATATTTCCATCAATCTCTCACTTGCACAAGAGCCTTCTTGCAAGTATTAAATCTAATCTCCTTAAGCGTGCGACCCGATAGGTTTATATGCAAACGGCTGCTACCCGGAAACCCTTTCTGAATCACCGATCAATAGCGGTACCTAGCAGCACTTATTGACCCCCGAAAGCATACAAAGTCAAAATCATACTTTCTAAACCTCGATATACTCACACACCAATCTCTTTGCCACACGACATCAGTCAAGCTCAATGCAAGATTCGTGCCACCCTTATTGATAGCTCGACACTTCACTCGATCAAGTAGTAGATTCAATCATGATCAACTCTTTGGTCATAGTGGCATAGCCATGCACTTTTTAATCCGACTACCTCGAGGGGCCTAGAGACGTCTCTCCCATTATTTAGAAGAGGTAAATTCCATCTTGACCGCTCACATCCCACGACATATTTCGTGACACACCCGAAAGCAACCTTTATAACTACCCTGTTATGGAATAGTGTTTGGAAGCCCCTAAGTGTGCTACTACACATTCTGGAATCAATGACGATTTCAGGTCTAAGGATTCTACAGGTACACCATTTGAGAAGACAACTGATGGCACTTTTAAAATAACAATCTCAGCGGTATCTCAAAGTGGGTCTATCCAACTCCATGTTCACCAACATGAGTCCACATCACTGATTTGACATCTCCATATCTATGATCTATGAAACATGATTATCAATCAAACAGATATGCTAATCTATAAATCATCACTGTCCCACATGACGATATGAGATTAGGGATCGTTTAGAATAACATCGTAACACAGAGAGTTTCACAAACAAGTCACGCACTTGTTGATCAATGTAAAAGATATTTATTCAAGGAACAAGATAACCAATTATCTAAATGTACATTAGCATAGACAAGACACTTTCTCTCACATACACTGGACTCACTCACGCAAGTATCTAATACCCATAGAGCTCAAGTGCGCCTCATGCTTGGGCTGTGAGAAAGGTCAACGGATCGGCTATGTTCAAATCCATGTGCACCTTGTATATCTTCACATCACCTCTATCTATAATCTCACGGATGAGGTGATAGCGCCGCAGTATGTGCTTGGACTTCTGGTGCGACCTAGGCTCCTTGGCTTGCGCAATGGCACCACTATTATCACATAGAGGTCCACTGGACTAAATGCACTAGGGACAACACCCAGCTTAGAAACAAACTTTTTGATCCAAACTGCCTCCTTCGCAGCTTCAGAAGCTATAATATACTCGGTCTCAGTTGTTGAATCTGTAACCGTTTCTTGCTTGGAACTCTTCCAACTCACTGCGCCTCTATTGAGCCAGAACACAAATCTAGACTGCGATCACGAATCGTCCTTGTCAGTTTGGAAGTTAGCATCGATGTAACCATTTATAACGAGCTTCTCCTCACCTCCAAACACCAGGAACATATCCTCAGTTCTTCTCAAGTACTTAAGGATACTCTTTACTACCGCCTAGTGATTTTCACCCGGGTTTGACTAATATCTGCTCATAACACTTAGAGCATAAGAAACATTTAGGCATGTACAAAGCATGGCATACATAATGGATCTGATTACGAAGGCATACGGGATCGCACTCATCTTCTCCAGCTCATCAGGTGTCGAAGGACACTAACTCTTGCTAAGAGAAATACCATGTAACATTGGCAAAAAACCTTTCTTAGAATTCTGCATATTGAACCATTTTAATACCTTGTCAATGTACATACTTTGGCTTAATCCAATTAACCTTCTCGATCTATCTCTATAGATCTTTATGCCCAAAATATATACTACCTCTCTAAGATCTTTCATTGAGAAACTTTTTCTAAACAAAGACTTGACAGCATCTAGCATAGGAATATCATTTCCGATCAACAATATGTCATCTACATATAAGACCAAAAACACAAGTGAGTTCCCACTAGTCTTCTTGTAAACATAAGGCTCTTCTTCGTTCTTGATGAAGCCAAACCCTTTGACTACCTCATCAAAACGAAGGTTCCAACTCCGATAAGCCTGCTTTAGCCCATAAATGAACCTTTGTAGCTTGCAAACTTTCTCAGCACTCTCTAGATCATCAAGACCTTCAGGCTATGTCATGTACACATCCTCACTTAGGTTTCCATTAAGGAAAGCCGTCTTGACATCCAGTTGCCATATCTCATAGTCATAAAATGCGGCAATTGTTAGGATGGTCCGAATAGACTTTAGCATAGCGACAGGCGAAAATGTTTCATCATAATCAACACCTTGAATCTGTCTAAAACCTTTCACCACTAATCATGCTTTATAGATGTGAACATTTTCATCAACGTCTATCTTTTTCTTAAAAATCCATTTACACTCAATAATTTTTACACTATCAGGTGGATCGACCAAGTTCCAAACTTAATTCTCTCGCATGGATTCTAACTCGGATCTTATGGCTCTAAGCCATTTCTCAGAGTCTGGTCCCATCACCGCTTCTGAGTAGGTCTTAGGTTCATCATTGTCCAACAATAATACGTCACGCTGCCCAGTGGATAAAAATGCAAACCGCTTAGGCGCACAACTCAACCTCTCCGACAGACGTGGGGCTGGTGTCTCAACAACAGGCTCTGCAACATCTTGCATGTCGAGTTGCAGTTCAGTAGGAGCTGAAACAATTTCTAGTGATTCTCGAACCTCTTCGATTTGCACTATGCTCCTACTAACCCCTTTTGAGAGAAACTCTTTCTCTAGAAAAACACCATTCCGGACGATAAACACTTTGCCTTCTTCCCGGTTATAAAAGTAATATCCTTTGGTTTTCCTAGGATACCCCACAAAGAAGCATTTATCGAATTTGGGAGTGAGCTTATCAGACGTCAAACATTTTACATAGGCCTCACAACCCTATATCTTTAGAAAAGATAATCCGAGACGCTTCTCAGTCCATATCTCATATGGTGTCCTCTCTACAGATTTAGATGAAACTCTGTTTAACGTGAAAGCTGCAGTTTCTAAAGTGAATCCCTAGAAAGACAATGGAATATCACTTTGACTCATCATCGACCAGACCATGTCTAACAAGGTTCGGTTCCTCCCCTCGGACACCCCATTCCACTAAGGTGTACCAGGTGGAGTCAGCTGTGGAATAATTCAACACTGCTTCAGATGATCATTAAACGCATGGTTCAAATATTCACCTCCACGATCCGATCGTAGAAATTTAATTGCCTTGCTAGTATGATTTTGTACCTCATTCTAGAATTTTTTGAACTTTTTAAAGGATTCCGACTTATGCCTCATCAAGTAGACATAACCATATCTACTAAAGTCATCGGTAAAAGTTATGAAGTACTGAAAACCACCTCTGGCTGTAGAACTCATCAGTCCACATACATCAGTATGTATAATGGCCAATAGCTCATTTGCCCTCTCACTTCGACCAATGAAAGACGTCTTAGTCATCTTGCCAAGCAAACAAGACTCACATATGTCAAATGATTCAAAATCAAATGACTTCAAAAGCCCATCTCTATGAAGCTTCTACATACGCTTCTCATTTATATGACCCAAATGACAATGCTAGACAAAGGTAGGATTCAAATCATTGAGTCGAGGTTTCTTCGTATAATGTTATAGACATGTGTATCCTCAAGATTCAAAATATATAAGCCATTAAATAATGGACAAACACCATAGAGCATACCATTCGAAAATATCGAACAACACTTGTTCTTTATTACGAATTCAAAATCGTCTTCCTCTAAACATGACGAAGAGATAATGTTTCTGCCCAAGGCGGGAATAAAATAACGATTATTTAATTCCAAAACTAATCCTAAGGGTAGCGACAAAGAATAGACGCCAATGGCCAACGCAGCAATTTTTGCACCATTGCCGACGTGAACATCCAATTCGCCTCTTGCGCACTTCCTAGTCCTTTTCAGCCCCTGCAATGATTTGCAAGTGTGAATCATTGATCCGGTATCAAATACCCACAAATCACTTGGGCGAGTAGCAAGATAAATTTCAACAATATTTATACCTGAAGCAAAAATCATACTTCCCTTCTTTTTCTTATGTTCTTCCAAGTACAACTTGCAATTCATCCGCCAATGGCCAGGCTTATGGCAGTGGTGGCAAGTGTCAGAGATGGCGGGGCTCGACTTGAACTTTCTAGTTAAGTTAGACTTAGAACTCGAGATCGCATTTGGAGCTTTAGCATTTTCCTTACGCTTTCTCTTTTTATTTTTCTTTTGAACCATCGTCACATGACTAGGTTTTTTTAAGGCTTTTCTCGGCTGTCTTGAGCATCCCATACAATTCAGCCAAGGTTTTCTTCATGCCATTCATATGAAAATTCATAATAAACGACTCGAAGCTCGCAGGGAGCGATTGAAGAATCACATCTATGGCCAAATCTGTATCAAGTTTAGATCCGAGTTTTTCCAGGCTCTCAACGTAACCAATCATCTTGATCACATGAGGACTTACTGGACTGCTTTCCGCCAACCTGCACGCAAACAAGGACTTTGAGATATTATACCTCTCAGCCCGTGTCTGGTTCTCAAACATGCCTTTGAGTCTCACGATCATATCGTAGGCATCCCTGTCCTCATATTGCTTCTGAAGCTCAGAGGATATGTAGGCAAGCATGAGACAGCTGACATCCACTGAATCATTAGCATGCTTCTCATAAGCCCACCTATCTGATGAAGGCTAGGGTGGCCCGATCTTTCGATGAGAGGGATAGATTCGATTGAGGACGGAGAGACGTTGACGACCCGACTACAACCCCACACGGA
>KE373141.1:189871-199911 GCA_000418225.1 Zizania latifolia | reverse complement strand
GCTTCGACTTCAAGGCCGCCGGCCGCGACGCCATCGCACGGGCCAACCCCGTCGTCAAGGGAGACAAGCTCAAGGACAAGATCTGATCCCCTATTCCCGTCGCGCCAACCCGGCCTCCGATCGCCGGAAAGAAGTGATGGTTTCCAAAAATGTACTCATTCTGTAAGCTGACCGGCGGTGAAATCGCCAGCCATGGATTGAACCGAAATGAAAATTCGTTTCGAATAGATCACCCAGCTATCAATTGCAAACGCGATGAACTCAGCATATGTACTCGTTGCTTCTGCTGGTATGTACTCGTTGGAAATTTGATGCCGATTACACGTACGAACTAGTAGCAGTTAGATTATCGCCCGTTTGATAAACTTAAAATAAACAAGATTATGAAATAATGTTGATGATAAAATTATTTAACTTTAGTAATTTACTGATTGTATAATTTAAATCATTTTGTTAGCTTGAGTATTGATATTGATTATTCGTACTAAGAGCAAAAATATTTGAATGCTCAGGAGTAAATGATATTATACTTATTATTTTTAAACCGATTAGTAATTTAAAGTAACTTTAAAATATATAAGTAGACCATCTAGGTAATCGGATCTTTATATAATTACTATCATTAGTTATGATTATTTTGCAAGTTTTAAATAATTATCAATCTATTACTGATTTAATCGGATGATGATGTAAGCCGTCCAAAGGAGGCCTAGGCACTAGGAAAGTAGGAAGGTGGCGGCAGCTTTCTTCGTGTGCGAGCAAAGTCACAGGATTAGTTGGTTGATGCCAACGTTTCGATGAAAACAACGTGGGCGTACCGGGATGTCGCGCTAGCAACAACCCTCCACGGTCCACGCGCGCGCGTCATGGGTAACACAAATTGGGAGGAACAAAAAATGAGAGCGTGGATTTTGATAAACGAACGAAAACGGGACGCCCAATCAAGCGGAGTTCATCTCTTTTCTTCCGCTGTTCCGTTTACTTGTTCAGAAATACAAGGTTTGATATGTAGACTGTAGTGCGCAGGGACGTCAGCTTGGCAAGATGGTGGCCGAACTTCTTCTTCCCCTTCTCACTTTCCTTTTTTGTACTCTTTTCTTTCTTTACTTTACCTTTTTTTAGAGAGAGATGCCGTGTGTCCGAACTTCTAACGGCCTACTAAAATATCGGCATCTAAAGTACAGAAAGCTTGGGCCCAAGACATCTAAAGAATTTGCCTCTTGGGCTGGGCTTAGTAGTCCTAATGCTCAAAAGTTTTGCAGAGAACGCCGGCCGTCCAGGTTCCCGGCACCGCTCCACTCTAGATTTTATAGCTCCGTTTCATAAACTGTTAGTCAAACATGTTCATATCTTAATTTTTTGATCCGCTCCGCAAACTGCTACTGTCTGCCATTAATTAATAATGCATCAATAGGTAATCTGGTAAGAATGATTGGCTGTTAATTTCTAATCAGCAAGCAATTCCTATTGTCTCTCATGCTTCAACCAGTATATATGCTTGTTTATTTATCTAGCTTCTGGATAATATGCTATCTGGTGGTTTGGTTTTCAGTTTCAAGCATGAACAAATAGAGTTTTGAAAATGTTAAAGCTAGATCTACAACATGATTACATGAAGTTATGACTGTTGCTATATGATACATCTATATTCAATTCCTGCAGGCAACACCACTCATAGCTGGGCTTGCGGTTGCAGCTACTGCTCTTGCCAGTAGATATAGCATCCAAGCTTGGCATGCTTATAAGGCAAAGCCTATAGTTCCTAGGATGCGCAAATTCTATGAAGTTGGCTTTCAATCTACAATGACTCAAAGAGAAGCTGGTTTAATACCGGTTTCAATCTTAAAAAAACAGCACCGGAGATTCTGAAAAAATATATGTTCGTCTCTTGAGTAGTCCATATATGTAAATTCGATCTGAACAGTATTGAATTATTGATCAGTTTCAGTTGAAGCCTGGGTACTGTCAACCGTTGCGGTCTTGCTGCTGCAAAAGAGTTGAGCTGTAGATCTTATATACATTGCTCCTTGAACATCAACAGTGCAAATCTCATGATAAACATCAGTTTACAGTTGTATCGAATTTGAAATCCGTGTATGTATCTCTTTGTTTTGCATTTGTGACGTTATGCACGCTAATGCACTTGTTGATTCATAGTGTGAGAAAGAATTATTTTACACTCTATTAATTGTTTTTTGGGAGAAATACCGTATTAGTGATTTGATACATCCAGTTCACATTTTCTGTGAAACTTTCCTCTCTGTTTACTTCCTCTGTCCTGTTTTGAAAACAAAATGATCTATAGTTTGTCTAACCTTTTGAATAGACAGTTTGGTTAGTTGGTTTATTATGGTATAATTACATTAAGATATATTAAGGTATGTCAATAAATAAAGCATATAACAACTCAGCGGCAAAATAGTATATTTCTACTAAATTTCATAATTTCTAAATCTGGATCTACTCTGCAAGCCAAATAAATGCAGCTACTCCATAGTGGAGCAGCAACTTTACTCTAGATCTGATTCTAAGTGGATTCCGTAGAGTGGAGCAGATTTTGATGGAGTAGAGTAGTCCCAAACAGACCCTAAGGCTATAACTCTGAGGGTTTGTTTGGGAGTCATAATCTCGATCTATTTCTATAGATGAGTCGAGATTTTAAACTAAAATACCGATCTATCCACAGAGAATAAGTCAAAATTGTAGGCTTTCAAACAAACGCTAGCACGGCGATCTATGTGCCCATGCGTATGTACGTATGACGTATCTATTGTGCGAGTTGTACGCCGGATCGATGGATCGGTGCTTCTCCTTGCGACAGAAATCAGAATTATTGTGCCTGTAGTCCTCCTTGCGGTTGAAACACTAGCAATCGATCTCGATTGCAATTTGCGTCGTTGCTACCTTTATTTCGTCACACCATTCCTCATCCGCACCAACGACGATCCCAATCGCATCCGCACCAACGACACGTCGACACGTACTGCGCGCATCTGCATTCTACTGATCCTCATCGATAGCTACCACTGCACAATACTTTAGTGATACCATTAAGCCGGTTGATGACTTTCAGCTTAGCCGGCCGGCATCTGTGCTCTCGACCTTTAATTTCAGCACTAATGTGTCGTGTGTACGGATGCCTTAATTAATTACTCATGATACGTGCCTTTCTTTCATGTCGATCGACATGTCGTCGATCCTGTGGATCCGTCCACCGACTAAATAGATTTTCATGTGTACGTATATACTACGTACCCACATGCATGATGTATATTGCTAGCTAGTCCGCTGCTTGATTAACCAAAAGGCTAATTAATCACAAATGCATGCATGTAGATGCCAAACAGGTCGTTTTTGCCCACGTAGTACGTGTCCTGCGCGGCGAGATGATGGTGATCCGTGAGTGTTAATCGAATTGCATACTGGCATACATTGCATCTGATCCTTCGTCTCAGATCAGATGCAATGATGGAAAATAAAGTGGGTAGATTTTGATTCCAAAACGGCGACATGCATGCATCCCCATGAATGCAACGCATCATGCATCGCCGACGTATGCGTACGTAGGTAGATACAGACTACTCGAATACTAGATTAATATTCGGTGCGAGGTCGACACATCTACGGACAAAAAAGTGCTCCATCTCAATCTCCGTCCCCAATTACAAGTAATCTTTTGTATACAAGTTTTCGAGAATATATCAAAGGTTTCTGCACTTTTTATTTTTTTTTCATTTTATATGCAAGGGTTTTATTGTAATTTATGATAATATATATACTATTTACATCTATATACATACACTATGTAGGTTATTATTCGATCGAAAATCTAAATTTATATAAAAATATTTATCTATCTATGCACATCACATATTAGATATAAAAAACTATAATCCTGTTACAAATCATAGACAGAGAAGAGTGGAGAAGAAGCTACTCAGTAATTGATCATTTAGGATGGGCTTTGGTGGGCTGGAATAAATTGGGCTTTTGGCCCACTATTAATTTTCTTTTCCGTTTAATATTTTCTGTTCCCCATCTGAGGTCCAAAATGCATGTCAATCCATGATTTTTGTGAATTTTTTTGAATCTATCGACCCAAACATATTTTCGTACCACCTCGTTAAGGTTGAAAACCAACTAATTGCCATTTACCAGCAACAGAAGCTGGCGGCCACTTGCCAATGCTTGGCCAAACAGGTTGGTAGTACTATTTCTTAGGTTTCTTGAGCTCTGGAAATCTGTAGCTAGCTAGCTAGCACATCCCAAGGTAAAAAAGAAAAAAGAAAGGCAAAGAAGAAGGCTTTTTCCGTAGTATATTCTCCTCGCTCGTCAGCTAGCACCAACAAAGCTCGAGAAAGCTACTCAGGTACGACGTAGAATAGCGCCGCTGGCATGCATCTGCCTGCTGCAATGCAATCGATCGATCGATCGATCGCGGCAACGTCGCGGGTGGCATGCACGAAGTGCGAGCGAAAACCCTAATGATGGCCTTGCTTTTAATTTGTAATCATGCGCGTGTCTTGCCGGTACCAGTCGTCGATCGTCGCTTGGCCGTCACACCGCTAGCTGCTGCTGCTGCTCTCTTCTCCCTGTCCATGCATGCTAGCTACTGCAGCAGCAGCAGCAGCAGATCGAGCAGCGTCTATGCTTGCTTGCTTCCTCCTGCAGCAGCAGCAGAGCAGCATGCTGAAGGAGACTAGATGCGTCGCGTATATATGAATGCATCATGACGCGCATCTGTTTTACAGTGTCACGGTGAAGATTGCAGATTTGCAGTGCCAGGGATCCGGCTCCTGCCAGATCGATCGTCTGCTGTTTCTAAAGAGCATATGATGATTAGTGCAGTATCACGGCTCATCTGAGCAACCACAATATATTTAGAGCATTTAATCATATAAATAAATTAAAAATAACTAATCTTTAGCTATGAAAATCTATATAATGATAAATGTTTAAGTAGACCAAATAGATAGAACCCATAAACAAATAAATCAGCAAAAGTGTAGATGAGAGAAGAAAGAGAGAATGGATAAATTATTTTATCTCTTATAGATAGTCCATAGCACTATGGGTAGTTGAATATATTTCTTTGCTATGAACTAGTTTCGCAATGTTTATAGATAGCTAAACATATTTGTTTATTCTTTATGTACTACTTTATCACTACATTGTGGTTGCTAGGAATGCATTGAGTTCAGCTTTACCTTACAGTGTTGCTGTGTTGGGTATCTAGAGTGGGAACCACAGACAAATAAAGGAGCAGAACGAATTTGTAGAACAAACTGAAGAGGACATTGAAATTAAGATGGCCTGGTTGGGAGTTCTGGTCAAGATTTTTTACACGATCCAGATTCCAGTCCAGATCTTCAGGTCAAGATTTCGCGATCCAGAATCGATCAATCGAATCAGAGTAGTCGAGTGTGCGGTGAACCAAGAGGGAAGAAGCCACGCACAAGAAGCTGGGTGATCGAGCTGACGAATGATGCTCTGGAGTCTGAGCTACGCGCACGTGCGCAGCGCGGCGAGTGAGGCTGCGTTTGAAACACAAAAGTTGTGTGATGTTTTGCAGGAGTTGATTCAGGCCATGCCGTGATGATCAGTCGATATCTGTGAGCTGTCACCATGTGAGTTAGAATTAAGATGGTGATTTGGTGAGCCATCAATGGTGTAGTGAGTGTATCTCCAGTGCATCCATCTTCGTAGCTGGCACGCGGAAATTCCCAAGTCAACGGTACACATGAGGGTGGGCACCAGAAAGAGTTGTTGAGTGACTTGTTATTAGATTTATATGTATAGAAAAATATTTTTCTTGAGTAATAAAAATAATATTTGTAATCCATAATTTGGGTTTTTGTCATTATGTTTATTTTGTCTTTTTCTATTAGACAATTATGCTCCTATGTAATTCTAGTATCATTATTTAGGTTAATTAGACAATTATGCTCCTATAGTCCTATGTAATTATAGTATCATTATTTGGGTTAATAATATAAATAAATCCGATCTTTTCAATAAAAATGGAAGAACGGATTAATTCTACTACCAGTAGTGAGCGTAGTAAAATTCGTATCTAAAATACCTATTCACGATACTGCTCACTATTTATACCAACGTTAAAGTAGTTGATTCACACGAATGGAGTATCATTTATTTACAAGGGGCAAGAAAGGCATAAATTAACCTACACTGCCAACTGCGCTATGCACAGATTCTCGCTTCTTTCAAAATACATTATTATTATTTCACAGCGATTTTTTGATTCATATCAAAATTGAACACTCCATTGTGAAATACGAGCGTTCGAAACGAATCTAAAGATGTTCAATTGTTAGCACTCTAGCGGCCAAGGAAAGAAACTGTACATAACTACTCAAGTAAGGTTAGGATCAAGGCAGATCAGAACAGGGGAGAAAAGATGAAAAGAGAAGAAACATCCGGGGAGAGAGAGAGAGAGGGGGCAAAGAGGCTGGGAGAGGGTTCGATACCAATGATGGTCATGATGGGCCTCGATTGGCCGGCCCAAGATTCGTAATGATGGCTCATCTCCGGGTTCCTCTCCTCCGCTCATCATCGCCCTGCTCCGTTTTCCTCTCCACCTCTCCATCCTTTTCTCCCTCCCCTCCCCTCTTTCTCCTCGTCTTTTGATCATTTCCCTCCTCCTCTCCTACCTCTATCACCAATATTTGTAAAACTGTTTAAAGATCGTTATACCTATACGATCAAACTGTTATGAATTAGTGTGGTTTAACAGTTACTAGACTGATTTTTTATGAATTATTACACAACCGGCTAGTTGATTGAACCCCATGTACCATTATCATTGGAATTAGAAAAAATTCCGTATATATATCACTTTACCGGTTTTTATATATGTCACTGAAAATTTATTATTCTTATACTGCTTTAGTTTTTTATGTCCATATATACCACTGTCGTCAATTTCAACATTAGTGAATGCTAGTTTTTTTCTAAATGATAAAACTGTCCTCAACTCATAATGCAGGTAAACAGGAATGGTCAAGCGATGTGCAGGGAATCACGTCGCCGCCACTACCAAACCCTCACCTGCTCCTCGTCGCTTCCCAGTCTATCCCTGATTTCCTATGTTGTAAACTAGTGTAGTTTTGCCATTTAAAAAAAAACTAAATTAAAACTAATGGCAATGATATATACGGACACAAAAAACTGAAGTAGTGACATATAAGAACAAAGAATTTTTAGTGATATAAAAAAAAACAATGAATTTTTAATGATATACGCAAAAATTTCTTGTAGAACTATTGTCACTTACTGCATCCCCTCCCTTTTATCACAGCCCCTCTCGCCATCATGATCTCCTCCTCCTCGTCGTCCCAACCGGCTGCCTGGCGATCGCAGCCGCGGTAGCTTTTGCTGATTTTACCGCACTGTTTTTTTCCCCTTAACTGTGCTGCCGTGCTCCGTGCTTTTTGATCCTCTTTTGCGCTTTCGGTCCGCCCTGCTTTGCGAGCGAGGTGTTAAATGTGGCGGAGACGACACCTGCTTGAATTTGCCAGCGGCATGGTTGTGTGCGAGCGACGAACACTGTGTGAATTAAAAGACAAGAATCATCAGCAATGATGCACGACAGCCTGGGCTCTGCTCTGCAGCCCGCCCCTCGTTCGTTCGTGAGCGTTTTCGGGAACCACTCTGGCCTGTTCAAGCGTCTCCTTGAGAAACTTAAAAAACTTCATTCTTTAGAATTTTGAGATTACAACTAAAAAATCAGGATATTTTAAATGGTTCTCAAAAATAAAGGATCTCTAAAATTAATTTTTTGCTCTCTATTTTTAGAGAGCATACACAGAGATTCAAATTTAGAGACTCTGTTAGAGAGAAACATATTTAAAGTGATTTGTATTTCTAAAAAGAATCCTAAAATACTATATAGAGAATCAAAGTTTAGAGTTGTTCTTGGAGATGCTCTAAGCCCGCTTGGGGGCGCACCTTGATACTGTCTGTCTGTTTGTTAATAATTTAATTTGTTGGTTAAAAGCATAAATATACGATATGCTTATTGAAATAACTTATTATAACAAGTAACACATATTATAGTAATTTAATAAGTTGATATAATCTATCTTTTTAGTTTATTACTCTACAAAACTAAAATACACATTTCACTTTTATAAAAAATATTTACTGTTATCTTATACTCAAATTTTAGCCCTCCACACTTAATTTTGAGGATATTATAGTATTTTATCATCCAAATATAATGATATATACTAGCAATAATCTATTTTACTAGACAACTTATAGCTTATTCCCCTTATCAATTTATTATAATCTTCACTTATAAGCCAAATCATGTATTTAATAAAAGGTGATGTATTTGAGTTTTGTACATCATAAAATTTTGTGGCAATATTTTGAAACAATTTAATAACCAAGGATGAATAGTACAAAACTACTAAACAAATACAACTATTATATGAATACTTGTATAAATACACACATTCTAGGGATTTTTTAGACTTCTAAGAGTATGACATATCTAATCTACGTTTGGAAGGAAATCTTATGAATATAGAAACCCTCTTGTACAAGTATTAGATTCTATTTAATTTAGAAAGTTTATCCTAAATTGAAGGAAGATATAGTACTTACTACTCGGATAAGACTCGGAGAAGGTTACGATTGACCCTGTAAAAACTTCTCATGTAGGATGACGAGAGATATCTCATCTAACCTCCTATCAGATTTGAGCATACCAATATTTGAATCCATATTCAATAACATAGCCAAAGCTCAAACCTTCAATGATGTGAGACTTGTGAAATTTCGAGTGAACTATACGAAAAACCTAGCCAACGTCTTTTTGAAATATGTTAGTGTCAGCATCCGTGGCGGATGCTATTTATAACCTGTCACATATGACTTATATATGACTGTTCATAAATAACGTTCACCATAGATGATAAGTCATCTATAGCAGGTCATAGTTACTGTCTGTTATAGATACTTATCATTTGTGATAGATATATTTTATGGTCTGTTACAAATGATTTGTGATATGACATATCTTTATCCATCACATACGATGACTCATCTGTAATTTATAATAAATTACAGATGTCATCCTCAGTGGGCCTTTACGATCTCATCTTAACTAAACAAATATTATCATTTTAGACGACTCACGATTATTCGTCACAAATAATTTAGATGGACTAGTGGAGCCAACTGCACAAACCAAGAGAGAGGATATTTATATGGGGCGTTTTGAAAATGTAGTAGCTAGGGATTTGGTGCACCGAAATGCCCGCAGCCGTGGAGTTGGCGAACGCTAGGCCGACGCCGACACCGGAACAGCGCCGCCTATAAATAAGCCCCACCGCTGCGCCGCACCGAGCACACAAACCACAGCTGCTCCCCTCCTACCGCCTCCCCCTCCCTTTTGCCCCCATCTCGCAGTCGTCGTCAGACTCTACCTCTCCCGCCCCCACCGCTGGGGGGAGAGCCAACCTGAATTCCGGCCTTCTCTGCACCGCCTGCGGCACTCCAGCTCCATCTCCACGGGGTGGTACGCTCCCGAATTGACCCCGTTTCACTTCGTCTCTCGGCGCGTGTGAATTGTGATATTGGCGTGGCGCCTGCCTCCTTTTGTTCTCTTCTACATTGCTCTGTTTTTGCCCGCGTGCCTCCGCCGGTTTTGTTTATGTGCTCGAGATGTATGATAAATTTGCTTTCTAATCTCGATGTAATGATGCGTACGTATATCTAAGTGCCGCATCTCTGCATTCTTTAACAAAAGAAAAGAAAAGAGAAATCTTTGGTCCTTGGAATGGATTTATATATGTGGAGCAGATGCTTCTTCAGAGGTGAAACGTCCGAGGAGGCTGCTGCTTCTTCTCCTTCTTCGTTTGTTGTGGACTTGTGGTGACAGTGTTAGTGTGTGTGTGGCAGCGGATGGACAGGCTGAACACGAAGCTGTACCTGCAGAACTGCTACATGCTGAAGGAGAACGAGCGGCTGCGCAAGGCGGCCGTGCTGCTCAACCAGGAGAACCAGGCCCT
>KE373141.1:155289-169929 GCA_000418225.1 Zizania latifolia | reverse complement strand
GAGGCACCCCAAGCAGCTTGAGCGTGCGCAGCCCGGCCAACAGATTCATCGCCCAAGGTCCTCGATGGCCTCCCTGCTCCCCGTTGGGCGTGCAGGGCCAAACCTCGCCCGCGCTGGCCGTCATTGGCCGAGGTGGGAGCGGTCACCGTGAGGGACCCATGGGAGCCGGCGAGGCGAAGGCGGAGCACCGCCGGGGTGTCGTTGCCGGAGGAGAGAAGCCAGAGAAGGAAGAGTCAGCGCTGTTCGGGAGCCGAGCCACGTGGAAGCCGACGCGGCGGAGGGTGCTACGAAGATAGAAGTTGGCTCCTGCGCGCTTGGTCCGTCCGATGCCCCCGGGTGCCACACGTCGCCAATCCAAGGGCGGGCTGCAGGAGTGGCGTCCAGCAGCCCTCCTGCACGGAATTTTTTTCCCACCGGGAGAAGGGAGTGGTGCACCCAACAATTACGCTACAGCAAAACAAATGAGATACAAAATTAAATAAATATAAAGTTATTTTTTAAATTATGCTGATGGTTATGCTGTTATAGATATACTGTGTTAGATTGAGAGAGATATATAAAACCAATATATAAGAGTAATAGTTGATTTTTTTAGAGATGTATTTGTACCCACTAGGTATGAGTGCACCCATGCACAAGTGACAGCTAGTAGTTCCTTGAACACGACAATGTGGCAGCATGGAGCGAGATAATCAACCCGTAGCTTATTACCTCAGACTATGGAATTTTGACCACTCCAATTTCGCAGCAATTTTAAAATTTTAAAAATGTAACATTGTTATGAAAGTAGGCGTTCATTGAAAACTAATAACTTGAAAGTTATAGTCAAAGCTAAAACAGCGTCGACAATTATTGGAGATCGGGGAGGGATGTTCTGACTCTTCAAAAGTTAATAAAGACTTTAGTTTTATCTTTTTAGCTAACATCGGTCCACAAATCAATAAATTTTATTATTTTAACGTTTTTTTCTTACCATTTTATAATACTATTTTTTTTATTAATGATGGACACTTCCGTATTTTGCTCTCAGTGTCTGGGCGATTAGGCGACGCACAGGGGCGGCGATGGTGGCGGGGTCGACACGTCCGCGAGGCGGGCGGCTGTGTCGCCCCGCTAGACTCCGAGCAAATCGCTGTGACAGAGGATCATCTCACGCTGTCAAATCCGTGCCGGCCTTGTCTCGCTTACGCCCAGCCTGCAATGCCTTTGTGTGTACGCCCTATGATCCCGGCCGCCATGTGCAGCGCCGCCTGGA
The DNA here is from genome assembly GCA_000418225.1 of Zizania latifolia. NCBI lineage: Eukaryota > Viridiplantae > Streptophyta > Magnoliopsida > Poales > Poaceae > Zizania > Zizania latifolia. Next base: position 168,674 of record KE373141.1, on the reverse strand, counting down.
ATGTGTCCTGCACAGTGTCTCGACTATATATATGTATTAATGTATGTTTGGCATGGTACCATGTACTGGCAGTAGCTTAGCCGTCTTGGCTAAAATCGTCAGGTACTATTGGGCGATTGGCTCTTCGGAGACTCGTTAACTTGGTTTCAGGGTGGACGACGAGTTAGCTACCTCTAACTTGTTAAAGCTCGTTAACTCTAATGAGCTAAAATAATGGCTATCGCATGAAAGCTCGTTTGGCTCGATCGATAACAACATTTAGCATATTTATATCTGTTTATAATTCAATGTTTATCAGTTTTCCATATACTAAAAAATAAATAAACATTAAGTAATGAATTAGTAAGTGTCTATACGAATATAGATATGAAATAAATATAGATCATATAAACACTATAAAAATATGTAATGTTCTTATATATAACGAGCTTAGAAGTCAACTTATTAAGTTACTGTTTGGTTGAAAAACGAGGGTAGATGAGATATGATGATCTTTTCTTAGCTTGGTTGGCAGATGGAATCATCTAGTTTTATGTTTGGTTGTAAGCCGAACGAGTTGAGCCAACAAGAAGGTAGCGGTGGTGGCGCGGGCTGACTGGGAGTCTGCAGCGGTGACGGCATGGGCAGATGGGAGGCGCTGACGATTGCACATGCCAGCAGGCGAGGAGGTGCTGGCGGTGGCGCGGTCGAGCGGGAAGGCACCGACAGGTGAATAGGAGCCAACAACGGTGGTGGGCCGACGGGCGGGGAGGCGTTGGTGGTAGTGTCGGCTGACAGGAAGGTGCCAGCTACAGTGCCAGCCAATGAGGGTGACACCGGTAGGAGGGTGGATGAGTCCATCCACCTAGGGTCCATTTGGTTGCTTGGATGAGGCTGGATGGGATCATTCCATCCATGTTTGAGTGCCGTTTAGTTCGCGGACAGACTAGACAGGACCATCTAGTCTGGAGAAATATTTTCTTTAGATACTGGATAACCTCATCCTAATTTTTTTTCTGGATGAATTCATCCATCCTCTCTTGTGAGGGGATCTCATTCTATCTATACTCATGTACCTTCAACCAAACAAAAAATTAATGTTTTCGGATAGACTCATTCAATATTTTAAGAAAATAATTCTTCAAGATAGATGATTCTATATACCTCGCTCACAAACCAACTACCATACACCCTGAAAATTGAATGAAATGATCTCATCTAATTTCATGCAGCAAACCAAACACAACATAAAAGACCAACTCGTCTGGTCTCGTTATGACTACAGGAGTAGGAGCCGAGGCCACTTCTAAGCTGAGTCAGTAGCTGTACATGAAGAATTGAGGATAGACTGATGGTGCAAAAGTAGGATGGTCTTTGGTTCAAAGTACACCCGTGCAGGTACTATGGAACGTACATCATTGCTAGCTACGTCTCTGTAACGCCCTAACTTTCTAATCAACAATTAACAGCCAAAACTAAATGTATTCCATGTTTCTATGTTAAGAAAATATTTGAAGGACCTTGAGCATAAAATTGACATTGGACCTATTGGAGTGGAACAAGGTTTAAGTGTAGAGTGTCACCCAGTGCGTATCTTAGAATTCTCAGAACGAGTTATGAGAAGAAGAGCTATTAAGTTTGTAAGAGTTCTATGGACAATTCAATCCGAACGAGAGGCAACTTGAGAACTAGAGGAACAAATGCGTAAGAAATATCCCGAGCTCTTTGAAACTGGTGAGTCATAAGCTTTAATTTTTTTCTCATAGTTAGTTTAAAAGCGGTAGAATTTGAGGACAATTCTTTTAAGGGGGAGGGTGTAATAATAATAAAAATCAAAATATCAGAGCAAGCAAAACGTTAACCATACTCCAAAATTTTTGACTTTTTAATCCGTTGCTCGTATGATCGATCGGGAACCGTGGTTGCGAAGATCTCGTCGAGACGATTCTATTTTTGGTATTAAACATCTGTTTCGGACATCCGATGAATCACAATAGACTCGACAATTTTCAGCCATCCATTTCTTTATAAAAGAAAGGAGGAGGCTACAACCTCCTCACAATTTCCAGCGTTGCCTGGAGCTCTCCCATGCGTGCACTTCCCTTGCTTTCCAACGCACACGACTCCTCTCATTATTGCTTGCCCTTGGATCTTCACCGTCCACCGCAGGTTTTTAATTCTGTCGATCTCATCCACGTGGTGCATCTTGTATCTTCAGTTGTTCCTTTTGTTTTGGTCGCATACGCTGTCATATGGGGCTGCTACTGCTTAATCCATAATTTGTCTCTTCGTTGTTTTGTCTGTCGTCTCCATCTCTTCCTATACTCATTCTAGAGTTTTCAAACCGCTTACCCATCAATTTGTGCGGTAAATTTTATTGGTTCTACTCCGTTTTAGTCATTGCACACCATGTGATCGATGAAATGCCTATGAGAGGCTTACATGCTATTTTTCCTGTTTGAATTTAGTAGAAGTAATATTTGCCACTTGCAACGTAACATATTGTTTAAAAGATACAATTTTCTTCGAGTAGATATAAGTTTGGTTACTATAGAGTAGGTCAAATAATATCGTATAAACGATGTTAAGGAACATAAAAAGAATGTTTATGTGTTATTTGTACTTGATGGAAATGTGCCCAAGAGAATTATAGGGAACCGGAAGTTCTGGCTTAAGGCCGGAAGTTCCGGGTTCTGGAGCAACCGGGAGTTTCGGTGCGACCGGAGGTTCCGGCCAGCCCCAGTTTTGGTTTCTAGAGGAACCGAAAGTTCCGGTTGGACCAGAAGTTTTGGGCCTGCCTGAAAGGTGAATTCTAGACCAACCGAAAGTTTCGGGTGGAACCGAAACTTCCGGGTCGAAATAAATTCGATACATAATGTTATTTTTGGAAGTTCCGGTTGGACCGAAAGTTTCAAGTCCAGAAGTTCCGGTTGGACCGGAAGTTCTGGACAGAAATAAATTCGTACAGAAGGTTATTTTCGGAAGTTTCAGGCCTGGACCAGAACTTTCGGGCCAGACGAACAGATTAGATCTGTTAGGTTTTAATATTGATTAAAGGCCTAAGAGACGGCACTATATAAGGAGAGGAGGGGATAGGACGAAAAAACGGTTGGTTGCTGCTATTATGCTGTTGCTTTGACCTAACCCTAGCCGCCACCTCTCCTAGCTACACCGGTTGTGACGGTCTCCCCCTAACTTCCCGTGTGGTACTATCATACCTACGTGAAGTGATTCCGCCTCTGTATGTGTGGATACCGTAGAGATACCGCTGCTACTGTGGTGCTGATCTTCCCGTGGAGGTCGCCAGACAATGTCGTCTTCATCGCCGATAAACGGACTGAACTGAGCGAAGCCGATCGAGAACGCACTTCATCAACTTTACTTCCGCTGCCCTAGCGCGTTTCGTGGCTAGAGGTAATGATCTTTTGAAATCATTTGATTTTGAATCGTTTGACACACGTGAATCTTGTTTACTTAGCAAAATAACTAAGACACCTTTCACTGGTCAAAGTGAGAGGGCAAATGAATCATTGGCCATTATACATACTGATGTATGTGGACCAATGAGTTCTACTGCTAGAGGTGGATTTCAGTACTTCATTACTTTTACCGACGACTTTAGTAGATTTGGTTACATCTACTTAATGAGGCATAAGTTGGAATCCTTTGAAAAGTTCAAGGAGTTCTAGAATAAGGTACAAAATCATACAGGCAAGACAATTAAATTTCTACGATCCGATCGTGAAGGTGAATATTTGAACCATGAATTTAATGATCATCTAAAGCAATGTGGAATTGTTCCACAGCTGACTCTACTAGGCACGCCCCAATGGAATGGGGTGTCCGAGCGAAGGAACCGAACTTTGTTGGACATGGTCCGATCAATGATGAGTCAATCTGATCTTCCATTGTCCTTTTGGGGATTTGCTCTAGAAACTGTTGCTTTCACATTAAATAGAGTTCCATCTAAATCTGTAGAGAGGACACCATATGAGATATGAACTGGAAAGTGTCCCGGGCTGTCTTTTCTAAAGATGTGGGGTTGTGAGGCCTATGTAAAACGTTTGACGTCTGACAAGCTCAATCCCAAATCTGATAAATGCTTCTTTGTGAGATATCCTAGGAAAACCAAAGGATATTACTTTTATAACCGGGAAGAAGGAAAAGTGTTTGTCGTTCGGAATGTTGTCTTTTTGGAGAAAATGTTTCTCTCGAAAGAGGTTAGTGGAAGCACGATGTGACTCGAAGAGGTTCGAGAACTAGTAGAAAATACTTCAGCTCCTACTGAACCGCAACTCGATATGAAAGATGTTGCAGAACCTGTTGGCGAGACACCAGCCCCACGTCGGTCGAAAAGGTTGAGTCATGCGTCCGAGCGGTTTATATTTTTAACCACTGGGTAGCGCGACATATTATTGTTGGACAATGATGAACCTAAGACCTATTCGGAAGTGGTGATGTAACTAGACTGAGAAATGGCTTGGAGCCATAAGATCCGAATTAGAATCCATGCGAGAGAATCAAGTTTGAAACTTGGTCGATCCACCTGATGGTGTAAAAACTATTGAGTGTAAATGGATTTTTAAGAAAAAGATAGACGTTGATAGAAATGTTCACATCTATAAAGCACGATGGGTGGCGAAATGTTTTAGGCAGATTCAAGGTGTTGATTATGATGAAACGTTTTTGTCCGTCGTAATGCTAAAGTCTATTCGGATCATCCTAGCAATTGCCGCATGTTATGACTATGAGATATGGTAAATGGATGTCAAAACGGCTTTTCTTAATGAAAACCTAAGTGAGGATGTGTACATGACATAGCCTGAAGGTTTTGATGATCCAAAGAATGCTAGAAAAATTTGCAAGCTACAAAGGTTTATTTATGGGCTGAAGCAAGCTTCTCGAAGTTGGAATCTTTGTTTTGATGAAGTGATCAAAGGGTTTGGTTTTATCAAGAATGAAGAAGAACCTTGTATTTATAAAAAGGCTAGTGAGAGTGCACTTGTATTTCTGGTCTTATATGTGGATGACATATTGTTGATCGAAAATGATATTCCAATGCTGGATGCTGTTAAATCTTCGTTGAGGAAAAGTTTCTCAATAAAAGATCTTAGAGAGGCAGCATATATATTGGGCATAAAGATCTATAGAGATAGATCGAGAAGGCTAATTGGATTAAGCTAAAGTAAATACATTGACAAGGTATTGAAACTGTTCAATATACAGAATTCCAAGAAAGATTTTCTATCAATGTCACATAGTGTTACACTCAGCAAGAGTCAGTGTCCTTCGACACCTGATGAGCTGGAGAAGATGAGTACGATCCCGTATGCCTCCGCAATCGGGTCCATCATATATGCCATGCTTTGTACACACCCAGATGTTTTTTATGCTCTAAGTATTACGAGCAGATATCAATCAAACCCGAGTGAAAGTCATCGGGCAATAGTAAAGAGTATCCTTAAGTACTTGAGAAGAGCTGAGGATATGTTCCTAGTCTATGGAGGTGAGGAGGAGCTCGTTGTAAATGGTTACACCGATGTAAGCTTCCAAACCGACAAGGACGATTCGCGATCGCAGTCTGAATTTGTGTTTTGCCTCAATGGAGGCGCAGTGAGTTGGAAGAGTTTTAAGCAAGAAACGGTTGCAGATTTAACAATGGAGGCTAAGTACATTGCAGCTTCTGAAGCTACAAATGAGACTGTTTGGATTAGAAAATTTGTTTCTGAGCTGAGAGTTGTCCTTAGTGCGTCTAGTCTAGTGGACCTCTATTGTGATAATAGTGGTGCCATTGCGCAAGCCAAGGAGCCTAGGTCACACCAGAAGTCTAAGCACATACTTCGGTGCTATCACCCCATCCGTGAGATCATAGATAGAGGTGATGTAAAGATATGCAAGGTGCACACGGATTTAAACGTTGCTGATCCGTTGATGAAGTCTCTCTCACAGCCCAAGCATGAGGCGCACTTGAGCTCTATGGGTATTAGATACTTACGTGAGTGAGTCTAGTGTATATGAGAAAAGATGTCTTGTCTATGCTAATGTATATTTGGATAATTGGTTATCTTGTTCCTTGAATAAATGTCTTTTACATTGATCAGCAAGTATGTGATTTGTTTGTGAGACTCTTTATTTTATAATGATGTTATTCTAAATGATCTCTAATCTCATATCGTCATGTGGAACAATGATGATTTATAGATTACCACATCTGTCTGATTGATGATCATATTTCGCGGATCATAGACACGGAGATGTTAAATCAGTGATGTGGACACATGTTAGAGAACATGGAGTTGGATAGACCCACTTTGAGATACTGCTGGGATTGTTATTTTGAATGTGCCATCTATTGTTCTCAAATGATGTATCTACAGAATCTTTAGACCTGAGATCGTCATTGATTCCAGAATGTGTAGTGACGCACTTAGGGGCTTTCGAACACTATTCCGTAACTGGATAGTTATAAAGGTTGCTTTCGGATGTGTTATGAAACATGTCGTGAGATATGAGCAGTCAAGATAGAATTTATCCCTCCTAAATAACGGGAGAGACGTCTCTGGACCCTTCGAGATAGTTGGATTAGAAAAGTGCATGGCCATGCCACTATAATTAAAGAGTTAATCATGATTAATCCACTACTTGATCTAGTGAAGTGTCGAGCTATCACAAGGGTGGCATGAATCTCGCCTTGAGTTTGACTGATGTCATGTGGTAAAGGGGTTAGTGCGTGAGTATATCAAGGTTCAGAAAATATGATTTTGATTTTGTATGCTTTCGGGGGTCAATATGTGCTGCTAGGTACCGCTATTGATTTACGATCCAAAAAGGGTTTCCGGGTAGCGACCGTTTGCATATGAACCTATCGGGTCACACGCTTATGGGGATGGAATTTAAAGCTTGCAAGAATTGACTCTTGTATAAGTGGGAGATTGATGGAAATGTGCCCAAGAGAATTCTAGGGAACCAGAAGTTCTGGCTTGAGGCCGGAAGTTCCGGGTTCTGGAGCAACCAGGAGTTCTGCTGCGACCAGAGGTTCCGGGCCAGCCCCAGTTTTGGTTTCTTGAAGAACCGGAAGTTTCGGTTGGACCGAAAGTTCTGGGCCTGCCTGAAAGGTGAATTTTGGACCAACCGGAAGTTCCGGGTGGAACCGGACCTTCCGGGTCCAAATAAATTCGATACAGAATGTTATTTTCAGAAGTTATGGTTGGACCGAAAGTTCCGGGTCCGAAAGTTTCGGTTGGACCGAAAGTTCTGGACAGAAATAAATTGGTACAGAAGGTTATTTTCGGAAGTTCCGGGCCTAGACTAGAACTTCCGGGCCAGACGAACAGATTAGATCTGTTGGGCTTTAATACTGATTAAAGGTCCAAGAGAGGGCACTATATAAGAAGAGGAGGAGCTAGGACGAAAAAGCGGTTGGTTGCTGCTGTTATGTTGTTGCTTTGACCTAACCCTAGCAGCCACCTCTCCTAGCTACACCGGTTGTGACCGTCTCTCCCCTAACTTTCCACGTGGTACTAGCATACCGGCGTGAAGTGATCCCGTCTCTGTACTTGTGGATACCGTAGAGGCGCCGCTGCTACTGCGGTGCTGATCTTCCTATGGAGGTCACCGAACAACGTCGTCTTCATCGCCGATAAACAGACAGAACTGAGTGGAGTCGATCGAGAACGCGCTTCATCAACTCTACTTCCATTGCCCTAGCGCGTTTTGTAGCTAGAGATAATAAGTTATGATCCCATTACACGCATAGTTCCTAGGCGAACGGGGTAAAATTTTTTGAATTTACCGCTAGCGTAGCCTCCCCATAACCTAACAGTACTTTGGTTGTGTAATACTAAATATGTGTTTATATAGGTGGTAGCATTTCTAAGCGCACCTAAATAAAGTTTGTCTTTGTCATCACCATTATAAAGGTAAGTAACATACTATGTTTATATTCATGTCTTACTTCTTTTGCAAGTTAATTAAATTTGAGATATTGCTTTTGAATTTAGTCTATCCATATTTATTTGGGCTATTTTGTTGATATCATGTTTCATCAAAAGAAAATATAAGAATTGACGTCAATTCATATGCATACATGTGCACATATGCATTTCATAAGGTGATAAAGGCCGGTCACTGCCATCGTGCGTGACTTGTATCGGTACATGGAGTTGCATGAGAGGCTAGTATATCTAGCACAAAACTCTTAAATAGATTTGCATTATGGCATTCATCTATTTATGTGATGATTGAAAATATAGAATTTTGAGAAGTGGAAGTCAATGCCATAATAAGTGAAAAGTATATTAAAGATTATTGTTGATGATTATAAAACAACTTGTGAATAAGTGAGATATGTTTATATTCATAACTATTGCTTGCTGAGCTTGTCTCAACCTTTTAAATTCTATTTCAGGTTTGTTTACTCGGTGAATCTATCCTTTTGGGATATGAGACTTGTAGTAGCACATATCACTTCACATCTTTCTTATTTATAAATCAACTTATGTTTAAAATAGTCATGTTTTGTAATATGTAGTCTGTGTTGTAGCAAGTTGATGTTCTATGCAAGTTGGTTTGCTGGTCGTAGAGATGTTTATGACTTTTGTGTGAAAAAGTTGATATCTTTGATGATATGTTATAACTATCTGTGATTGTGTTGTGAATTACCTCGTAATTACAGAGGAAATGTTACCAAATTTTTTGTTTTTGGTTGTTAGTTGCTGAATAGAAATGTAGGGTGTTACAGTCTCCCCCACCCACTACTTACGGCCAATCCATCAATGGCAGCAATGCTATTTTGTTTATTTTGGAGAACAGTTCAGACAAATTATTTTGGAGAAGTTTTTTTTGTTTCAAAAGTAATTTTGGTGTTAGAATTCTAGGTTTGAAAAACCGATTCCAACTTTCACCCAAATGCACGGTTTGTTGCCCACAGAACAGATCTGGCTTGACAAATAACAATGGTATATATACGGCTTGGAATTCATCAGGAATTGGGCTTTTTAGATAATGGAAGATGAAATATATATCTCCGGTAAAATGCACCTAGCCAAAAGCTGGACATTTCCCAATGTGCAAAAGTCTGAAACAACTAGTAGTGATGGTCTAGAACAGACACTAAAAGAACTGGAGACATTGGGTTTAATTGGCATACAAATTTCTACGAAAGAATTCTGTGTGAGAAGAGGGATGCAGGCAGGGGTGAACTGGCAATTGCAGGAACTGTTTTTTGGCTAGTTTTGGAGCCTGGCTATCTCTCACTGTTCCTCAAGAGAACAAAAATGTCTTGACACTAACTCTGGACAGCAGTCTACAGGTGCCTGAACTTAGCGTGTGATGCAGAAAGAACAGTACTTATATACACAGATGCTATTGATCTCTATTCTCTAACAAAAATGCCAGATCATGGATATTAAAACGATCGAAATGATAGGGGAAAGGAGGTCAAGAATAGATGCTGGTTGTCGACGTTTTCAGCTCCATAGATCACAGACCAGCTAGCCATGCATGCAGTGAGCTCGAGAGCAACGCCGTTACTTGCATGCATATAAACAGATATAAATGCATGTCATGTCACCGAAAAGTGAGCTAAAGTGACAGGGGAAAAAGTAAACCGATCAGATTACAAAAAAGCAAGCGGCAGCAAGTAGTGACAGGATCAAACAAATCAATTACGCTGCAGACACCGGCGAATTAAACAATTTAAGCGGTAGGCACGCATAGACATGCGTTGCAGCTTGCAGGGGGGATCGAATGCCAGACTCGGTTTGACAAGTCGTGCCTGCTGCTTGCTGCTAGCCTCCATGGATTGCCGGCTTGCATTGCGATTGCCACTCGATCTCATTGATTAATTCACAAATCAACTAGAGTAATGTGCATGCAACGAGAGCACGTAGTACTAGTACACTGTAGCTAGCTTACGAGCAGATAGCTAGCTCACCACACGTATGTGATTGTGATGGCGAGCAAGCTGGCTAGCGGCAGCTAATCAACTTCTTATTTGACAGTGAAATTAATGTAGGGGAAAATGGGATGCTAGCTTTAGCGCTAGCTAGCTCGTTTGTCCATGCGAGATCGTCGTCATCGTCGGGTCGGCCGGTTGCTAGCGCCGGCGAGCGGCGGTCTCGCGCTGCGCGTTGAAGTAGACGGCGGCGACGGGGAGGCCGAGGTCGTTGTCCTCGGCGAACTGGCGGGTGCTGAAGCGGTCCCTCGACGGCGGCGGGCTCACCGCCTGCCGGCGCTTCTGCCGGAACAGCACGAAGATGAACCTGTGGATGCCGATGTTTGGCCGCGGGCTCTCGTAGCTCACCACCTCCCTCCCTGCACACACACAAACACACAAACACACAAACAAAAATCCAGCATAAATTTTGAGAGAGAGAGATAAAAAATCACTTGAAAATGATCAGTCAATGTACTGCTGCCCCTCTGATCAACAAAAGTTCAGAGCAAGCAAATTAAAACTAAAGCAGGATGTACAGGGGAAAGGCTTACCAAAAGAGGCATCAGTAGTCCCAGGAATATCAGTAACAATCCTGCATGCCAGCCAAGGTGGTCCAATCAAAAGGTCATCTGATTAGCTACACATTCTCTGCCTTGAAAATTAGTAGCTAGTCTGCAGATTAATTAAGAGCTAGCATGCATGACCTCAGATTGTCTGGCTAGCTAGGTGATACTGATACCTGTACCTAGTATTTAATCAACTTTAATAAGACTGAGCATTAAACGTGTACAATGGTTAACTAATTACCAGTGAAGGTGCTCCCTCAGGTATGGATCACTAGGTCCTGGCACATCAGGGTCAGTCATCACCTGATCGAATTACAAGCCCAAGAGTTGATTAGCACATGATTAATTTTGGGATTCAGACACAGCACCAGTTAAACTATATATATATGGTGATAGCTCGATTGACCAGCAAGATGAGGTACAGATGTATATATAGCAGCTAGCCACGCACGTACCAATGTGAAGAAGGACCTGAGATCGCCGCCCTGGACCTCGACGCGCGGCTTGCCGGCCACTGCGGAGGGGAAGAACTCGTGGCCGTTGAACACCTGCTTGTTGGAGCTGTAGGTGGCCATCATCTTCACCGTCGGGCTGAAGTTGTCCAGCACCTCGCCGATCACCTTCCCCACAATGAGAGGCTCCAGCACCCTCGCCATGGCTGCCAGCTGCTAGCTAGCGAGCTACCTCACCTGAGTAACTGAGTTTGACTGTCACTAGTGTGTGCTGCCGTGTGCAATGGCTAAGTGCAGGCAATTCAGTATGGTGAAGAGCAAGGCGCAGGCACGTATTTATAGGGCTGGCTCTGGCTATATTCTGAGCTGAGTGTGATGGATGGATCATAGATTACACATATTTCAAACAGGAGCATGGGAGAAAAGCTCATGATGCTGGGGCATCTCGAATTCTCGATCTATCTATCATCAATCACGGCGGAGATCACATTAAGGCGTTCGATCCAGATTTCAGTTGATCAGCTCATTAATTAATACATGGATTAATTAAATACTAGTATAGATTATAAAGTTAATGAATATCTTATAAAAATAATCTAAGCTGTAGAAGAATTGTGTTTCTGAAAATATGGCACGAACGATCCAACACGAATACTTTTGCTAGCATGGTAATTAGATTGTTCATTCCGTGGTCATTTTGTTTGAGGTGTATGGATTATAGAATTGAAGCACTTGCGGCACAAAAGTTCCTCCTAATCGTCTGTATCTTGAAGATATTTATTCTCCGAAGAAGATTTAGAGGCATGGGAGTTCAAATAATTTGTGTGTAGAATCTCACATTTGTCAAAAGAAGAAAAAGGCCCTTGACACCTTCCCAATTTGACACTGATGAAGTGCAAATTAATTAGCATAACCAGCTCCTTGAAAGTTGAAACAGCTTGTCCATATACAGTGACACCAGTATAATTTTTCTTTTATTTGAAATGAGCACCATCTGTACAATTTCTGAATTTTTCTTCAGCTTCATGGACATGTCATAGTTCATCCTGTTAGGATGAAAAGCCTTTGGAGACTCACTATATATGCATTTCGATTTTTTTATAAACAATATTTATTTATTTTTTGAAATTATAAATCTAGATAACGTGCTTAAGAAATTACAAAATTACAAAATTAGACCTCTGTCGATATTTGAAATATCGACAAAGACTCTATCGATAGGAAAAAAATTACTTCTGTGAGGGCATTTTTTTCAAAATGTCGACAGAGCTCCAATTTTGCAATTTCTTAAGCGCGCTATCCAGATTTACAATTTCAAAAAAATAAATATTATTTATAAAAAATTCTATGCATTTCACCCAAGAAAAGAAAAGGCGTAGTAGCTAAACAGGGAGAGAATCCCCCAAGCATTATCCTCTAGAGAGTAGAGACCATGTAACATTAACTTGATAAACATGCTAATGTTCCGTATCATGTATTTAATTGGTGGGGTTAGTAAAAATAACTCTACAGATGCTCAGCATAGTACTGCCGAATGTTCGATCAAATCCTCAACGTGAACCTCCATTCTTTTTCAAAAATCATACAAAGCTTAATCTGTGGTGGTGATTATACGACTACAAACCATTCAGATATGTCAGAGATGGCAGCTTGATTATGCTAATTCTATGGTTGCTTATTTTCTCTGCCTCCCTCCTTTATAAAGGAGCATACAACGTCAATGTAAATTCTCCCTGTCCACTATCCTTTTACTTACATGTACAATACTTTGTGTTAAAAAACACACCCATATTAATTTTCATCTGATTCTTCTGCAGCTGGAGTGAACTGGATTGGCCATCCTCAAAGCTGCACAGCTCCACCCACAAGCATCTATTTTCTCTTGAGGTAAAAAAGGCATGGCATGCTGAATCACCATGCTGTGCAGAGCTATGAGTTGCAAAAGGCCATGCCCTAAACAGCATTGCACTAGCATGGAGTTTGCCACTCCAGGCGATTATTCCTGCCTGGCAGGTGCAAGGGGAGGCCATAAACTAAGCTCCAAGTGGGAGAAGGGAGAAGGCCTCCCCTCTCCACTACTTCACAAAGTGGGCTCTGTGCCAAAGTTCTGCTGCCTTGCAACACATCTTTCCAGGGAAAAGGAGATCCTCAATTATGAGTTCTTCATTAGGCAAAGGTTTGTGCTCTTGTTTCCATAAATGGTGGAGCCATCTCCAAGTACTTCCATGCTCTTTTAACCATCATAATGTAGTAGCCATCTCCAGCAGCCAGCAACACAGATGTGCCACAGCTGCCTAACATTCTCAACCAGGGAAGCTCCAGCTCCAGCCTAACTCTCTGCAATTCTGCACTGCCAAATTACATGATGGATGAGCTATGATACTCTGTCAGAGTGAGACTGTTAGTGTTTTTTCTTTCTTTCCTTCCTTTTTTTGCTTGGATGCATTGGTT
>KE373141.1:135386-146304 GCA_000418225.1 Zizania latifolia | reverse complement strand
TGCTCTGCTCTGGATTACTGAACTGAAGATGCTGTGTACGACAGGAGCTGGCACAAGAGCTGGGGATCTACCTCCTCTCGTTCGATCGACCTGGGTATGGAGAGAGCGACCCGCATCCAGCTAGGACGGAGGACAGCATCGCGTTCGACATCGAAGAGCTCGCCGACAGCCTGCAGCTCGGCCCCAGGTTCTACCTCATCGGCTTCTCCATGGGCGGCGAGATCATGTGGAGCTGCCTGAAAAACATCCCTCACAGGTACGCGCAATCGTGCATACCATCTGCAGGTTTATGAACCTCCACAGCTGCACAGTTTAGCTGAGAAGCGAACTGAATCTGTGTGCAGGCTCGCCGGGGTGTCCATCCTCGGGCCGGTGGGCAACTACTGGTGGTCAGGATACCCGTCGAACGTGTCGACGGAAGCGTGGTACGTGCAGCTGCCGCAGGACCAGTGGGCCGTCCGCGTAGCGCACCACGCCCCCTGGCTCACCTACTGGTGGAATACCCAGAAGCTCTTCCCGGCCTCCAGCGTCATCTCCTTCGACCCCGCCATCCTCTCCCGAGAAGACATGGCCATCCTCCCCAAGTTTGCCTTCCGCACCTACGCCGTAAGCACCAAAACATACGCGTATATGAAATATCGACGTATATAAATGTGATCGTTCATCGTAGTGTTTGATTACAATGAGAAATTTTGAATTCAAAGTTTAGAATTTAAATTAGCTGGTTTTTGATACCCTGTGCAGGGCCAGGTGAGGCAGCAGGGGGAGCACGAGACCTTGCACAGGGACATGATGGTGGGGTTCGGCAAGTGGGGGTGGAGCCCGCTGGAGATGGAGGACCCGTTCCCCGGCGGCGAGGCGACGGTGCACCTGTGGCACGGCGTGGAGGACCTCATCGTGCCCGTCCAGCTCTCGCGGTACATCGCCGAGAGGCTGCCGTGGGTGAGGTACCACGAGCTGCCCACCGCCGGGCACCTCTTCCCCATCGCCGACGGGATGGGCGACGCCATCGTCAAGTCGATGCTGCTTGGCGACGACGAGTGAGACCGACCGACGGACTGATCACTGATCTTTTTGTATTTGTGGGTACTGTCACAGTGTCACGTACGGTGGTGCTCCTATCCTACGTAGACGTGGCGGGGCGGGCTTTACAGGTGCCTACATATCGGATTCGGATTGTCTGCATGATTCTGTGAACAATAAAATTACTGTTGTGTACTGTTACTGTAGGAAATATTGCAGCGTTTAATCCCGGACGTCCGTTTTGATCGAGTGGCAAAAAAATACATATACATGTGGATTTGATTTTTTCTAACAATTTCAGTTTTTATAAATTAGAAAAGCAAGCAGCAAGATGAAATTACTAAAAACCAAAATAGTTATTTAGTTTTTATAAAATATAAAAAAGCGAACGGCAAGATGAAATTACTGAAACCAAAATAGTTTCATTCGATTTTTTTTCAGTTTTTGGTTTTACCGAAACATGCTATGACATCAACTACAAAGATACAACTGATAGCAAACTTAGGATCGCTAGGCTAGAATTAGCTGGGTACCTTCGGGTTTTGCCGAGGAAGACGATGACGCCATGGCGAGAGATGAGGTCGGCGCGGAGGTGAGGGTGCTTCCCGCCGCTTCAGCGCCTCAGGGTGATCGGTTAGCTAATTAGGGTTTGTGGGACGGAGTGCGGGCACGACGAACAGCTTGTTTGGGTGAGCCGGTCTCCTCCCTTTTATGTGGCGCTGCGCGACGGGGGCCCTAACCATATTCGGTTGGGCGTCCCTGATCAGGGCGTGAGTAGGCTAGGGGGGAGAGGGACTCGGTCTCCCTCTCCCTCGGGAGATCGTAACTAACATTCTTCCCTTAGATCTCAACTTTAATATTTAATCTAAACTTAACTAAATACCTGTTTCATTATGGATCAATGCATAGAGTATGTTACATCATAATAGTCAGTTATGTACTACATGACTCAACAACTACAATACACATTTTCATTCTGAAACAGATTCTTATCTTATTTTGGGCCCCTTAGAATCCAAGGATCATAGGCTTTCCCTTAAACCTATGCCGGCTAAGTGTTCTCTGAATACATTGGGTGGTAAGTCTTTTGTGAGCGGATCCGCCAGCATTCGCTTGATACTTATATACTCTAGACTTATAGTTTGATCTTGGATTTTCTCCTTAACAACATAGTACTTAATATTAATGTGTTTGGTAGCAACACTCTTCTTGTTGTTATGAGAGTACAATACTGCTAGATCATTGTCGCAGTACAACTTAAGTGGCTTTTCAATGCTATCGACCACTCTAAGACCGAGAACAAACTTCTTAAACCATAGTGCCTGTCCGGTGGCCTCATAACATGCTATAAACTCGGCATACATCATCGAAGATACCGTCACAGTTTGTTTGGAGCTTTTCCACGACACAGCTCCATTTGCGAGTGTGAATATATAACCTGACGTGGACTTCTTAGTATCCACACATTCATCAAAGTCTAAATCTGAATAACCCACTATCTCGAGGGTATCTGATCTTTCATACGTTAGCATGAGGCCTTTTGTGCCTTGTATATATCTTAAGGCTTTCTTAACTGCTTTCTAGTAATCTATGTTTGAATTTTTCTGATACTTGTTAAGCATCCTAGTAGCAAAAGCTAAGTCATGGCGAGTGCAAACTTGAGCATACATGAAGCTTCCAACAGCAGAAGCATATGGAACCGACTTCATTTGATCGATCTCATACTGGTTTCTAGGACATTGAAAATTCCTAAACTTATCACCCTTGACTATTAGAGCAGACAAAGGTTTACACGTATGCATACTGTATTTTCTTAGAATCTTTTCTAAGTATGTCTTCTGCGATAACCCTAATACCCCCTTATTTCTATCTCGAAGAATCTCAATTCCTAATACATAGGAAGCTTCACCAAGATCCTTCATGTCAAAATGTGAGGACAAGAACTTCTTAGTTTCTAATAGCAGACTGACATCGCTACTTGCAAGCAAGATGTCATCCACATACAAAACTAGGAAAATAATTTTTTTATTCTTAAACTTAGCATAAATACAGTTATCCTCCTCATTTTTCTTAAACTCAAATTTTCTTATGGTCTCATCAAATTTGAGGTACCATTGCCTAGAGGCCTGTTTTAATCCATAAATAGACTTGGTTAAATGGCATCTCAAACTTTCTTTCCCTTTTATGACAAAACCCTTGGGTTGTGCCATATAGACATTCTTATACAGATCCCTATTAAGAAATACCGTCTTTACATTCATCTGATGTAGTTCGAAGTCATAATGTGCAACTAATGCCATAATGATTCTGAATGAATCCTTAGATGAGACATGTGAAAATGTCTCGTTGTAATATATTTCTTCTCTTTGAGTGAAGCCTTTTGCCACAAGTCTAACCTTAAATCTATCGATATTCCCTTGAGAGTCACGTTTAATCTTGTAGACCCATTTATAGCCTACTGTTTTGGCTTCTTTAGGAATCTCTTCTAATTTCCATACCTTGTTGATACTCATGGACCTCATTTCATCTTCCATAGCCTTAAGCCATTTAGATGAGTGAGGACTTCTCATAGCTTCTTCAAAAGAGGCAGGATCACCCTCCATTTGAATTTCTTCACTCATATAAACCTCATAATCATCAGGAATAGCTGATCTTCTTACTCTTTGTGATCTTCTGATGTTTTCTTTATTTGGCACATCATTTTCTAAGTGCGAAGGATGTTCTTCTTCTTCTTCATTAGTAACATCTGGAATTTTAGGTTCCTGAATAACAGGAGCCTCATGAACAATAGGTACTGCTAATAGAGATTCAGCAACAGGTGTTGGACAGACTGGTTCTACCACAGGCACATGAAAGATTGGCTCTTCAAACATAGGAGTGGGCACACAGACCCGCTTTTCTTCGAGACAAATCTCTCGAAGCATCGTGCTCCCCCTGATCATCGAGACCGCGTGTCTCGTTTCTACAAACTTAGTATATCGATCAGGACAATAGAAACGGAAACCCTTATACTTATCTGGATAGCCAATAAAATGGCAACTTACTGTCTTAGAGTCTAACTTATCAATATTTGGGTTAAATACCTTAGCCTCAGCAGGATAGCCCCACACTCTTAAATAATTAAACAAAGGCTTTCGTCCAGTCCACAGTTCATACGGTGTTTTAGGCACCGACTTAGTAGGGACTCAATTAAGAATATGAATGGCGGTTTTTAACGTCTCCATCCACAAATTAATCGGTAGAGTAGAATAACTTAGCATACTTCTTACCATATCCATCAAGGTGCGATTGCGTATTTCTGTCACTACGTTTTGCTAAGGATCGCCCGGTGTAGAATACTGGGCAACTATGTCATTCTCCTGTAGAAACCTTGCAAAAGATCTAGGAATTTGGTCATAAGAGGTATGACGACTGTAGTACTCCCCCCACGGTCAGATCTTACTATTTTAATCTTTAAATCATGCTGATTTTCTACTTCAGCCTTAAATATCTTAAATTTATCCAAAGCTTCTGATCGCTCTTTAATTGGATAAATGTAGCCATAACATGAATAATCATCTGTAAACGTTATGAATGAATCATAACCATCCACAGATGTCACAGGAAATGGACCACAAATGTCCGTGTGAATTATTTCTAAAATTCCTACGCTTCGCTTGGCGTCTTTCTTAATTTATTTGACGTATTTGCCTTTAATGCAATCGATACATTGCTCAAAGTCTGAACATTCTAAAAGCAAAAGGATTGATTCTTTTACTAAACGTTCAATTCTCCCCCTCGAAATGTGGCCTAAACGATAGTGCCATAATTTTGAAGATGCGTCATTAATTCTTTTGCGTCTATTCTTATTTAACGACGAGGAAACATTTTTAGCACTTACAACATTTACAGACTCATTCAGAGAAAGTAAATAAAGCTTATCATGCTCGAAGACAAGACCAACAACTTTATTATAAAAAATAATGGAACATTGTTTGTCACCAAAATGACAATCATAACCATCATTGTCTAAACATGAAACTGAAATTAAATTTCTTCTCATGAAAGACACAAAAGATACATCATGTAGAAGAATAGTAAAGCCATTTCTAAGTTTAATGGGAGTTCTCTAATGGCTTCAACTTCTGCCTCGATGCCGTTCGCTACTCTAATTGTTTTTTCTCTTCTTGCTAATGTTCTCGTCGTAGCGAATCCCTGTAAAGAATTAGCAACATGAACAGTTACACCTGAGTCAATCTACCAAGTAGTAGTAGAATATTCTAAGTACAGAGATTCATCTATTGATGTAATTTCATCCTTACCATTCTTGTTTATTCATTTTAGGAACTCCACATAGTTCTTCATGTGGTGCCCCTCCTTTTTGCAGTGTTTGTATACGCCCTTCGGGGCGTCATGTTTCTTCATGGGAGCCTTTCCTTTTTGCTTAGAAGAGGAGTCTTTAGCATTATTAGAATAACTCTTATAATGCTTCTTAGGAGAATAATGTTTCTTTTCCTTATTATGCTGCACATGGTGAACTGAATCACCGCGTGCCTCCTTAATTCTTTCCTCTTCTTGCACACAGTTTGAAATCAGCTTCTCCAAACTCCAGTGTTCTGGCTGCGAGTTGCAGTTAATCACAAAATGCTCAAAATCCTTAAAGAGAGACGTTATAATCAAATAGACGATAAAATCATCCTTGAGCTCCATGTCCATTGGTTTTAGCTTCGAAGCCATGTTGCTCATCCTAAGTATGTGCTCCCTAACTCCTCCACCACGGTATTTCTCCGTGACGAGCTTCTATATCAGCGTGCTAGCATATGCCTTGGAAGAGCAAGTGTACTGACTCTCCACCTTCTTGAGATACTCTTTTACAGTATCACAATATGGAATGGAACCCCTGATAGCCTCTATAATGGAGCTCTTAATGACCATAAGACATTTGCGATTCGGCTGATTCCACTTAGTACGATCTATATCGTACTTCATCCTGATCTCAGCAAATTCCCGTGTTCTAGTGGCGAAGCCTCCTAGCTCTCATCATCCCAAATCATAAGCTCAGTAGGCTCAGTGGGACAATCATACGTCAATGCAAGATCTATATCCCATAGCGCAAGCGCTATCTTAATGTTTTCTCTCCATGAACTATAGTTCTCACCATTGAGAGGCTCAATGGCGGAGAGCTGACTTAGCATGTTGCTTGATAAGGAACAATTATCAAATGGTGTTAAAACAGCAGACACAATATAGTACATGAAAATTTAACGTTGGTCAAAATTTAACATGTGACATACTTAAAGGAAAATTAATTCTATATCACCGTTGGATAGAAATAGAACTAATTCAACTTAGTCATAATAACTTTATCACCAACGTTGATCAGGAGATAAAATTACTATATCAACAAAAAATTATTTATATTCCTAATCAAATTTTCCCGTTGGTTCCAATTTAATCTGAAAAAAATAAATAATACTTAAATAATGAGGATGAACATGAATGAATTTTTTTAATAGTGTAAACACAACGGAAGACTTAAACATAATTATTACACTGCTAAAACAGTAGCAAAATTCTGAATTTAAACTTAATTAAAATTCTAAATGCATAATTTTCCAATTAAAAATTATCGTTGGACCAAATTTAATCAGAAAAAGGCCATAAAAATTCTTAGAAATTCAGAACATTGCTACTGAGTAAATACTAATTTAACCAAAATTTTACCCGCGGCCTAAACTTATTTTCTCTTAATTTTGAACCAATTTCTTAATTTCCAAAAAATATAAAACAGAAAATCAATTCTTAAATTCTGGAAAAAGAAAAACTGAATTTGGCCCATACTGTGCTAAAAGTCCAGCCCAGATGTGAAAAAATGCGCTGGCCCAGGGCGCTGCGCACGCGCAGCCGCAACCTGGGCCTGGGCCGCTAAAGCCGCACTCCGCCTGGGCCAAATTCGGGTCCGATCAACGCTGGCCGTTGATCTGAGATCAATGGCCGCGCGCGATCAACGCCCGAATAAAACCCCTGCTAGCGCCCGCGCAACCCTAACCCTAATTATTTCCCCTCGCGAGCGCACGCGAGCAGCGGCGGTGCAAGAGCGGAGCTGAGTGGCAAGTGCGGCGGTGGCGAGCGCAGCGGCGGCGGTTGTTGAGTGCCGCCCGCGGGTCCGCTCGCCGGAGCCCCCGCTCACCCTAGGGTGAGCGAGGCCCCGTCGAGCCAGTCTACGACGGCCAAAACCCACCAAACCTGAGGTGCGTGTCCTCGAACGTCGGCGAGCGGCGGCGAGCGACGGCGGCCCGAGGCTTCTTCCCGGACTCCGGCGAGCGAAGGACGCGGTGGCGGCGGCGAGGTAAGTATCCCCGTCCCTCTCAGTCTTAGTCTTGGGGTTTTGGTTTGGGTCGGGCTAGGGTTATGGTTTCCACTTTTTTTGTGTGTGTTCTCATTTCCCGAACCGAAACTTCTTACTCTTAGGTTTTTGCCATGGGGAAAATTGGATCGGTGGAACCGACTCCACCCTAACCCTAGCTAGTCTAGCCATAGTCTTGCTCTGATACCAATAATAGCAAACTTAGGATCGCTAGGCTAGAATTAGTTGGGTACCTTCGGGTTTCGCCGAGGAAGACGATGACGCCATGGCGCCGGAGTGCGTCGGTGGCGTCGGAATCCGGCGAGAGATGAGATCGGCACGGAGGTAAGGGTGCTTCCTGCCGCTTCAGCGCCTTAGGGTGATCGGTTAGCTAATTAGGGTTTGTGGGACGGAGTGCGGGCACGACGAACAGCTTGTTCGGGTGAGCCAGCCTCCTCCCTTTTATGTGGCGCTGCGTGACGGGGGCCCCTAACCATATTCAGTTGGGCGCCCCCGATCAGGGCACGAGTAGGCTAAGGGGGAGAGGGACTCGGTCTCCCTCTCCCCCAGGAGACCGTAACTAACAACAACTTGTATCAATGAACGTTATTGTATAATTCGGTTTTTTATGAATTTTTACCGAACCACAAACCAAAAACCATATTTATTTAAAAATAAAAGGCAAATATTAAAAAAATCAAAATTGCTTGTAATTCGGTTCAGTTTGGTTTGGTTTTTGGTTCATTTATACCCAGCCGTAGGTGAAAGCGTACGGCCGCGCTACATGAAGCTAGACCTCTAATCTTGTTTAGAGGTGTGCTAGCTAGGGCGCATCCAGGTGAATGTATGCGTGCTTGAGTTTGTGTAGGCAGTAGGTCTGAGTTGTAATAAAAAAACTAGTATAAATTCTCCCAATATTATGTACAATAGCTGCTTGCTGGAGGTCCAATTGTTACAAGTATTCATCCTTTGCTCTATAAATGACACACACACACACATATATATATATACGGGGCTCTGGGTGAATATTGTCCGCGGGTAAGCAGAACCAAGTCAAGATGATATGGGTCGCCCCTTCTTCCTGTGCCAAAGATCATAGCATTTCTGAAGAAACAAGGGATACATTTCTTTTCAATTTCCATTCCAGAGTTTCTATCCGTTTCCACATCTTTTTTTTGAGACCTCGAAACATGAAATGGACAAATTATATATATATATATATATATACTATACTATACAGCGTTAGGCGCGCTGTTTATTATTCAGCGCGAAAGGGCCGTAAAAATTTTACGGCCCATCATAAAAAGCGATCGTAAAATTTTTGCAATGATTACTACCGTCATAAAAAATTTACGCGTACTTTTATGATGAGCCGTAAAATTTTTACGGCCCTCTCGCGCTGAATAATAAACAGCGG
Source organism: Zizania latifolia (assembly GCA_000418225.1). Taxonomy (NCBI): domain Eukaryota; kingdom Viridiplantae; phylum Streptophyta; class Magnoliopsida; order Poales; family Poaceae; genus Zizania; species Zizania latifolia. The sequence goes on along the minus strand of KE373141.1, from coordinate 137,539 downwards.
CGCGCTGTATAGCGCTACTGTATATGTATATATATATATATATATATGTATGTATATATATATGTGTGTATATATATATCAGCTTTATATGCTAGAAAGTTGTGCTAACTTTTGCAAGATACCATATATTCCGCATCTGGGGTTTTGCATGAGCGAGCTCAAAAGGCAGACACCATATCTATGCGAGCTGATCTGCACAGCGAAATGTGCGTGTAGTCTATGCATTAGAGAAGAAGTATTCTGATCTCTGCACCCTGCAGGTGGGCGGAGAGGCACCACATAATCTCGAGAGAGAGAGAAGAGAGACTTCCCGTCAGCACCAACTTTACAGTGATTCAGTTGTCTTTAGTCGTGGTAAAAAAGCGACGGGCATCTCTCAAGTTGCAGGCTTCACAATCAGAAGAAAAGGAGACTGGCACATCCATCAGCAAAGGAGACAGTTGCTCTAAGAATAATATGTAGGATCATTTTTTGCCAGGCCGACAAAAAACGAATCGACTAAAATAATAGTAGGAAAAACAAGAATAAACTCGAGACAACAACAATAGTTATCGTAGTCAGGCTTATTAAGGCTATTCACCACCAAGGTACTGCAGTGGGATCAAACATCAAACCACAGAAACTGAGAAACTTCCATCTAAGCGAAAGGCTTCTCCTTTGATTCCTTCAGGTTGCTCAAGTCTGTCTGCTCAGGCCATGCCTCATCCTGGAACGCTTTCGATACTCGTCAGGCGCTCCCTAGTATGAAAGACTCATGTATTCATTTTCTTCCAAATCATCCGAGTCACTAAAACCAGGCGTGCATCGAAAGCACATCTTGCTTGCTTCAATCGTGAGATTCTTCGAGTATGACACCCAATCCGCCTAATCGCGGTTATTCAAGAGTTGCATTAGATATATTGTCGAAGGTGCTTCACACAGCCCCCTACACTAATTCCTTGTGTTGGAGTAGTAGAAAAAGAGACGCTGATCCGTTTCTGGTGCCAGGTTTCAAAACAGGTAATGGTCTTGATGTGGTATTCCTCGCCGTAGAAAATTGTTTAATGTTAGACAGCTCTCCTGAATTGCCACACGTATGTCAAAAACCTGTTTCAGCTGCGAGGGATCTTGGATTTCCAGACGGTTTTAGCATGCTGAGAAAAAGGTTTTCCTCACCAATAGGAACTTGCATGCCTCTATTGATGAATAAGATCCATCAGGGGCTCAATTTAGAACGGATTGGAGAGTGTTTGATGCAATAATACGATGATGGCCTGGTATAATGGTATACCAACCGCGCCTCCAGTTGTTGAGACCCAACCGGAGACGACCCACCGCGAAAGGCCCCCTGATATTCCGAAGGCCGCACGCCGAGATTCTGGAGGTGAGGCGCTGAGCGCCCGAGCGCAATCGCGGTCGGAACGGCCAAGTGGCCCCTGCAAAAAAATCCAACCCGGCCAAGGTCGCCATCGCATCAACCCACTGACCCAGGTGCGGCCACCGAGTCCAACTAGATCGATACTATGTTTTTGACTATCGATAATTAGCAATAATTAATCTATTAATCATTAAATTATATCAATAACGATAGTAGTTAAACCCGTTATAATAGTCGTTTGCCCATCTCCCGTAGCCAGCCAGCGACTTGGTGCGCGTACGTACGGGCGTGCGCGCGCCTCGCCCAGACAGCGCGCAACGACGCGCAGCGCGCCACGTAGACGGCGACGCACAGCCACACGACGGCCCGCCCGGCCACGCTCTCGTCTCGCCCACCACCATTGCCTCTTAACGTCCAGCCTCTCGTTGGCTCGCGCTCCTCCCGCCCACCCAACCCGCGGCTACTTGATCTCCCCCTCTCCTCTCCTCTCCTCTCCTGCCGATCTTTTCCTCGCGACTCCATCGCGCGCCCACCCAGTTGCTACTTGCTACTTGCTCGCAGTATCTTCTATATCACGCGGCGGGTTACACTGCACAGAGGCTAGAGAGTAGCTTAGAACCGACGAGCGAGGTGTCCATGTGTAAGAGGAGCTGCATGGTGCCGTCCGAGTCGTGCGCGGGTCGGCCGGCGGAGGAGAGGCCGGAGGTCTGCAGCTGTGGCGGTCCGGCGGCCGCGGCGGCGGGGACGACGTCGGACCATCACCAGGCGCCTGTGCCAGCGGAGGCGGTGGAGACGA
>KE373141.1:109859-121249 GCA_000418225.1 Zizania latifolia | reverse complement strand
GGGTGGGTGCTGGGGTTTAGGGAGAGGTGGGCATTCTCCGGGGGGAGAAATGGAGAAGTGGCTGAGGAAGAGAATGGGAGGAAGGGAAGAGGTGGTGGTGTGTGCTGGCCGTGGCCACGAGATTAGATTTGGTCTAACACTCCATCCGTGTAGGCCTCCTGCGTACTAAATTTTAAAAATCAATTTTTAAAAATAGTCTTTTATACACGTATGGCGCAGCATGCTGCGACACTGTTTATGTCAATCCCTACCTAAACAATAAAATAGTTTTCATATTTATCATATAATATAATATATGTATATAATGTATAGAGATTATGATATTTTAAAATAAATTTTCATCGCAGTCATCTCTTTTCTCCTTTTCTTTTCTCCACCAATTTTTTTCTCGTGTAGAGTTAGTTTCTTATACTAGAAACGGTTTTTTCTCACCTCTTTAACTCGATTGTTAATTTATTATATTATCTATATTATCTCTTTTAAGTAAAGGCTAAACATTAGCCCAGCTTTTTTATAGAAAGCTTGCAGATCACAGGTTCACTGGGGTTACCAGCAACATCCACATAATAGTGTACCAGATTACATTCTACCAGCTAAAAAGCCTAAGAAGCATCACCCAACACAAAGTTGCGACAGCAATGAGAGCACAGTTTCAGCACAAACATTAGGTTGCAAATTACCACAGAAAGACACAAAAGCGGGTAAATGTAGATTCCATCTAACAACAAAACACCACCATCAAAGTCTTTTCCCAAAAAGCCAGATCTTTGTCACTTCACAAGTTTTTGTCCAGCCATCCAGGATCATGTAAGTGTCAGCACCATCTTACTTCAGCAACGAGAAGGATCGCTTGCCGGATTTATGGTTTGGGTCAGATGTTGTAGCCTTGCACGAAGCAAGTCCAAACACCTGGAAGCTTCTTATTTTATGCGCGCTGGCACTAGCAACAACCACTGAGTCAGAAAGAGCAACATTTTATGAATAACCTGCAAAGCATTAGTATATATTATTTATTTAAAGACAAGATCATTTCTTAGAAGACAGAGAGCCCATGCACTAGCACCAATCACACCCATGATAATTTTCGTTTGTTTAAAAGTCGAGAACCCCTCCAGAATATCTATCAAAGCTCCTCGACACCCAGAGCATTTGGCCACCCCAAGCCATCTCTAACAAGACACCAAAAAAGTTTTGCGGGGAGGCATTGAAACACAAGGTGGTCAGTGGTTTCTGGCTGATGACACAACTTGTAGAGCGGGCTCCCCTTCCAATTCATCTTACTAAGCTGCACCCCTGTTTGGATTCGCCCTTTAAACATCAGCCAAAGAAATATTTTGACCTTTAGTGGTATATGACTCTTCTAAATCCTCATACTATTAGTATCAATCTCCCCCCTATGAGTAATTAGTCTATATAACAAACGTGTGGAGAAGCCCTTCTTATCCAACAGCCACAACATCTCATCCATCTCATCAAGTAGTGCAGTGCCACTCAACAACTCTCTCATGTTCTCCCACTGTAGTCTTTCAGACTCCCCCAACGTTCTCCGAAAAGAAATCCCCCTCTCAAACTCCTGCGTCATTTCAAACACTGAATAATGCGAATCATGGCATATTGCAAACAGCTTGTCATACAGTATACTTAGAGGAACATCACCGTGCTAAACGTCCTGTCAGAACGAAACTCGCGCTCCAGATCCTAGATGATACCCACTACCTTTTCTAGCCCAGAATTTAACTTTCTGGAGCCCCTTCCAAAAGAAAGACCCCCCCCACCTGAGCTGACTAGAAATAACCTCTAGACAAGTGGTACTTTCTCCTCAAAAGATCAAAACACCAGCCATTCTATCCCGGTTTCAATTTATACACTCATTTGCTAAGAAGCGCTATGTTGAAGGATCTAGTATCAAGGAAGCCCAAACCTCCAAAATCTTTGGGAGCACAAAGTGCTTCTCATTTCATCATATGGTATCTCTTTTTCTTCTCCAACACTTCTCAGAAAAAATTGCTCCTCAGCTGTCCATTTCGTGATGAACATGTTCAGGGATTCTAAAAATCCCCACTGCATACAAGGGAACAATGCTTAAATAGGAGTCAATTAAAATCATGCGCCCTCCATAAGATAGATGACTGGCTTTCCATGATGCTAGTCTCTTCTCTACTTCTTAGTGATGCCCACAAAATCTATCTTGGTGAGATTATCCGGGCTAATAGATAGACCAAGATAAGTCAATGAATAACTCCCCCTTTTACAATTAAACAGATCAGCAACCTTAGCAGTTTCCTCATCTGAGAGTCCTATCTCCAGAACCTCACTTTTCTGAAAGTTGACCTTCATGCCAGACAAGTCTTCATAACAGTACAACAGAAACTTAAGAATCATCAAATTTTGGTCAGAGAACTCAGCAAGGAGGATTGTATCGTTTGCATACTGGAGGTGTGTTAGGCCTCCTTCCACCAAGTGAGGAACTAAGCCCCTTAGATGTCCAGTCTCTTTAGCTCTTTGAAGGATTTCAGACAAGACATCCCCAACTAGATTAAAAAGCAAAGGAGAAAGCGGATCGCCTTGCCTAACCCCTTTAAAAGTTCTGAAATAAGCCCCCTCTTCCCCATTAATATTGATGGCTACTCTCCCACCTTCCATCACAAATTTCATCCAACTTATCTATTTATCATTAAATCATTTTCTATGCAATACTTCATATAAGAACCCCCACTGAACCCTATCGTACGACTTCTCAAAATCCAGTTTTAGGATCACCCCCTTTTGATTTTTCACCTTCAACTCGTGAACCACCTCATGCAGCATCACAACCCCTCTAAGATGTTTCTCCCAGGAAGAAATGCAGATTGGCTAACATCTATCACCTTGTGAGCTATTCTAGTTAGTCTGGCGGCCAAAACTTTTGTGATCAGTTTATAACAAACATTGAGAAGGCAAATAGGTCTATATTGCTTAATGGTGTTAGCGTCTTTGCTTTTTGGGATAAGTATAATTACTCTATAGTTGAGTCTTTTAAGGTTAAGCTCCCCCAAATAAAGAAGATCAAGCATCTCCTTTAGAAGAGGTTTCAGTTGAGGCCAAAAAGTTTTTATAAAAAGTTACTGAAAAACCATTAGGATCAAGAGTAGTGTTTGTTTTCATACTCTTCAGTGCTAAATCTATATTATCTTTTGCTTACATTACTTACATAGCATATCAATTAATATTATAGAAACAATTCCTTATAGTGACTAAATCCTTTGTCATGCCATGGTTTTTTATTGACACGATAATATTGTACTGAAATGTCACTGAGGTTAGCGTGTCTAATTTTAAATAGGTGTATTTTAAAAAGGTTCAAAAACAATAAAAATCACACTTGGCATGTTCAAACTCAACACGACATCGAATTGGGTGAAAATGGATAAAAAATAAAGTTGGACTTGATTGGATCATTAGAATCTATTAAAATTTTAATTAATCAATAACTAAAACATCAATACCAAATAGACCTCAAAATAGTTTATCTTTACAATATTGTAGATTTCTAGCGTGAAATGGCAATATCTCTGAAATTAAACTAGTTAAAAATTAATCACCACACTGTTTAATCTACAATTCACGTCCCGGACGGACAGGACGGTGACCACAACGCGCTGCTCGCCGGCTCGCCCTCTGTTCGCGCCCACGATCGAGTAGCGGCAAGCCTGCCAGCCACCGCGCCGGAAAACGGGTTCGTGTGGAGCTCATGTGCTCCGCCTCCCCGCGGTCGCCGCGCGCCATCGGAGCCTGGCGCGGACGTCTTGTGGCCGCGGGTTCCGGCGTCAACGGCGCGGGCGCACGTGGATCATGTCGCTGGTGCTGGCGCTCCCCCGCGCAGGTCCTCGCCGTCTTGCAGCGCCGCCGTGCAGCCGACCTCGCTGCTGAGTCCGTCAAGTACGCATCCCTGTCGCGCCGCTTCGAGCCCCGCATCATCGAGGAAGCTCTTATGTCTGGTCAATTCCTGTGCATTTGCGGTGCCCGATCTCGAGATAGTACACATAGTGCTTCCTACCATGATCAAAACACCTTAGGACTCTGATTAACAGGATCCCTCACTTTAGTCAACTAGAGTTCTGATCAATTTAGCCCTACTAGAGCTTTAAGTTTAGATTCTTACATAGATCAAGCTAGAAGGGAGTCGTTATGTGTAGTACATAGGTTTGAGAGCTCTCTAAAATAGCCAGGAATTGATCTATCATCAAAATGAATGTTGGCTATGAACCAGATCAACACTGCCTCTTTCCGGTTTTATTGTATCCTTGTTTCACCTCACTAATCACCACAACCAGGGGCGGATACAGACGTGGGTGGCTGGGCTTGAGTTCTATCCTAGCTCCTTACTTCTATTAAATGTTTATTAAATTGCTATAAATTTTTATTTTTTATGATTAGTTAAAAATATTTAGATAAAATTTAATCTGAAATATTTTTGGCTCCTTACTTTAGCTGTTTGCTATGTTTGTGACTTGCAGATAAAGGATGAGTTGGCTGAATTATATGCAGAATGCTGTAAAGCTGAGAGAGGCGATCCTCTTCATGTTGGACTTGTGGATATGAGGGGAATTGAGGCAGGGAACAGAGATGTATTTCAGATGTGTTGGAACCCTCACCACACCTCCAATCACCGAAAATGTTTATCTGGAACATTTTTGGAGAGGTATTTCCCTTGCTAAGCAATTGAAGCAGCGTGAAAAACCTCACCGTGTGTTGTTATGCTTTGAAACTCACTGATGCTTCTGTCATGCAGCTAAGAGAAATGAAGGCAAGACCAAGATATTGGTTGAAGGTTGTTCTATCTTCTGTTTGATTCATATAACAAATGGTGGAGGAATCTATCCTTTCTGGCTTCCTGCTGCTGCTTGCCTGCCTGCCTGTACTGGAGTATTAATAAATAAGCAGGCAGTAAGCCCATCAATAATTGAATGCAATAATGGAAAGGAGTATTAAGAATAAGCAGGCAGTAAGCCTATCAATTATGGATGCTTGTACTGAAGTATTAAGAAAGAAGCAGGCATAGTAAGCCCATCAATAATGGAAAGGAGTATTAAGAAATAATGGTAAAAATAGCAGAAAAAATAGAGAAAAAATTAAGGGCCCATCCGGGTTCGAACCGGAGACCTCTTGATCTGCAGTCAAATGCTCTACCACTGAGCTATGGACCCTTTGTTTATATTTGTCATAAATATATACTATACTACAATCCCTCTAATTTTCTCTAAAAACGCTTTAATCCTAAATGAGCCTCATAATGTCACTTTCACTATTCTAATTAGAACCATATTTCTTCGATGACGACCACGCTTACGCTTTCCAGTCGTCATGATCCTTATCCCAAAGGGTCAAACAATAGAGCACGCACAAAGTACTGGGATATATCTATCTATTATATTATACTCCCTTTTCAAATAATTTTTACTGCTATTTCTTCAATTTTATTCTTAAAAATATGTTATTTCTAGTACACTCGGTTTACAAATCAATAAGTTTCATTTATTCGATACCACTTACTTGTCACTTCATCATAATATTATTTTTTTAATTAATAAGGAACACTTTACTTTTATACTTTTATCACTAATTTATCAAGTTTATTTCAAAATTAAGATTGAAATTTTATGAGAATTTGGTATACATTATTTTGCAATATTGTGTACATTTTTCCTAGAAGTAATTTATGCGAATTTTGAAAATATGATGACCAATATCTTGAGTAAGAAGCTCTGTATTACCATTAATGATGATGAAATTAGTTAAATATTTTAATTCTCTCATCATTGCTCTATGTTACTATCTTGAATGAGTAAAACATGTCAAAGAATGACGATTAGATTAATCAAGCATTTTAATTCTTATATCGTTTACGTTAGTTTCATGAATGAATTGATTGTGGTATTTACGTACCTTTCGTATAGAGGAATGATGAGCTATTGTTCTTCACCGAATAGCGGACAACTGAAGAGTATTGTTATTTTATAGTGTATATAATATAATATGCGTCATTTTTTGTCTCCCTATGAGGAGATATAGAAATTAAAACTTCTCGTGTTTTACCTGAATGCGATTAAAATCGTATGTAACTAATCGCCAGATCACATACAATAGTATGCAGAACTGATTGATAGTGCTTGTTAGTTGATATAAGGTCAGTGCTAGCAACTATCCATGTCCGTATCTCGTACTTCCTTCGTCCAAAAATCTCCAACATATTATATTTTCTATTTTTTTCAAAAAAAATTATGCGTATTTGTAGTTTACATTCATGCAAGTATTAAATGAGCAGTACTACCATTTCGTTTAGTGGCTAGATTAAATTAACGTCACGTGACCCGGACGGCCATATATCTTAATTAATCTTGCATGTACAGCATTAGCATTAGTTTACATGCAAGTAAGTTTTAAATGAGCTGTAATACACACGTATCGAGATTAATATAACTATTTAATGTAATTAACATAGCTTGTTTTTTCTTAGTCTCGATGAAAAAAAGTAATATACAGGAGATTTTTCGATAGAGAGAATAGAACGAAAAGGAGAATGGAAGGAGAACATAGGTTATGATGAACAAATAGAAGCCTTATGCTAATAGCAAGAAGAGCAAATGGTGATCCTACAGCACAACTATAGAAAGATTAGAGGGAGAGCCCCTAACTTGTTTCATTTGGATATGAGCGTAGAGTATCCTTATTGTTTCCGTCAGAATAACTAACGAAAACGATATCCATATTCGTAAGTAAGAAGTTCACCATGAAAAAGATTGAAATCAAGGTAGTGAGATATTCGATTGAATCAATCTAGCTTCTCATGATTAGTCATCATTTTTTTGTTGCAATTCTAAAAGAAATGGATGATTGGAAGCTCTTAAAGAAACATTTTTAATATACAATAGCATGCTTAAAACATTTATTATTCTTCTGCTACTTTCTCACGCTTGAATATATTACCTTAGATTAGAACATTATGTTATGACCAAATAAAAGAAATGATTTAATTGTGACCTATAAAACCACAAATACAACTTCGAGAGAAAGAAATATTTCTAAATAAAATAGAACTATAAATGTTATCGATTCTATAAGTAACAAATATATTTTATAGATCTTAAAAAAGTCACGATCATGTTACTTGCGTGATAACTTTGTATACTATAGAAACATTGCTATAACTTAAACTACATATTAAAAATATTAAAAGAATTATATTTGAAGTATACATTTTTGTTATTTAGACTACACTATGTTTGAATAAATACATTTAAAGTGCACTAGCTTATGACTATAAGCCTTTCTAGCAATATATATTAAGTCAAACTATGAGAATAAATAAATCATCAACTCATACGATCGTAACATAAATACAAATTAATTTTCAAAACCCTACATGCGCCACTAGACAATTAATTCTTGCATTAATAGACCATTTAGAGTCTTATTTAACTTCTAAATGACTCACTGCTGAGGCAACAGGCGGCACCAACCGCGCGGCGGTTGCGACGGTGGTTGGCGCAGCATCGCCGCCGGTCAACGGGGACGACCTCACCAACGCCCCGCGGCGCCGACTTTTTTCTGGTTAAAAGTCTTTCGCATTTCCGAATTCCGACTTCCGACTTCCGAGCCGTTGGAGAGGGAGCAAGCAGCAGCCGGGGAGCAACCAACGCGAGGTCGAGAGAAGGGAGTAGTAGGTGAAGGCACGGAGATGGCGGGGGCCGGCGGCGCGGGGAGGAAGGTGTCGGTCGCCACCGTGCAGTTCGCCTGCACCGACGTCGAGTCCGAGAACGTCGCCACCGCCGAGAGGTATGTGCCCGGTATCCCTAACGCCGCCCCAAGGCCCCAATTTAGCTGCCCCAAGGAACCGAGGGCTTAGCGGCTTTGGTCTGATTGCTGATGTCTCGCTTTGCATAGCCGTGATCCTGAAAGTTACAAGTAGATATTAATACTTTGGTTTTTGTTCCTGAATTATTTGAGCTGTAGGATTCCGGTCATCCGGTGATTTTTGTAGGGGATATACTGAAAGAGCTTTCGCTCGCTAACTGCGTGTCAAGTAGCTTGTTCCATTGAGTGAATTTAATATCATACGCCTGCCTTAATATTCTGATTGTGTTTTTGCGTCTTTTGCTGTGGCGTGTGGTAATAATATGCCCTTTTTTACAATTTTACTGTATCATATCTATTGATATCGTGAAGATTCATAGAATGGCAATAAATTACACCGATGTACTCATGACTTACATTAATCACAAATCACAGGTATAAACAGTTGCATCACCTGGTGAGCTTTCAGCACGTGCATTTCAAATTTTTGAGCAATCTACATGAAACGATGAGATTTGTATTAATAAGTCGAAGAAAAATTATAAAATTACAGCCTTAAAAAATTATAACTAGAATAAAAATAAAAATACACACTGTATGGGCCAGCAGCTTCTATCTACGAACCAAGGACAGAACTAACATCAAGTGAATCGTCGCTAAGCGAGACCAACCAACGCTAACAGGAGAGACACCAACACTCCAACAAACCAACCTTATACAAGCAACCCTTTAGCAAGACTCATAGGCTCGTAGCCAACTAAGGAGCTAGTGCACATCGAAGGAAGAACCTGAAGGAGATCGGCAAGGCGAGTATTAAGACCTTCAAAATGATGCCTCTAGGAAGGTCACGATGCAAAAGCACCACCATCGTCCGCCTAAAAGCCTTAGGCCAGGTTTTCACCGAAGAGTCACGCAATGGGGCGAGAGGACTGCTACTCAACAAAGCCTCAAAGGAGAGACATGATGCCTAAAGGCGTCATCAATATCGGCCAAACCAGGTTAGACAAGACTTTCACCTGCAGCGTTCCCCCTAACTCTGAAGATGCCCTCAAGCTACCCCAAATAACCAAAACAAACCACCGGAAGAAAGCACCATGCCATCGGAAGACTTTGGAACAAAAGCATGACCTTGCAACCCTGCTACTCGACTAAGCCAGTGCTCCTCCGCTAGCACAACTCCTGCCCCGTCGATGAAATAACAGGCAATCAAAGCTTCTTCTAGACCAGAACATCGCTCAAATCGAGGAGCGCCTCTCGACCGAGAAGAAAGACGGCCACAAGAGGGGAGGAGCTCCAAGGAGAGATGGGCGAAGAAGCTAGAAAAAAGCGATCACTACACTACTGAGACGAAACCGGTCAAGCCAATCACGGGCACGACGTGGGCGACATGAAGGGAGAACACAACGGGTCGAACCCACCGCCAAAGGCCCTACGCGCACCACTCCACGACGTCCAGAACAATCCAAAACTGATCCTTCTACGTCAACCTTGAAGCTGGCACTCAGTAGGTGCCAATGAAGACGCCACCAAGATCGACGACTCTTCGGCAGGAAGAAGATCTTTGAGTAGGCAAACAGTGCCAACGTTAGCTTTAACAGGTCAACGTAGCGAAGGTAGAAACTAAAGAATCCCGCATCGGAGCAAACCACGTGCGCTGACTCGCCTCACACCGGAGCACGGCCGCCAGAGCAACATCAAAGGCACCGCCGCACAAGCAGACAAGATTGTCGGTCCCTTAGGTCTCGAGCCACCAACCGGTCTAAGAAGAGAGGAGAACAACTATGCCAGAGAGAGAAAGAAAAAGCGATGGTTATAAGGGGGAAAAGAGGAACATTACATCTACCGTCTGCCCGACGCCAACAACACGCGCCATTCTACGCGCACAAGCTGGCCGAAAGCAAGCCAACTTCGCGCAAGAACAGCCCACAACGGGGCTCGCCCCGCTCACCAGCATGCTCGACGCCCCCCTGCAAAAATGCCCCTGAAACCGCCAAGATGCGGCTCGGCCTGCAGGGCCACGGCGGCGGCGAGCTCCACATTGCCGGCCCGACGCAGGCCAGGCCACGAGCCACCACGACTTGCTGCACAAGCGCAGCCCTCCACAGCAAGAAGCCATCACCACAGGACGACGCCAGAGCCAACGGATCCGCCGCCAGAAACGAAGCCAACTCGCCAGCCGCCGACGGCGCCGCAGCTCGCGCATTCCTGTGCGTGCAGCCGGCCAGAAACCAGCAACCTACGCTTCAGATCTGGCCGCCGCGCGACAAAACAGCAGGGAAGGGAAAAGCGGTGAAGCTCCGCCCGAGCCTACGCCTGAAGACGCCGCCGCTGGACGGAGGAGCGGCCTGTTGCCTCGCCGCCGCCTTCCTTGCATCCTCCGGCGGAGTGCTCCGGCGACGGCGAGGGAGAGGGAAGAGGAAAGGCGGCGGCGGCGGCTGGGAGGTATTGTTTCCGCCCGAGCCGCCACCTGGGCGGAGCGGGCGGCCTCGAAAATGTTCTCGTGCATTTCAAATCATCGGTGTAACTCTGACTTCTTAATGCACTGATAACTGAAGCGCGTTTTTCAACATCATTTTCGATAAATGAACTATCAATAGGCACAGGGTCAATTTCCCATTTTCTTAGCAATGCTAAGTTCTATCTATTTTGGAGTTTATATTGTGTCACTCTCATGGGAATTTTTTTTTTCAAAAAGACCAACTTGTAAGTTGCAAAATCTTATTTTCTTGATAAATGTGAAGAAAAGAAAGTCTAAATTGTTTTAAAAAATGACCAACATGCATTTCTTTTGTTATACCTTAAGTTAGTACATATCAAACAAACCATAGATTTTGCTCAGATGAACTGCTTAAACTCTTTTTTTTCGCTGGGTTGAACTGCTTAAACTCATTCAGTGTCTTATCATTTATATTGCAGGTTGATAAGAGAAGCTCATAAGAAAGGTGCAAACATTGTCCTCATTCAGGTATATCTATATGATAAATAGATGTGTTTTGTAGTGATAATTTGACAAGTTTCACCTTGCAATGTTTGTTTTGAAAATTGAAGCAGAAATGGATGAATAGTTGAACACTCATTTTTATAATCTCGCTAAGATTGGTCCTAGTTTGTTTAACTCAGTTCAGAGCCTAAAAGAATTAACAGAATGTCATACGTTTTGATTATGTGCTGAATGTATCTGTCAATGGTTTAGGAATTGTTTGAGGGGCGGTACTTCTGTCAAGCTCAAAGGTTGGACTTCTTTCAACATGCTAAGCCTTATAAAGGGAACCCAACTATAATCAGGTAGACTTGCTTGCTCATGCCCGAGGCTTGTCAGGAGTCCACTAGTAATATTTTTGTTCTATTTCTGTAGTTATATCTATGCTTCATTGTTTCATGTTCGGCAGGTTGCAAAAACTTGCAGAGGAGCTGGAAGTCGTAATACCTGTCAGCTTTTTTGAAGAAGCAAATAATGCTCACTACAATTCAGTAGCTATTATTGATGCTGATGGCACTGATCTTGGTCTGTACCGCAAATCACACATTCCAGATGGACCAGGTATTGCCTGTGAATA